>BPTQ01000006.1:342244352-342348830 GCA_019973895.1 Chrysanthemum seticuspe
AGGATAGATCATTCAATAAATAATAGAAGGGGTGTGTATACATTTAGAATAAATGGGCAAAATTATCATCTAATTGGGTCACTCCTACCTGTACAAGGAGTTCAACCCAGGTATGTTCAGTTATATTTCTTTGATACACAGAATGAACCTAGGAATCGTATGAATGCTTTCATGAATAATGAAATAAATGATCAAGTGGATGAGTCCATCGTCAAAAGTTTGATTACCATGTTGGATGAATCGAGTGCAGTTGCAAAAGCATTTAGAATGGCAAGAGATTGGTGTCATTCTAATCAATCTGTAAACTTTGAATTGCGTTTACTTAGTGAGAGAAGAACATCAAAGCAGTATAACGTTCCAACTGTATCAGAAGTAGCAGCTCTGATAACTAATGATTTTGGAGATGGTATTCCTACAAAGGATATCATTGTTAATTGCAAAACAACGGGTACAACCCGAATATCAGAATTGCATCCATCCTACATGGCATTGCAGTATCCTTTGTTATTCCCGTATGGAGAAGATGGATATCACGATAAGATACCATATCATTCCAATAACGGTAACAACAAGACTAAACGTGGATATGTTTCAGTGAAGGAATATTACGCATATTTGATTCACAGTCGAAACAACCAAGCCAACACTTTACTTAAAGGGGGCAAGTTATTCCAGCAATTTTTGGTTGACGCATACGCATCAGTTGAGGAACAAAGACTAAAATGGAATAGACATAATCAAGACACGTTACGAGTAGATCTGTATCATAATTTGCAGGACGCAGTTACAAGGGGAGACACAGATGCAACATGCCTTGGAAAAAGGATTGTCTTACCCTCAAGTTTTACTGGCGGACCACGTTATATGATGCAAAACTACCAAGATGCAATGGCTCTGTGTCGTACTTATGGGAATCCAGATCTTTTTATCACATACACATCTAATCCAAAATGGCCAGAAATTGATGAAATGTTGGCATTTATACCAGGACAAAAAGCACATGATCGGCCAGAAATAGGGACGCGTGTTTTCAAAATGAAGCTAACTCAGCTACTAGATGATCTAACAAAAAACCATATATTTGGACCACATTGTGCAGGTAAATAATAATATAATATACAATAATTATTTACAATCTCATACTAATTTTTCAAACAACCCTTAATTTTGTTAAAATATATACTTGCAGTGGTGTATGTAATTGAATTTCAAAAACGAGGGCTCCCACACGCACATATACTCCTGTGGCTGGAAGAAGATTACAAATGCAAAACCGGAAATCAGTTAGATAATATGATATCTGCAGAACTACCATGTCCAACAAATGATCCAGAAGGCTACAAAGCCGTCAGTGAGTATATGTTGCATGGTCCATGTGGTAAAGACGCAAACTATGCTCCATGCACAATTGAAGGGATATGTACAAAAAGTTATCCGAAATCATTCTATAAAGAAACAATGGTGGATGAAGATGGGTACCCAGTTTATCGACGAAGAGACACAAAAGTATTTGCTTTGAAAGGCAAATTTACTTATGATAACAGAAATGTCGTTCCTTACAATCGATATTTATTGTTAAAATATCAGGCACACATAAACGTTGAATGGTGCAACAGATCTAAAGCAATAAAGTACTTATTCAAGTACTTAAACAAAGGGCCAGATAGAGCAACTATTGTGGTGCAAGAGAACGTGGTGACAAACAACGATGAGGGGGGACAAAGAATCAATGCAGTTGATGAGATCACAAACTATTTAAATTGTCGGTATTTAGCACCATGTGAGGCAGTGTGGCGCCTCTTCTCTTTCGATATCCATTACTCTTATCCACCAGTCATGAAATTAAACTTCCACTTACCAAATCAAAACTCAATCACATTACGTGATTCACAGAGTTTACCAGCACTTCTTCAAAGGGAAGATATCAAGAGAACGATGTTTACAGAGTGGTTTGAGTTAAATAAACGAGATAAAGCAGCCAAAAAACTAACCTATGCTGAATTACCAACAAAATATGTGTGGCACGAACAACTGAAGATATGGAAAGAACGAAAACTGAAAAAAAGTATTGGCCGGATTTTTTACACAAGCCCAGCTTCAGGGGAGCGTTACTATCTCAGAATGTTGTTAAATGTGGTAAGAGGCCCTAAATCTTTTAAAAAGTTAATGACTGTTAACAAAAAGGTCTATGGAACTTTTAAAGAAGTATGTTTCGCATACGGCCTTCTCAATGACGACAATGAATGGACACAAGCTATAACTGAAGCAAGCTTATGGACATTAGGTCCTAAGCTACGGGACCTGTTTGTAACAATTTTGTTGTTCTGCGATGTTAGTAAACCATTAAAGCTTTGGGAAGAAACATGGGAGATTTTGTCAGAAGATATCTTACACCACAAGCGTAAAGTTTTCAACTATCCTGAGTTAGAGTTAACGGAGGAACAAATAAAAAACTACTGCTTGATAGAAATTCAGCAGTTGTTAAATAGAAACGGGAGATCTTTAAAAGATTTTGCTGATCTTCCACAACCTAATCGAAACCTCCTAACTAATCTGGATAATCGTTTGATTAGAGAAGCACTCGACTTTGATTCAAAAGAAAGTAAGATTGAACATGATCAGTTGCATTCGTTATTAAACCCCGAGCAAGAATTAATATATGAGCATGTAATTGAATCAGTCCATTCTAAAAAAGGGGAGTTTTCCTTTGTTTACGGACCCGGAGGTACAGGAAAGACATTCTTATATAAAATCATAATTTCACGATTAAGATCAGAAAAGAAGATTGTGTTAGCAGTTGCATCTTCAGGTAAACCTTTCATAAAATTCTATATACTTGATTGAATAATTAACAATTACATTATTAAACTTATGACAAATTTAAAATATTTAATTAGGAATCGCGTCATTGCTACTTCCTGGAGGTAGAACCGCTCACAGTAGATTTGGTATCCTGCTTGAGCTAATGGAAAATAGCACATGTGGGATTAAACAAAATACGCACTTAGCAGAATTATTACAGCAGGTTGAGCTAATAATATGGGATGAAGCCCCTATGACTCAGAGGTATGCTTTTGAAGCGCTAGACAGAACGCTAAGGGATATATTAGGATACGAAAACAAAGAAAAAAGAGAAAAACTCTTTGGTGGGCTCACAGTGTTACTTGGAGGTGACTTCAGACAAATATTACCAGTCATCACAAAAGGCAAACGTCAAGAAGTAGTGCAAGCATGCATAAATCGTTCACATTTGTGGAAGTTTTTCAAAGTTTTCACACTGACACGCAGCATGAGAGTGAATGAAATTTCACCGGATGGTTCAATTAACTCAAGAAAGCAAGAATTCAACAGATAGGTTTTAAAGTTGGGCGATGGAAACTTGCCAGCAATAAGCAAAGCAGAAGAAGATGAGCCTACTTGGATTGAGATTCCCGAGGATTTCATTATCGAAACATGCAATGCTCCTATTGCTCAGATAGTTAAGGCAACATTTCCTGATTTTACTACTAGACAAGTTGAAGATGCATATCTCAAAGAACGAGCAATACTAACACCAAGAAATGATAACGCTGATGCTATTAACGCATACATGTTTGAACAATTAAAGGGCAAAACTATTACCTACAAGAGTGCAGATGAGGTATGCAAAGCATCAACTGATCAGTTGTATCAACAGAATTTATACCCAACAGAGTTTTTAAATTCGCTAAATTTACAAGGGATGCCACCCCACGAGCTGAATTTAAAAACAGACCTACCAATAATGCTATTGCGGAATGTTAATCCAGCACAGGGGTTGTGTAATGGAACAAGGCTAATCATCACTGATCTAGGCCAGTTTGTCCTACGTGCCAAAATCCTAACAGGTTCAAAGATTGGAGAAATCGTCTTAATACCAAGAATAACACTAACAAGTACACAAACACAATGGCCATTCGTAATGAAGCGGAGGCAGTTTCCAGTGAAACCATGTTACGCAATGACAATTAACAAGAGTCAAGGGCAGTCACTTACACATGTAGGCGTCTATCTGCCAACTCCCGTGTTCAGTCACGGACAACTTTATGTCGCAGCGTCCAGGGTTACAACCCCTAATGGTCTAAAGATACTTATGGTGGGAGATGAAGAAGGTGAATTCAAGGGTCGAACCCGTAATATTGTTTACAAGGAAACTTTCAACAACTTATTTTAATAATTATATTTCTGTTTGAGAACAACTCTTTGTTTAGACATATACATTCACAAAATTCAATCGTAAACTGAGATTTACTTCATACTTTCAACCAAACTTTGAAATCCATACTATCTAACAATCTAAGAACTAATATAAACCAAACATTTCAACATAGACACACCAACTAATCCAAATGCATCCTCCTATTACAACACTAAACAAGTCAAAAATTCAAAATTCCCATATATGCCTATCAATCACAAATTTGGAAACAAGCACACTTAGTAAACCTTATTGAAGGGATTAACCACTAAGTATCATTCATATACAAATTCAGCAAGGATGATAAATATAAAGCAATATATAATTACAACGATTTAAAACAAAATTAAAACTATAAAAAGTAAACTAACCATTCGATCATCCACTGGAAATTTGACATAAAACACAATTCCCAATTGAGGTTTCAAAAAATTGTGCATCTCCAAGCATCCATCAACCCAATTCTGAGTACATGTTTTCATAAAAAAAAAAAAATCTCAAACAACTACCCCTTCATAAAATCAACATATGAAACCCCCTTGCACAATCAACAAAGAAATACCAAATCCATAATAAACAGCACTTATTATAATTACCTGTACATAAATCCGGCTATCCTTTCATAACAATTGATTCCACACTCTTAATTAAACTGATAATATGCTTTAATTTCAAAAGAATATTGTGAAATTGAATATCCCCAAATTTAGATAAAAACCCTAATTTAAATCGCCTATGTTCACTATAATGTGTGTTGACTACACTATGTGTGAGAGAAAAAGCACCAACTTTTTTATATAAAATAAATTAGGAAAGAAAAAAAAATACACCAATGAAATTAAGATTAAAAGATAATATTCATTTCTGATATAATAATAAAGATTTACATCATATTCATTATATCATCATCATTAAACAACAACTGATAATAACTTAAAACAGCAAAAGATGAACCATGATGATGAAATACACAAAAAAAAAACTCCAACAAACACCTAATCATAAACTTCAAGAATGGAGATGTGATTCTCCTTTTCGGTCAACCCTTGACGAAGCTCAAGCAAGAGGGCAGTAACCACCTCCAACCTCCTACGCAGCCTGACAAGATCCTCATGCTCACATTCATAGACATCACCAGCAGACTCCTCTTCATCATGATTGAGAGACCATAACTCTGCCAATCGATCAGATTTTTGTTGGATTGTGGTTTGAAGTTGATCACGTCTTTCTCCAAGAAACCTTATAAAAACTTCGTCTTCCACATGCTCATGACCATATAGAAATTTGAAAGCTTTGTGCAATTCCTGCGTTTCAGAAACATTTTTTAGTTCATTGAGTAAAGGGGTTTCATCAGCATTGGCCATTGATTGAATAATTAGCGCACAAGTATTTTTTTAGGTATAAAGTTAAGTATAAAAAACAACAACCTAATGAATAATTATAGATGAATCGAGATGGAAACCAATAGTCGTGAATCATGATTACAAAAATAAACTCATCAATTAATTTGCAGAGATGGTTTATTTTCCCATGCAGAAACATCAAATAGGTTTGATACATGAATTTAGTAATAACACATTCAACCCTTCAACTTATGATAATAACAACTTACAAAACAAAGTGGTACTTACAAAATATAAGATACATTCACAACTTACAATACAAATAATAAAAAATTTTACCAAAAATTATACTATAGTAAATTAGATAGAACAACAATGCTTCTTATTCCAATAAACAAAATAAAAACTCATATTCTTAAATTTTTAAATAACAAAGTATAATTATTTCCCTCACCATACTAAACTATAAATATGCATACAACCGACAAAACACACAACAATTATGTGATGAACTATTAAATTCAAACTCTGCAAATAACACGGGAACCATAACAAAAGACAAAAAAATAATTCATATTCTTAAAATTTTAAAGAACAAAGTATAAATATTTCACTTAGCATACTAAACTATAAATATGCATACATAAACTGAACCTTGAATCAGTAAATCCATTCATAAACTTAATATATACATAATACATCCATACCATTTCCATTCAAATATGATAGATTAAACAAAAGTACATAAACCTAAACACAAAACAAACAGCCAAACAATCCTATTATTCATAATCCGATCCAAAAATCTGCTATAGGCCGTGCGTAGCACGGGTTCTGAATGCCTCGTTTTTTATAAAGTTTCTTTAAGTATTATGTAATGTTTCCTTTTTTTAAGTATTATGTAATGTTTTTATTTTAATGAAATTGTATGTTTTTATTTAAAAAAAAAATAAAAAAAAATCAGGTATTAGGGTACCACTCCTTCCAAATCGGATAGTGTTAGAGTAAAATTAAGTAGTTTTGAATTGGAGTGTTTTTATTAGATAGAGGTGATGTGGCACCCAGGTATTAGGGTACCACTCCATCCTCTCTAAATACCATTAATAACGTTGTTGAATTTTGTTAAAAAAAAAAATAATAATAATAATTTAAGATCGACGGCTAAGATGAAAAACTTGGTGACCAAGTTTATATCAACAGTAGATGCAAAGTGAATAAAAAGATCAGATCACTTCACTATCCCCAAAACACAAAACAAAACCAAACCCTAACCCTAACACTAACACCGCCGCTGGCTGCCACCAGCTCTCCCAAAACAATGCCCAAACCCGAACCAGAACCACGATTCTCCAGTCGCGACCATCGAGAAGACGGTCTATTCCATGGCCCCATGGAAGCTGATCGGTGAAGATCAACTTCGAGACATTACCCCTACCCTTCTTAACATCCCCATCCTCCAGTCTAAGCTTGCACAATGTCTGAAACTGACTCCCATCCACCGACTCATATTCAACCATATGCCAATTAGTAGACACGTCCTTAGCCCTCTTATTATATTGAGAAAACTTCAGAGTAAAATGATTAACATACCCAACTACAGAAAAACTTTCGAAATCATAGACGGCAACCCTCTCATGGTTCCTCTTGAAGTGCAAAACATCATCGACCCCGACCCCGTCGAGCTGCCTTTGATAGTTGCTGTCGCTCCCAACCTGAAGAGACCGAGAAGAATAGAAGAGATGCTCATTTGAATCAGGAATAGCCGGAACTTGATCCTCACCAATCAGCTTCCATGGGGCCATGGAATAGACCCTCCTCTCGATGGTCGGATCCTTTAAGAGAACCTGCCCAGATTTTTTGGCGTTCAGAAGCTTAATCATCGCGACTGGAGAATCATCAACACAGTATCCCACAAGTAGTGGTTCTGGTTCGGGTTCGGGCATTGCTTTGGGAGAGCCGGTGGCAGCCATTGCGGCGGTGTTAGGGTTAGGGTTTGGGAGAGCCGGTGGCAGCCATTGCTTTGGTATGCTAATCATTTAGTGGCGGTGTTATTGGGTATGCTAATCATTTCACTATGAAGTTTTCGCAGTATGATAGGAGGGGTAAGGACCTGTCTACTAATTGGCATCTTGTTGAATACGAGTCGGTGGATGGGAGTCCGTTTCAGACATTGTGCAAGCTTAGACTTGAGGACGGGGATGTTAAGAAGGGTAGGGGTAGGGTCCCGAGGTTGCAGACAAGGCTTAAGGCGGCTGAGGGAAGAGCCGCAAGTGAGAGGTCGAGATTGAATATGTCGAAGCTGCCTAAAGAGAATGAGGTTGCGCGAGCTCTGGGGGATGCACAGGATGATTTACTTGCTGCTGAGGTTTCGATTTTTGCTGCGTTGGAGTATCTCAAGATTGTGAATGATAAGCTTTATCTTCGTATTGTTGAACCTCGCCGAGCCGCTGCTGCTGCTGCTGATCCGGCTCCTGCCCCTGTTCCTGCTGCTGAGGTTGCCAATTGGGCTGTTGATCTAGGTCAAAGGTTTGGCATAGTCAACAATGCTGCTGAGGTTGGAAGGAGACACAACTTCTAAGCTAGTCGTTTATTGAGAAATACCTTTTTAATACATAGTGATCGATCTGGTAATATCTTTGCAATATGGGCTGTAAAACTACTTTTTAATTCCTCTTTACTTCATCATGGTATGACTGATAGTCTATTGATCATGTTGGATTGTGTCTGTTTTTTATTCTCTACAATGTTTGAATTACATTATTATGCGTTTGACAATACTTAACTGTAGACACTTTTGGATGTGCCATGTTAGTGTTTTAGATCCGTTAACCGTTAATATGCTACTCATTGGATCACATTATATTACTTCATTTGAAATTGCCACATGAATAATGAGATTTGCACTTTCCTAAGTAATTGTTTCTTAAGCATTCTTCATTTTTTGCATGCTATTTGTGCTCTTCAAGACCTCCTATACATGTTTTCAGGTAGCTGGATTAGGCCTGTACATAGATCTAAATCTAATAGAATATTGACGTATCTGAATTTTTATCTAATTAGCAAATCCTACTTTTGAATTTCACGGATTTTAAATTTGGTATTGAAATACAAGTTTGCCTAGTTTGAATGATTTACATCCCCACTGATGCTGGCAAATAGATCTTATATACACTTAACATAAAAATGGAAATTAGCATAGTTCAGGCTTTGTAGGAGCTGAAAATACGAGAGTTAGTTATTCACGCGCTCACACACAAAGATACAGTTTATGTTTTGTACTGTAGTAGCTGATAATTAATTGAGAACCGAAAATTAGTTACTCACGCGCTTACACGCGCTCTCACACAGATTCGACTTTTATGGCAGTTGAAAATGATGTTTAGCTGAAAATTAGTTGTTCACGCGCTGACACGCGCCACACTACTGGAAACTGGATATCTGTTGAGAGTGAAATGGAGGAAGTAGGTAGAAGAAAATCATGGACAGAGGAGTTAGCGGGTTTAGTAGAAGATACCGGAATCTGATACACGGATGATCAAAACATTTTTAACGCCGTTTCGACGCCGTCTTTCGAGCTGAAAACGGCGTTGGAAGGTGAAAATGTGGAGTCTGAGGGGTTTGTGGATCAAATGAAAGGATTTGTGAAAGCTTGGGGTGAAATAGTGGTTGAGCTAGGGTTAGGGTTTAGAGACGTTGTTGTGCAGACTGTGTTGACTGATGATTCAGTTATAGTGAAGAATGTGAGGAAAGTTAGGAAGCCGTGTGGAGTTGTTGTGGGGAAATTGAGTCTTTTGAATGAGTTTTTGCATGAGGATCGCCATCCGGCTCATGCTTGGCCGGTTATATTGTCGGTCTTTTTAGTTGTTGTTGCAGGTAAAGTTTGTTCATCTCTGGTGATTTTGCATGTCGATTTTTAATCAACTGTGTAGAATGTTGTGTATCTGTTTATCTTTACGGATTGAGAATGATAAATATGATGTATAGTCGGAGTTAGTTGGTAATGTTTGTATTAAACTGAACGTGCTTCTGTTTTTTGAAGTTGAGATAATAACATAATTTTGATTTTTATAGGTCTTGTTTTACATTGTATTCTGAGAATGATTATGTAATGTAGAATAGTTGAATTAGTATTGAAAAGGGAATATAACTTATTGTAGGGAGGTAGGCATCATGTAGCATTTGGATCATTGGATGTGTTTCTGTTTATTGAAGTTTCACATAATTAGCTGATGCGAGTGTCTGCTGGCTTTTGCTAATTTAATATCTTGTTTCAGTAGTGAAAGGGGAACAGGTTGGACGAGTGTCTGTATTTTGAAGTTAGGATAATCACATTATATTTCGAAAATGATTACAGTATATGACTTAGAATAGTTGAAAACTTGGAATCAGTAGTGAAAGGTAACAAAACGGGCTGTAGGAGGCAGTGTGTGGACGTGTTTCTGTTTTTTGAACTGGCAATGATCACCTAATTAGTTTATGCAAGTGTTTGTGAAATTCCACATGTAGAATGACCCTAAATGACCAACGATGATTACTTGGTAATTGTGGTTACTTCGTGGTATGCTATTAATTAGGGCGGATCGGCGGAGCAAAATTACCCGGAAATCGACCCGAACCGACAAAATGATCGAAACCCGGCCGAACCGACCTTATTCGGTTCGGTTTTGGCTTTGTATAATTATTTCGGTTTTAATTCGTTCGGTTTCGGGTCGGGTCAAAACACACTTTTCGGTTCGAAATGGCTTTTTCTCATTTTCTATTTCAATAGTTTTTTCTCTGTTCGGTTCTTGATTAACGTTTTACCCTTATTCAGTTTTCGGGTCGAGTTTGAGCCGATGCTCAGCCCTATAATCATCTTTTCTTTTGTGTATCTTATAAATTTTATTTGAGTTGTTAGATTAATTGCTTGTAGAAGTGTGATGTTTAATTTTAGTGTTTTAATGTTCAAGTGTCCCAAGTCACTCGGTTTAGACTTAAAAATGCATCTAATGCATAATAATTAAGCTATAAATTACCATAATTAAGGAGGGGATCAAGTAAGAAAAATAATTAGAATGAGAAGTGTGAGAAGTAATTCTAGTCACACATTTCAAATTAAAAGGTTCAAACCCATTTTGAGCAGTTAAGAAATGTACATGTTTGTTTCATGGCTGATAACCAAATGTCTTTTTTCTAAAACATGGACCTTTTAATTCATAGAAATGCATTTTCTTTCAACCATTAGGTTCCTAACAACCTCGTTAATATATTACTGTAAGTGATAAGGTCTATCCGTCTATAGATGTTATGCTTTCTGTATCGCGTGAAAATGGTGACTTTCGAAAATAGCTAGCTAAAGAGGTAATATGTCAGTGTTAAGATCCCACTTTTCATTACATGTGTGTAATTTTGAGTTGTTCACTACACGCTGAAGTTGTTGAGATCGACATAAGTTGTTTGGCGGAAAATAAGTGAATCATTTTTTCCAGATTTATTATCCGCGGATGGTTTCAAGTTTGAGTCCAAACACGTTTAATCACAAGTCTTCAACCAAAACACCAATATTGACGTCGATTCATCATTTTCAACGTCTCTTAAATAAAACCGAACATGTAAGGATTAAGAAATATGTATTCAAATTTGTACCCATTTGAGTTTTTTGGGAACTGGAGTTAGAACCTGAACATCTTTAACTTGGATACTCGTTAGGGAAGATACAATTCACTAGGATTTGGTTTAGTTTTTTTGCAAACACCTGTATGTACTTAAATTTTGTTATGAAACATGACATGATGACCAAGACCATACAGCAAAAATGAACGGTTAAAACTTAAAAGAGTACTTTCTGCAGGATCTTGTCACAGAGGTTAGTGACATAATGCGACCAACAATACAGTGCAACAGGAGCGGCGGATCAAACCCCCTTGCATGTGTACAAAGTATTAAAAAAACGAACAATTATAACCACCAAAACTTTAACCTTCAGTATATGACTTTAAATTATCAAATAATTCACTCTAATATTTGATGTTATCCCATTGTTATCGACCCTAGTAAACGTAAACGGGCTCCGTCTCTGCGCATTTTCTTTTGTAGTTTGTCTTGGGTACGATATCTATCACGTCTTTCTTCTCGCTGATGTTTTTCGCCACTAGATCTTCCTTTGCTTTCTCCGCGTCATGTTTGTTCTTCTTCTCCTGTTTCTTGAGTTTCTGCTGCAATAAATAAATAAAAGGAAATCATTAGCGGAAGTTAAGTGAGGGGATGTTGAAATAATCAATTCCTATATGTATATACATACATAAACAGCTTGCGCTTTATAAAAGTCTGGTTATTTTTAATACTCCTTAATTAGTTTCAAACTAGTTGCAACAAAAGTGATCATCAAACGCTAGAACAATATTACCTAGTTCCCTATTCTTTTCGCCTAACTTAAGACTTTTACGCATCTAGTATTCTAAAAATAGCAGTCTTCCTGGTCGTTCAATGTATTAGTTTCTTAAATTTTTAGAATTGTCAAACACAAACAACTGACAAAATATTTATAGCTTCAAACAATTCCTGCTACTCAAATATCTGATTCAAACTACACAAAATCAGCCAATATCCGTCCAAACCCCCCTTGAGTAATGATAAACTTATTGAACCCTCAACAAGCTGATGGAACACTAGCAATTTCAAACAAAAGTCTTTGATTGACAAGGTAGAGCAAAAAACATACCTTGTTATGCTTCATTAACTGCAGGTGCTGGACAAGTTTATGAACCTCTCGCTCATGTGGTTCTGGGACATCTGCTCTTGCATCCTTCTTCATTTTCTTTTCCTTGGGCTTTGACTTGAAAGGCAGTACACTTAGCAGTGACTTGGGAACAACCAAGTGGTTGAATTTCTTTTTTGACCTTTCTATCGGCTGTCAAAAAAAGTTTTAAAAAAACATATAAGTCTCTAAGCAGTGTCCATTGTCCAACGTGTATGCATACATACGTTACATTGTGACCAACAAATAGATTAAGAATCGAAAGACAAACCAATTACTTATTAAAGAAAATCGACTATTCCTCAGAATCAGAGATAAAACAATTCTGATGATCATATTAGGAACACTAATTACAGTAGAATATCGATTAATTAATAAACTCTCTAAAGTAATATTTTTTGCAGGTCCCAATTCATTAATTTATAGATAAATTAATAATTTAGGTGATCCCATGAGTATTAATATCGATAAATTTATAACTCTTTTAATTAATAATTTAGATGATCCCACGAGTATTTAATTTATAGATTTTCTACTGTATATAGATAACAATTTGGACAAAAAGTGTTTCGGGCCTAACAAACCCGGTACACTTCAAAAAGAGTTTTGACCCGTAACCCGATTCACCCATGTTGCCACCTCTAGTAGATTACCTTGCAGAGGGAATCTTTGTTGTCAGGAATGGGAATATTATACTCTCTCCTCAACTCTGCTACCGTTCTCACACGCCACGTGTCACCACGGGGTTGCTTAGCGGTGGTCAAGGGGTTGTAGAAACAAGGAACAGGAACTTCAGTCCAAGCACGCAGGAAAACAATCACTCATCAAAATTTTGTCCTCAAAAGTGCACCTAGCTATTCCGTCTACAGGTTGTCCTCCCATCTTTTTGGGCTTGTTACCGAGCTCAATCTTTGCAGCCTACAAAAATCCCAAATCGTATATAGCTTTCTTTTTTTAATATCAGAAAATACATAGAACATAAATAGGCAAGTATAATGATCTATGAGAACATACCTTCTTCACTTGCCACGGATTCCACTAACTGTACGAACAGACGCACCTTCAAACCGAGCTATTTCAAGATCAGAATTGAACGTCTTTTTAATAAGTGCTGTTTTCTTGTAGATCTTGCATGGTTCACCAGTTAGCTTGGCCATTCTCCTTGCCTTTATTGTTCTTGTCATCATCCTCGTCAGGTGATTCAGACCCATTACACGTACATAGGAATTAAGGGCACAAAAGTAACATGTTCGTTCAGATAATGCAGAATGATTAAGAAACTAATTGATATGACTATGAATTACACCTTATGAGAAAGTAGTGACATGAGTGGAAACGAAAGTAAATTCTTTAAAGCTAGTTTGAAAGAAGGGAAACTGAGAAATTTAATTTAGAACTGATTATTTTTTGTTGCAGCTGGTATGAAACTGAATCTCTAAAAAATTATTACTTGACCCGCAACAAATCAGAATCTTTTATCCAAACACTAAAACTTATTATCGCGACTTCATGTCACAATAATCAGATATTTGATCTCATAAGAAGATCCGAACACATTCCCAGAATACGAACCGCAACAATAAAATAATGCATAATCATAATGCAAAAATAGAACAACTTTGAAGGATATTGAGCATCAAATTTTGCACGAAGAGCAAGCTTTTTAAGCCTCCGTTCTTCAAGAACCGAGTCACCTTCATTTTTATCATCAACTGTTTCATCACCTTCATGCTTTTCACCTGTTTCCAAATCTTCAAACTCGCCAAATACAGGAGCATCATCGTCATCGTTCTCATTGTAGTATATAGTACGTGTATTGCTATTAGAGACAAATAAATCATAACATGAAAAACATAAAAGTGTAGAGAATGATACCGTAAACCTTTTGCGTGTATAGACTCAAAGAACACCAATAAGGAAAATGTTGAGGCCTGTGATGCTCACAGTTTCCTTAAGACAGATTCGTCCTCTCCACGGTGCTTGAGAATCATGAACGTCTATCTCCCAGGATACAACAACAACGGATAACTCCGTTAGCACAAACGGATTATCAAGGCGAACCAAAATCGTGCCTTCCCTCTATTACAACCGGATACACACAAGGTCAAGATGAACGTTAAACAAAAATGGAGAGGAGTAAGTTGTATTTCTTGGTGTGTCGAAATGAGAGGAGAGCTCTCAACTTATAGGAAATGGATTTGGAAGAAAACGGTCATATTAATTAACAAAATTAATTTTACTAATGTCTCATGAATTAAAATAAAACCACAAATTAATTTTATTTTCAATTCACATTAGTACACATGATGACAAACATCAATTGTCATTCATCTCCTTTGACCACATTTTCCAACAATCCCCCACATGAATGCAATTGATAAAAGAAAACAAAATTCAAGAGTCGATGATGTAATAGAGTTTTGAAGTTGATATTTGCATAGGATAGGTAGGCGTTACCCTTTGAACCTTCCCTCGTGAAATATACTTAGCCTCCTAGCAGCCAGTAGAACTTGATGTCTTTGAACTGTCCGCTGTTTGTGGAGACGACAATATATATTCACACAAATATCTCCTTGACACATTTTGGTTCTCATAGTTATGTTCGTTATGGTCATGAACATTAGCCTGGTTTTGCTAGAGCTGTTAAGAATTGTGCCCCCACAATTCCCTTAGAAGCGACCCCACTTCTCTCCCACATAGGTGATTCTCCATTAATCATTAAAAGCCATATGCTTAACCTCATATTGTCACTGTTATAGGAATGGACTAGGAATTTTGGTAACTCCCTTAAATAAATGTGGAGTTTATTACTCCCCCACAGTGACCTCAGTTTATACAAGTAGGTTGTCCTATTGAACCCAGATCTTAGGATCTCCAGTCAGATGGGTTAGGTTTTCCTTCATATAAACTTTTCAAGGGCTTTAGTCACATTCCTCTTCACGACTTGCTAACTAACTCTCACATTTTGCTTTTCGCTATCGGATCCGCAAAGTTATTCTATGACTTCATATTGTCAATAGGGATAATCCATACTGAGAGTAGTTGTCGTATCGACATAATATATTTGTACAAATTTGAGTTTCGTTCAACTCTAAATATATCATGCTCCAGGTAATTCTTGAGTATTCCAACTAGGCAAGAACTTCATGTTTGTTGATGTTCTTTTGAACTCTAGCTAGGCCGGAATCCCCCACATGGAATTTATCTCAAGAATTTTGTAGAAAAGTTCTCTCTTTCAATGTATTAATCTTGTTTATAAGATTTTTTTTTCTCACATGGATATGACATCAAGATCATTAGTAATTTGTCACTTCACAAGTTTCATCTAGTGTATGCACACTTTTTGAATGTCTTGTGTTAATTATTTTCCATTTCATAATTAACAGATTCCAAGTCTAGCATGCTATAGACCAAGGAATCAAGCGTATGACAGAAGATGCATCATTCTGATTACTCATAGCTTCATCTACTAACATTCTTCTTCTAGACAAATCACCTCCTTAAACCACACATGTTTTAGGAGGATCCCATAAGTTATATGTGTAAGTGTTACACTTATAACATGTCATTCCAATTCACTTGTGATTATATATATAATCACATTTAATCTCTTATCATTATATGATTATCACAATTTATTACGTGATTATAATCACATAAAATCAATGTGTAATCACTTTACACAATTAAAATATGTCCAACTTAGCGAATGGACTATCACATTGGATGACAATCACACCATTCATGTTAGTTACATAAACCAACGTAATTTGTTGTCATCTATATGTGTGCTCTTTCTTGACATTTCATAAGACGGTTATGTTCGACATCTAGTCATTTCTTACAAATGACAAACCGTTACATTATTAGCAACATAAGTTCGAACAAGTCTTAACAATTGTTCATCTTTCTAGAATAACAAGTAGTTTGATTATTTGGAACAGTATTCACAACAGAATATTTGCAACATCCAAACTTTCAATACTCTATACAAATTCGAGCGACTTATTTATTCTCATGTTACAAAATTAGTTGCACAACACCGCACCAATCAACTTTAAATAGGCACTACTTTATCACAATATTTTGCACCAAATAAAAAACAAACAATTTTGCGTTAAATATCACACAAAACATCGCATAATTATGTATAAAACAACCAGATGATGTTGTACCAAAAACTCAAATGTATGTCTAAACCACACAAAAAATGGTTGTATTAAAATACAAACTGCGATCAAATAATTCTTCCGTTTAAGCTCAACTTTTTACAGAAATCATGTTTAAGATATTGCCTAATCACTTTAAAAAGAAACAAAAAAATTGGGTGCAAAACTCATTTGTTTACTATGAGAAAAACACATTTTCTCGCAACAATGCACATGGGAACATCAAATTGTCGAAAATAAATTTACGTATCAACAATAGAAATTGCTATTGAACGGCTCATCAATTTAAGCTCAAACTTACCAGAAATCAAGTTTGATTTGTTAGCTACGCACTACAAAGAGTTGGGTTCAAAACGCATTTGTACTATGCAGACAATGCATTTTTTTCTTCCCGAGAGCGTAGCTATGACAGCGAATATTTTGGATTCCAAATAACACCAAAATTTGCATTTCGCAAGAATGTGTTTAAACTCAACATTTAGTCATGAAACCAATACTAGTTACACAAACTAGTATCATGCTTTGAACACTTGATTGTTTTATCATAATGTTGATTCACAAACTTTTATAACATCATACAGAACAACCGGTTTGTAGGTTATCTCCTAAAACGACTTGAAGAAACTCACTATAGCTTTTCTAGAAATCAAATTCAAGTTCAAAACTTTATGCACTTAGCTGTGGTCCATAATAATTACAAAGATTTCAAAGCAAAGGTAGCTTCAAGTCAATTTCTTTGACATCAATCAAATAAAAACTTAATTATGTGATAACGATAACACATGTAGTATAAGTGATCACATAAATACACAAAGCATCTATGCATTACCAAAGTACATATTTCATATATCTTTCCAAACCAAATATGCACACTCAGTAAAAACAATCACACTATAAAATATTCAGAAAGGATCAAATCAAAGTGTCCCACCAATAAATAATCTACATGTTTTACATGAAGATTAAGTCCAACAATATTATGTCCTACTTAGGAGACGTGCATCATTTCTCAAACCTACTTAAGAGGAAGAGAAAAAACAGATTTGGTTTTTTTTTTTCAATCGAAGATCGTTTATTCAACAATGTAAGATAGCATGCACGTTGTATGAAATATGAATTGTAATTTCCTTTGCTCATGTCAACAACCCACATTTTGAGACACAAACAACCGAATAAGAGAACTAATGAAACCAAACAGTTTAGTATTTTTTGTTTTCTTTCCAAACACATTCAGATTGATTTTATTATTATATATATAAGATGCGATTTAAGCACTCTGATCTCACTTTACATAAAATCAATAGCATTTTACTAAAAACCATAACAGTTTATGCTATTCATCATCCAATAACTCACATTTAAGTTACTTGTAGTTGTTATTCTTAAATATCATTAGATGCTTTGACCAAAAACAAAACCACTTCATATTTTATATTTCTCAACGAAACAATATCAAAAAGTTTCAAGCAATGTCTCATTCGCTTTTTCAGTCAACCATGTTGTCTACATGTATATAGCATAACCGTCCAAACTCAAAACATTTCACACGCTTAATTACTCAAATGTAATTTACTTTATCATCATCATGCACATTCATTTCATTAATAAATATATGCTTGTATAATCAAAAAGTTCAAACCTGATTTTGAATTCCTCATGAGATAAAATCATCAGATTGTTGTATGGCGCATATCAAATTATATTATAGAAATTTCACATATCAACAACCACTCTAATAGCAATAAAGAATCTGTCTTAAGATTGTAGTATATAGTACGTGTATTGCTATTAGAGACAAATAAATCATAACATGAAAAACATAAAAGTGTAGAGAATGATACCGTAAACCTTTTGCGTGTATAGACTCAAAGAACACCAATAAGGAAAATGTTGAGGCCTGTGATGCTCACAGTTTCCTTAAGACAGATTCGTCCTCTCCACGGTGCTTGAGAATCATGAACGTCTATCTCCCAGGATACAACAACAACGGATAACTCCGTTAGCACAAACGGATTATCAAGGCGAACCAAAATCGTGCCTTCCCTCTATTACAACCGGATACACACAAGGTCAAGATGAACGTTAAACAAAAATGGAGAGGAGTAAGTTGTATTTCTTGGTGTGTCGAAATGAGAGGAGAGCTCTCAACTTATAGGAAATGGATTTGGAAGAAAACGGTCATATTAATTAACAAAATTAATTTTACTAATGTCTCATGAATTAAAATAAAACCACAAATTAATTTTATTTTCAATTCACATTAGTACACATGATGACAAACATCAATTGTCATTCATCTCCTTTGACCACATTTTCCAACACTCACTGCCTGCTTCAGTGGATTTACCTCTGAGGGCAGCTTTTGACCAATCTCCGGTCACAAAACGATTCCGAATGCTTTCAACTGTTTCTCCATTTTTCCAGTCCTTTGTGTTAGCAAAGTTAATAAATTTTGAGCTATCTTCTGTATTTACTTGTTCCCCGTCCGACCCTTTGCTTAGTTTCAAAAACAAATCAGACAATTAAGTGATTAGGTCAACACATGTAAAGTCAAGAAGAAACTTATGAAAGACAACTTATTAAATAAACAGCACACAAGTAGGCCAAACCTTGTTTCCTTCACCTTTGGGCTTGAAAAACTCATCATCGTCGCTTTCATCAGCATCGCTGTCTTCTTGAATAGAGTCATCTGGCTTTGTTTCAGACTTCCCATACACAAGTTGCTCAAGGTTAATGGTCTTCCTTGATACTGTCCTCTCAACCAATGATTCCTTCCATTTTGAGGCATTCTCCATATTCTCTGTAGGCAGCAAATGTAAGTAATGTTAACAAAAATCACCTGAATCTTAATAGTATAACTTATATTTTCATCTTGCAGGGATATAACTATTATTTTAATTAGTACAGATTAAAGATGTGAAGTGTACCTTCTGTGTCATCTTCATCCTCTTCATCGGAAGAACCCGAATGTGAAGATGACTCGTCGTCAGAATCATCATCATCTTCATCCTCGTCTTCATCCATGGCCTGCAACGATACACAACTTCCATTATAGAATAATATAATGGAAATATCCCAAAAGGGTATAATATAAAACTCAAGAAACCAATCATACTCAGAACTAGTAATGCATTATCTCTTGATCATCCTCGTCTTCATCCCGAAAGACTGCTTTTCTCCTCTTTCTACCCTTATCGAGCTCAAGTTCTTCCCTGATGTTATTAACTTTCACTTTGGGGCTTCCTGTTTCTTCTGACTTATCGAGATCTTCATCATCACTTTCATCATCAGAACCATCAGTCTCATGTTCCTCGATAGGTTCTAAGGATCTATCATGCATCATATGGTCTTCATCATCTCCATTAGTAATTTCTTCTGGTTTGTTACTTTTTTGACTAAAAATATTTATAAAACTACTATTTAACTTCTCATCAACAGAATATTTCGTGTTTTGAAGTGATTTTACTAGAACCGCGCCTACATCCCTATCAGTTCCTGCAAAAAAAAATACAAGATTGGTTTCTCACTTATATACATAATACAAAAATGGTCTTAAGACATCATAATAAATAACAAGGTAAGAACCTTTTTTTGATGCATCATCTTCATCACCAGGTTTAGAAAACTGCACAAAATGATCATTAATGTTTATGTAAACAGCATCTTTATTGTATAAAAGATCCCCCAATCCAGACATAGGTGCATAAAATAGCTTTTCTTTGTCACGTAACCCCTTCTTTTTTGCAGCAGAAGGTAAAGGGCAAGGATCAGGTAGACCTGTTAACCCAGCTACATTACAATCTCCGACACCAGCAATATGCACCTTAGTTCCTTTCTTCATGTTGCAACCACGTAAATAACCATACAATGTCACGTTTCTATCACATTTTTTATTTTGCGCTACTTTTTCTGGAGGTGTGACATCTTCAAAACGATCTATCAAAACGTATGGATGAGTTGTTCTCCAAGAAAGAGGATGAAACTTCATAACAGAAATAAATCTTGCGAGATTATGGATCTCGCGCTTGACATACCTGTTTACCAATGAAATAATATTACAAGAGTTTATGAGATAATAGAATGTATAAATAGTTGTTAACTGCTAAGCACTTACTTTCCATGAATAAGACCAGATAAGTAAAATAACTTCGCCCCGTCATAAATCTCGGTCCAGAACCGATGCTTGAGTCGTTGCTTAGTCTTTTTAAGTTTTTTTAACATCCTTAAACTTATCAAGATGTGTAAGAACACCCATAACCTTAGGGAATCCATGAACTTGTAAGATGTTAAGAAACTCAAACGTTTCCTGCAAAAGTAATTAGACATCAACTTGAGGCTACATGTCAAGTTAATAGATGAATAAATACACTTGAACCATAATTATTTGATTGATGCGCTAGGCACATACCACCAAGTGTTTATGGGTGTGTTTTCACATGAGCTTAAATTAAGTTTTGTTTGAAAGAAAATTTTATGAATTACTAGCTAAAAGACCCGTGAAATTCACGGGTATTTTTAAGTAACGTTGAAAAATATAGTAAATGACACCGCTTATTATGAAGTTATAAGTTAGAAAGAACCACATATAATAAACAAACATAAAGTGTGCAGTTGGTAATTATCAAACATATGTTATATGAAATATAATAGTCAAAAACTCCCAAAAGATAAAATAAACATCTTCAATCCTTTATTTTACGAATGCGATATACGTGTACATGTAGATATGATCATAAATTGTGTAGCACTTCTTTGTAAACCACGTTGGTGGTGGTATTAGTAAGTTTTTCTTCTTCATCGCGAATAACCATCTTCAATCCTTTTTTGCTCCTAACTCTAGAGACAACTACATATATTATGCCATGTGTAAAAACATGTCATGGCAAATACAAACTGACTTGCCCAAGTGATAGTCTCTGATTTTTGTTGATTGTCATCACGAAAGAGACGGACACGGAGAACCGCTTCCTTACAATCTTTAACGACAAAAGTTTATCAAAGTGATATTTTCATCCGTGCAATAAGCACTCGTTTACCAAAATGGCTTCCGTTGATTATAGTGACGTCAATGTAACTTTTCATCAACCGATCCACACGAAGTCGTGAATAGTTGCACAAACCGTCGGATTGATCAATGTTTCGTAACAACATGATCAAAACACCCACTTTCAGTTGCGTATTGTATCATAATCACGGATATTATTAAAGAAATTATTCATATAGGAGTTAGGTGCAAAAATAAATTAACAAACATCAACGATTGCAAATAGGTTCCATTATTTTTAAAGAAATTATTCATATAGGAGTTAGGTGCAAAAATAAATTAACAAACATCAACGATTGCAAATAAAAGTCAAAGTAAAAGGAAGTTGTTGATAAGAGTATATGTAAATAAAAAACATATAAAAATGCCATTTATATAGTTGTATATACCTGTTGAACATTGACCATAAATCTTGAAGTACTTTTTTTTAGACAACGTTTGTAGTACTTTTCGAGATACATCTTGATCGCAAATGACAACCTTTAAACACCGTTTGTTGCTGACCCATGAAACGACAACGTATATTTGTCCATGTATAAAAACCGGACGTGGGAGATATAACCAATCTTTGAAAGTGATTGACCCTGGTTCTAAACAGACACGGGATATTTTTTCCTTATGATCTTTAGCGGTTGATGTGCTAACCGTAGTGCAAGTTTTAAAATTTATAAACACGATTTAACCGTCTAATTCTATTAACACATACGAGCAAGTATATTCGTCCGTGATAGCAAAGTTGGGTAAGTCGAGATCGTCCCAAAGGATTTTGTAAAAATAAACCCCTTTACCCCTTGTGAAATACATGTCTTGTAAAAACTCCTTTACCCCTTGTGAAATACATGTCTTGTAAAAACTCTAATAATATTGGTATGTTATTTTCTGAAAGTTAGTGTTTTAGAATATCTATCTCTAGTTTTGTCTCAGGAAAGGTTACATGTGACTAATTTTTTGGCGACTCATAAAATTCAGTATGTACATTGGTTCGATACTTAATCTTTTGTTGATCAACTTTGGAATGCTAGAGTAACGCTAGGGGCTTACATTAGACATGATTGTTGTATGTGTAACTGACAAATTTTTTATATCAAACGGGCGACTCATAAAATTCAGTATGTACATTGGTTCGATACTTAATCTTTTGTTGATCAACTTTGGAATGCTAGAGTAACGCTAGGGGCTTACATTAGACATGATTGTTGTATGTGTAACTGACAAATTTTTTATATCAAACGTTACTTTTAGTTGTTTTTGGCGACTCATAAAATTCAGTATGTACATTGGTTCGATACTTAATCTTTTGTTGATCAACTTTGGAATGCTAGAGTAACGCTAGGGGCTTACATTAGACATGATTGTTGTATGTGTAACTGACAAATTTTTTATATCAAACGTTACTTTTAGTTGTTTTTGGCGACTCATAAAATTCAGTATGTACATTGGTTCGATACTTAATCTTTTGTTGATCAACTTTGGAATGCTAGAGTAACGCTAGGGGCTTACATTAGACATGATTGTTGTATGTGTAACTGACAAATTTTTTATATCAAACGTTACTTTTAGTTGTTTTTGGCGACTCATAAAATTCAGTATGTACATTGGTTCGATACTTAATCTTTTGTTGATCAACTTTGGAATGCTAGAGTAACGCTAGGGGCTTACATTAGACATGATTGTTGTATGTGTAACCGACAAATTTTTTATATCAAACGTTACTTTTAGTTGTTTTTGGCGACTCATAAAATTCAGTATGTACATTGGTTCGATACTTAATCTTTTGTTGATCAACTTTGGAATGCTAGAGTAACGCTAGGGGCTTACATTAGACATGATTGTTGTATGTGTAACTGACAAATTTTTTATATCAAACGTTACTTTTAGTTGTTTTTGGCGACTCATAAAATTCAGTATGTACATTGGTTCGATACTTAATCTTTTGTTGATCAACTTTGGAATGCTAGAGTAACGCTAGGGGCTTACATTAGACATGATTGTTGTATGTGTAACCGACAAATTTTTTATATCAAACATGTTACTTTTAGTTGACCATTTAGCTTTCTTAAATCACACTCAATAAAGAAAATGAAAATTATGTTTTCAAACTCATGTCACATAAACATTGTTATCCAAGATCAATATGTTCATCCCTTGATTCAGTATGCTCTTCTAAACAAACTTAACTTTAGAACATCATTGTTTTCAAAGTTTAACAAAACAAGAAAGTATATCAGTATATCACTTGGTTTTGTTGCACATGCATTCTGACCAATGCATATTACATTAAAAAATGTTAGCAAAAGTGTAGGTATACAAAACCATGATCCAACTTTTTTTGTCTTGGAAACATGAAGAATTGGATTCCCATCCATCTCAAATTCTCGACTATTTGTGTGGATAATAGTAGCAGCATTTGCACGTTTGACCGCCACATGACGCCCAACTGCCAACACGGCTTTGTAAACAAACCCGTAACTCCCACGACCCAACTCATTAAACTCTTTAAACCCGTTAGTTGCATCTTTAAGTTCAACGAGCCGGAACACTTGAGCTAGCCCGGGACACGGTGCAACTGATACTGCAGAAGGTACAGCATCAGGTGCATCGGTATCTTTATCACCAATACGAGATGCAGATTGCTTCTTTTTTCTACCTTTTCTAGGAATGAAACGAACGAAAATAAATATAAATATCAGCAACAACAAGAACCCGGAAACTGATGACCCAACTATGATCATCAATCGACGCATCTGATGCAACCGATGATCTTGATGGGTGTGAGACTTTAGCTTACATACATCATAACACGAACTATTTTGACAAAGTGAGCAAGATGCGCATACTCTATCCGCGTTTTGGTCAAGATGCGCATACTCTATCCGCGTTTTCAGTACACGGACTTAAAGGGAAGTAACCATTCGAGCAATTGAACCTACAAGGGGAACAAATACTCAAATCTTTTCTAACACATAAACTTGTTAAATCAGGCTCGTGCAATAAACTTGTGTTAAACGCGAATTGACCACTCCCACAAGATCCGGGACCACATAGTCCCGGCCTACACAACTGCAAAGGGGGATCAATATTTGACTTTGAAGTAGCATTATTAAACACATGTTACACTAAAAAACTAATTAACCAACTTCAATAAATTATAAAACACATGTTACACTAAAAAACTAATTAGAGTATATCATATGTAATTTATCAATATAACTGTTGATGCAAAAGTTGGACGTTCCTTGTTTGGAGCTCCGGATTCTACACCAATTGAGGATTGTTGCTTGGAACCTGCGCACTAAAACAAAAGACACCGTTAGGCTTACCGTGGGATTGTTTCCCACGATTATCCTCCGGCGTGAGAGTAAGTAATCGGTTTTAGGGTTTAAGGAGAGTTAGGGTTTGTAAATCGTACCTTAAACGAGGGGTGTGATCCCCTTTATATACGCACGGAATCCTTGTTGGTTCCGTGTTCCTCAACCTTCGGCGTATCCCGCCTTAATTGGTTGAGAATGATTATCTCCTTGATTAGAAGATATCCCACATCCATTCCGTAAATAGATGCGTATTTGGGCCCCCGAGGGCCTAAACGCTTGTCAACGTAGCCCACATCGTGTTGGACTTTATTAATATTGGGCTTTGGGTCGGGTTCATAACCCGGATGTAGAGTATACGTCATCATGTCCCCCCAGTCTAGTATGCGCAGTGCGGAGCTGCGGATGCTAGACTAATAACCATAGGTAAAAAAGATACCAAGCGTATCAAATAAGCCCAAGTAAATTTGCTTTGGATACATTGTATCCGGACGTAAATAATAGAAAATGAGCGCCTCGGAAATCGGGGGAAAGTTACTGCCTGTGTGTCCCATCAAACAATCTCAACCACACAGTAATAAGTAGTGGAATCCACGTGTCAACCATCGGGTGGAGGAAGAAGGTTATATAACACCAATACTTCATTTCCACCGTCTTCACACAAAGTAAAAATAATCCTCCATTAACAAAGCTATCCATTGCTCCAAGCTTTCTTACTGAAATACCGCCAAGGTAACCACGCCCGCGCGTTTGTGTTTGATTAGAATAACACCATGGTGAAAGAATTATCTGATTTTACATCTGACATAACGGAAGAAGAACTTCAACAGTTCGCATCAGATTACTATATACCCAGCGCAGTACATCCGGAAGTTCCGGCTGCGAATGCATCAATATTGGATTTCCCCGATGGGAAAATTGGTGTATATACGCGATTTTTCGAATTCGCAAATCAGCGCATCCCCATATCACTATTTTTAAGTGATGTATTAAATTATTACCGCATTTACCTGTCCCAGCTGCACTGCATAGGTGCGGCAAAATTAATCAATTTCGAGGTGAATTGCCATTTATTGGCCATAAATCCGACCATCCATTTATTCCGGGCATTTTACCACACCACATGGTCAAATGGTTGGGTTTCATTCGCGAAACGCCCCGGATCCCTCCAGTGCTACACAGATAAGTTAGACGCACTCCGAAACTGGAGGGAAACATTCTTCTGGATTGACAATACCTGTTTTCCATCCCAATTCGATTTTTACGCTAAGGGGACATTGCCAAAGGATGAGCGCCCCCTCCCTGGATCATATAATGTAGAGGATGCGGAAACCATAAATACTAACCGCATCCCTATAAGCTCCTACCCCGAGGAATTCTTGGTGCATATAGGCCTGAGTCATAATTATTTCGGCAGCCCAGAGGAAGTACCTATTTTCTTGGATGCCGATGATCAGGGTGGGTGCTCATTCTTTCGCACTCCGTTGAATTACATGTCTGTAAGTTATGGACTTGATATATGTCGTATTGTTATAAACTATGTGTGTGTTTGTTGTGGTGCGCAGAAATGGATCTGTTCAGCGTGGTGCACTTGGCAAAACCAACAGAGGTGAAGGTGGGTACTCGAGCTCTGAAAGAGGGAGAGGAACCCGTGTTAGCTGCGGTAGTTGGTCGTACCGTAGCGATGGATCTAGGCGAGGCGGGTGAAAGTTCATCCGTAGCGCTCCAGGCAACTCCTGTCCAAAGCATGCCAAGTGGAATAGCACAAACACCACCCGTGCAACCGACGCCCATAACGGCAGAGCACGTGGAAGAGACAGAGGAGGCCGAAGAAAGTCCGGAATTGGAGCGAAAGAGGAAACGTACCGGCGATGGCGCTGCCACATCCCGGAAGAAACGCCCAGTCATTTTTAGTGTGGAGTCATCATCCAGTGATGTGGCGTCGCGCCCCCCATCACCTGTCACCGCCATTCCCGCGTAAGTAACCACGAAAGTGTATCTATCAAAATTTTTGCAAGATAGCTCTGAATAACTGTGATTATCTCATCTTGTGTGTAGGATTGAGCAATCTGCAGAGTCGCCCCCCCACACAAGTCCAATGCGCACAGAATCATCTGGGCTAAAGGACCACAGCGCGGAGCCTAATACCGCGGAGGAAGTACCTACGGGTCTGCTTATTGACGACCTGGTTTCACTTGCAACTCAGATAAAAGTGAAGTATTCGGGTGAGGCTAGCCAAAATTCCGAGAAAGACAAACGTATTGCCTCTCTGGAGGCTCAACTGGCTACTGCGAGGGATGAGGCAAAGACTCTTGGGACGCATGCTACAAAACTAGCCGAGGAAAAGATGGCACTGATGTGTCAAATTAACCAAGAGCGCGCAGAGGCTGCGAGCTATAAGTCTACCTGTCTATGGGCTATAAAATACTTGGAAAATAGCAAAAATGCATTGACCACTCAGCTTGAAGACTTTGGTACTACGGTGAAAAATGCATTGGAGACACAGGAGGAGAAGTTGCGTAAACTCAGCATAGAATACGACGAGGAATTATATCCGCAGCTTCTCTCCACCATAGCTGAGCGCAGATGGCTCATAAGCCATGGGCTCCGCTTAGCAGCATTGAGTGTCTTGGAGTCTCAAGAAGTGCGTGACTCCTTTGGGGATGTGGTGAAATGCGCACTGGAGCGTGGAAAGTCCGAGGCCATTGAAAAGCTGCAAGAGGCTGATCTGCTAAAGGTACCTGTGGAGCAGGTACCGAATTATGATGTAAAGGCGTATGATAACTTAGTCGCGGCTATGGAAAAAATGAAGGACTTGGAACTCCCCAAGATCACTGAGTTGGAACGTGATCAGGACTATCCAATAAACGTGATATTTGCAGGTCTGACCTTAGCTCGGCATCTGGGTGGAGAGGCTGTTGCGCAGCCCGACTATTATCTGAGGCCCGATGCATCCCAACTGCAGGTACCTGTTTTTGCGCGCCCCAGAGACATCCTGAATCCGTTTGTTATTGACAGGGAAGTCCCCTTGAAACAAGTATTGGAGGCGCATGCAACAAGACTTGCGGAAAGGAAGGGTATTAAGGGCAAGGCCGTAATGTGTGGTGTGGGCGCGGCGCACCTCCCAAGGTCGGACGGAGTGCCAGTGAGTGTGGCCACCGTAGCACGTCGAGATGCTGAGTTGTTACAGGAGCTAAATAGGATTGGGGAAAATACTAACCGCGTAGGTAGTTCTTCCTTGAAACGAAGTCATAGCTTTTAGTTTACTATCTAGTGATGTCTGTAAGAAATAATGCGTAATAGGTTTCCTTTTGTGATGTACACCTTTGTCATATTTTCCTCTGTGTAAAAGAAATATACATTGTGTTTATCTAGGATGTACGCCTTTATACTGTGTATCTTTGCGTAAAAGAAGTATGCGTTGTTATTTGTATAAGCAAGTGTGAAGAATACAAGGACACCATAATCATGTATGAAGATCCAAAAATGTTAAGTATAATCATGTATATTATTGGTATGCAGCGTACTGTAAATACCAGAATGAGGAATCAAGTGTCTTGGTTCCCGATTTGTTAAACGTGCACATGTGCATGGCTGCGCATCCGTCGTAGGGTGCGCACCGAGCTTATTCCAACGTCTTGTGAACAAGGTGTTTAACAAGGATACGTAATCCGTTGTCGATGGGTTTGCAACCCTCTTACTCGACAAGTTGTTTATTAGGTTAACTTATCTTTTTGACCGTCGTGGGTTTATATATTGCATGCACGCCATGTAGGCAAAAATATGAAAAAAGAAAAATGTTAAGACATATGGTATATGGAAGTAACAAATTAAATGGTGTTACGGAGTTAGCTAGAAACCGCAACGTTTTATTAATACTTGCAAGTGTTTATGAAAAAGAAAAAACATGATACTAAGAAAAGTAAAAAAAAAACATAGTTATCTATTGAGTACTTTGGTGAAATGCCTCAGCATCTGTGCGCTTGGCCATAGCTCATCCTATAGGTAGCATCTTTTTAGATTGCAGATGTTCCATGTGCGCGGCAGTTCACGACCATCCACGCCCCGTAGCTTGTACGCGCCGGTTCCTAGTGCTTCAGTGACCTCATAGGGTCCTTCCCACTTCGGTCCAAGCTTACCCATGTCTTCTGCGTGGCTCGCATCATTAGCGCGATAGACGAAGTCACCTGGCCTGAAGGAGACACCTCTTACCTTAGCGTCATAATATCCCTTCATTCTTGATTTCGATTTTTCTTCACGTATAGCAGCGCGCTCACGTTTTTCTTCTAGTAGATCCAGGTCAAGGCGCCGGTCTTCGTCATTAGTTGCTACATTAATCTCGGCAGTGCGGATAGTTGGCATACCAATTTCCGCTGGTATAACGGCGTCGGTCCCGTAGACTAGAGAGAAGGGGGTGTCTCCTGTACTGGTTTTGATCGAAGTGCGATGCGCCCACAAGACATGTGATAGTTCTTCTACCCACCTCCCTTTGTGCTTTTCCAGGCGTGCCTTAATTCCTTCGCCCAAGCTTCGATTTGCTCGCTCCACTAGGCCATTGGTTTGTGGGTGTTTAACAGACGCAAAGTGCTGTGTGATGCGTAGCTTTTCACACCAGTCCCTAAAAGGGTTGTCACAAAACTGTTTACCATTATCTGAGATGATTTCTCCCGGAAGGCCAAAACGGCATACAATGTTATCCCACACGAAGCGCTTCACCTGGTTGCCAGTGATGGTGACCACCGCCTTTGCTTCAATCCACTTGGTGAAGTAGTCTACAGCGACTATGAGGAATTTTAATCCCCCCGCTGCGACGGGGAAAGGACCTGCGATGTCAATACCCCATTTGTAGAATGGCCAGGGTGATGTTATTGGTGTTAGCTCGTGCTGTGGCTGGCGTGGGACAGGTCTATGCACTTGGCAATCAAAACACTTCCGTATTAAATCCCGCGCGTCCCGGTGCATGGTGGGCCAGTAGTATCCTGACCGCATGGCGCGTGCTACAACGGATCGTGGTCCTGAATGCATACTGCATGAACCTTCATGGATTTCGCGCAGCACATAATTTGCCTGTAAAGGGCCCACACAGCGGAGCCATGGTTGCAGGAAGGAGCGTCGGTACAAGATGTTGTCTCGGACTTCAAATCGCTGCGCCATGCGCCGTATCCTGCGAGCTTCTTTCTGCTCCTGGGGTAACATTCCCTTATTCAGGAAGTCCATTATTGGTGTCATCCATGTAGGGCCGTCTTCTTCTATGATTGTGGAGACTTCCATCTGTGAGATAGACTTGTTTTTCAAAGTTTCTACCAGAACCTGCTTTGATAGGTGCGCAAAACTCGTCGAGGCAATCTTGCTCAGGGCATCTGCCTTGCGGTTTTCTCCTCTAGGGACCTGTTTGATAGTGAACCTGTCAAAACCTTTGATTAGCATCTTGGTTTTGGCCAAATATTGGATCATGTTGTCCTCCTTAGCTACGTATTCGCCCAATACGTGGTTAGCTACGAGCCGAGAGTCCACATTTGCTTCTAGGTTCTGCACACCCATTCGAGCTGCGATGCGTAGTCCAGCAAGTAGAGCTTCATACTCTGCTTCGTTGTTTGTCGCTGTAAATTCAAAGCGCAGTGCATAGGTGAATTCCATACCTTCTGGATTGGTAAGGATAAGGCCAGCTCCTGAACCATCAATGCAAGAGGATCCATCTGTAAACAAGATCCATGGATCATGCTGTTTCATCTTATTTGGTATGGGTGCCTCATTGGTGTCTGGCTTCTCAATTATGAAATCTGCCAGAATCTGTCCCTTAATTGCTGTGCGTGGTCGGTATGAGATATTGTGTTCACCCAGCAATACACTCCACTTCTGGAGTCGACCTGATGCATCTGGTTTAGAGATGACCTGTTTAATTGGTTGGTCGGTAATGACTGCTATCGGGTGCGCCTGGAAATACCTGCGTAGCCGTTTAGCAGCAAACACCAATGCCAGAACCAATTTTTCCATGGCCGTATAGTTCACCTCCGTCTTCTTTAGCGCTTTGCTTATAAAGTAGATAGGAGTTTGCACTGAATCCCTATCTGTTAGTAGTACCGCACTGACTGCTCCATTCGTTGCGGACAAATACATGATCAGTTCTTCCCCTGGTCGGGGTGCAACGAGTGTTGGGAGCGTTGCCAGATGTTGTTTAAGCTGAGTGAAGGCTTCCTCTGCCTCCGTCGTCCACTTAAAATCGCCCTTCTTTATGCACTTCTTGAGTGTTTTAAAAAGTGGTAACGATTTCTCTGCTGACTTGGATAGGAACCTGTTCAGGCCAGCCAACTTCCCGTTAAGAGATTGAACTTCCTTCAACGTGCGTGGTGAAGGAAGTTCGATGACTGATTTTGTCTTTTCTGGACATGGTTTTATGCCGTTAGGTTCAATCAGGTATCCCAGGAACATGCCCTCAGTAGCGCCAAATGTGCACTTTTTTGGATTCAGCTTCATGTTTATCTCTCGTAGAGTTTTGAACGTCTCCTCAATGTCGCGTATTAGCTCATCTTCAGTATGGCTCTTGATGACTAGATCATCGACATAGACTTCAATGTTGCGGCCCACCTGTTTTTCGAAAGCGTTGTCAACCAACCGCTGATAGGTGGCCCCCGCATTTTTTAAACCGAAGGGCATTTTTGTGTAACAGTAAACACCTTGGCCTGTGTGGAAGGCCGTCTTTTCTTCATCCTCTTTAGCCATCTGAATCTGATGGTACCCCTTGTACGCATCTAGAAAACACTTCAGTGGATACCCGCACAGAGACTCTATTTTCCAGTCTATTTCTGGTAATGGGTAACAGTCCTGTGGGCACGCTTTGTTAAGATCCGTAAAGTCAACACACATTCGCCAGCTACCGTCGCCCTTTTTGACCATTACTGGATTTGAAAGCCAGTCGTGGTAATAGACTTCGCGCATAATCCCCGCATCTACCAGCTTGTGTACTTCAGCCAGGATTGCTTGCGCGCGCTCTGGGGCTTGGCCCCGTTTCTTCTGGCGTACAGGCGAGTATCCTTGTCGGATTCGCAGGTTATGCTCTGTGATTGAGCGCGGTACTCCAGTCATGTGTTTTGGCTCCCATGCAAAAATGTCTAAGTTCTTTTGCAGGAGCGCACATACAGCTGATTTGCCAGTATCTGATAGTGATCCTCCAATGGCAATTTCCTGCTCTGGGTATTCTGGGTGGATTGCTACCTTCAGATGTGGAATTCTGGTAGTCCGCTGTGCTGGGGTTGGTGCGGTCTCGCATGCAATCGTGTTGCATTCTCGTTGTGGTATAGTGGCATTGTAAAGAGTAACAATACCCCCTTCCACTGGGAACTTAAGCATCCCATGAGCTGTTGACGGCACTGCGCGCATAGCTGAAATTCCTGGTCTCCCAATAATGCCATTATATGGCGAGGGAGATTTAATCACCATAAATTCCATCCATGCCGTAGCGGAGTGTTCTGCATTTCCAATGCTGACAGGTAATCTTATTTGTCCCATAGGCCATATCTTCTCCCCTGTAAAACCGGTCAACGCTGTTCCAACTGGGGTTAACTGGTTGCGTATTTCGGGACGCAGTCGCTTAAAGCAGTGCTCGTACATGATGTCAGCGGAGGCTCCACCATCGACATACATGCGGTGGATATCGTGACCCCCCGCGCTTATCTCTATAGTAAGTGGTTCTACCACCGCGTTGTTCGCGGTTAAGGTGGGGAATGAAATTTCTTTTCCCCGCGAAAAATCCTGACTTACCTTCTGCTTTGTGACCCGCTGCCATGATTGTATCATGAAAATGGTGTCGGGCTTATCTTTAGGCGTTTCTTTCTTATTGCTACTCTTTTGCTTGTCCTTCCCTTCCTTGATATTCTTGACCAGATGGTCCAATCTACCCTCTTTGACCATTTTGTCAATGAGTTGACGCAATTGGACACATTCGTTAGTAGTGTGTCCCTTCTGCGCGTGGTAATCACAGTATCCACTGCCGACACGCCTCTCCTCTGGAGTGCGCATTTGTGGTGGTCTTGGGAAGTTAGCACCCTCTGTTGCGAGTATTTCCTTCGGTGTTTTGGTAAGCGGGGTATATTTGTCATTGTCGCGTCCATTCCCTTGGTTGCGATAGTTCCTGTTACGGTTGTTATTCCGGTCTGTGGATTGTCTCCCAGGTTGTTCCTGTGACCGGTAATTGGAGTAGCTTCTCTTGCTATCCGCTGCGGCGGCTTCTCCTTGTACGAAGGACCGTGTACGCTTCATAACCTCATCGAAGGATTGGGGAATCCTGTCATTTAACCTTTTAATAAGTTCAGGGTTGTTGATTCCATTCATGAACTCTGAGATTTTAAGTACTTCGGGACATGCTTTGACTTGCATGCACTCATCCTTGAAGCGCTCCATGAAAGCGTTTGTGGACTCCCCTTGGCGCTGTTTGACTCTAGCAAGTTCAATGGGGTTTTTAGCGCACTTTTTTCGTTGAGTAAAATTTAGGCGGAATGCCTTCCTCAACTCTTCAAAGCCATTGATGCTTCTACGTGGAAGCTTGTTGAACCAGTTCCGCGCATTCCCCACCAGTGTGGAATTGAACATGTGGCACCATACAGGTTGTGGCCAATTTTCAATGGTTGCTGCTGATTCAAAAATTTTTAGATGATCATCAGGATCACCTGCTCCATCATAGGTTTTAACATTAGTAGGCATGCGCCTCTTTTTGTTCTCCGAAAAATCACTGATACGTCTAGTGAACGCATCTACCTTCTGACGGCGCCATGGGAGAGACATATCCTCCTCTTCTTGGTCACGGTTTTTTCTTCTGGATTTCCAATGTCCAGTCTCGCTATCCTCACTGTCTGAGGAATTACTAGAGGATAGTTCCTCTCCCCTTCGGCGTTTACGCCGGTTATCTTCAGAATTCGTGCTTGGGGGGCTCTCACTTGGGGAATATCGCTCCCCCAATCTATCTTGTACTCTGCGGCCACCGAGTCTAGTATGGACACTGGTGCGCTTCTCATCTTCCTCACTTTCAGTCCTGGGCTGTGAGTCAGACGTATTATCTTCCTCAACTCTCCTCCCAATTCTATTGAACACTGGGGGTCGGCGATTTCCCTTCCCGCGTCTCTCCTTATGACGACGCGTTGGAGATATCTCAAACTCTGGGCCAAAGTCTAGTCGAGCATGCATGCTTCGACTTGGTCTTTTCTTTGCTTCCTCTTGCATGAGGACAGCTAGGGCTTCGTAATTTTGAGAGACAAAATTACTTGGCTCTAACTCTGGAACGACTCCCTCTAGAACAGGGGTATCTGTTTCTGTCAACACGCCCCTGTTCCTGTCGGGTGCGTCGGGTGCTTTTGTGAAGTTAGCTTCTAGCACCGATTGGAGTGGAGTAAAAGGAGTGCGCGGCGGGTCTCTGGTGCTGGTGGTAGTCGTTGTTGTCTGGGTTGTCCCCGAGAGTGGTTCCACCAGAGGGAAGGCCGAATCCTGGCCTGATCCCTGATTCTTAGCAGCGCTGGTTGTTCCAGAGTTCTGCTTGGGGGTTGCCCCGCTGTGCACCTTCTTTCCAGTAAAATCTGCTTGTGATCGCTTCGTCATCCTAGTTCTTGGTTCTTAGTGAATGGTCCCACGGATGGCGCCACTTGTTGATGCAAAAGTTGGACGTTCCTTGTTTGGAGCTCCGGATTCTACACCAATTGAGGATTGTTGCTTGGAACCTGCGCACTAAAACAAAAGACACCGTTAGGCTTACCGTGGGATTGTTTCCCACGATTATCCTCCGGCGTGAGAGTAAGTAATCGGTTTTAGGGTTTAAGGAGAGTTAGGGTTTGTAAATCGTACCTTAAACGAGGGGTGTGATCCCCTTTATATACGCAGGGAATCCTTGTTGGTTCCGTGTTCCTCAACCTTCGGCGTATCCCGCCTTAATTGGTTGAGAATGATTATCTCCTTGATTAGAAGATATCCCACATCCATTCCGTAAATAGATGCGTATTTGGGCCCCCGAGGGCCTAAACGCTTGTCAACGTAGCCCACATCGTGTTGGACTTTATTAATATTGGGCTTTGGGTCGGGTTCATAACCCGGATGTAGAGTATACGTCGTCAATAACTAAAATAGATAAAACTTGTTAACTTTAATAATGCTCACTACAATAAGATTTATGATATGCTTATAACGTTACTCAAAGAAGTATGCATATTTTTTAGTCATGCTAATCTTAATCTTATCTTGATGATCATCTCCAAGAACCAATTTTTCTGCACTTTCATCAATTTGTCTGCACTCCCTTTGACACCATAGGAATTCTTTTAACAGCTTATCAATGTCTTTCACCACCGTTTTAGGAAGAATAAAGTATGACACAGGTAGATTTCCAACTTTGAATGGAACAAGGATATCCTGTTTAACTTGCTCTTTAACATTGCCAAAGAAAACAGTACTTTTCCCAATGTTTGGATTAAGATCAGACATTGCACTGAACAGATCCAAAACTTGTTTCACCACTTTCACTAAGTTAAGGTCTCCATGACATAGGACAAGAAGATCATCCGCAAAACATAGGTGAGATATTTGCAAGTTCTTACACCCCCAATGGTATATGGAATAGTTATGAGAACACATTAGTAATTGTTTATAAAGTTGAACAAACAGGCCATGTTATCCATCTATTTAGAATGTACGACATGCATTCGGTCACAATCAATTAACATCAATCACGATTAACCCGTCCTACTAAAAACTTAAACCATTGATAGACCTACTTCCTGAGTATATTTTCCGAAAATTCAGTAGTTGTAGACTAATGTATATGGCGAAGAAAGAAAAATAAAAGCGACAACCCAAAATATGATGTGCACATCTTAAGAAGCAACACAAGTAAATCTATTTGCTCCAGCTGGCTTTTCCCATGCGATCAGAATACTTGATGTGCTTTGCCATGATACCTATTTATGACCAGAAATTGCAAAAACATGAAAGGTAAAAAAAAAAACACGTGGTTAACTAAATGGTCTTAAAAATCCTTCAGACGAATGGGATTTTAGATAATAGATAATCAAGGGCAAATTTGTAACTGCGTTATACATGAATACTGTGGCAAATGATGGATTAAAACTCAAAGAATCTTTATAAAATGATTTACTTTAGAAGGTTGGGCATTTTAAGTACTCTCTGGGAGACCTTTCGCCCCGCATGGCCTTTCAACCCGTTCCAATTTGCAGCATCTTTATTTCAAAAATTTACCCATATGACCCGTTTGAAGTAAGGTATAAACCCAAATCGACCTCTACCACAACTACTAAAGCAAATTAGCTTCAACAGTCGAAAACTGTAAAAGCAACAAGATTTTTTTGTAAAATGATTGAAAAATAAACTTGGACCACGCTTCAATAACGGGAGTATCGGGTGTGGCAACAGGATTGAATTTTTAAAACCTCATGTTTTCAAACACAGCAACTTCCTCTTGACTCAGCTCCTCTCGAGCTTGCTTCCGCTTTCCCCTTGCATGCAAAAAATATCAGAATACAAAACTAGAACTAAACTCGAACAGACTAAAAACTAAAAGTAGTGATAACACATAACTGAATTAGCCCCTCCATGAGTAAATGCGCAAGAATTCTACGTATGGAATAACCAACAGAAGAACAATAAATTTGACAAAGCTACCTCAAGATTAGCTCTCTTTACTTCTTGAACCTTTACCCGACGTATTCCTACTTAGAGAATATACTTTGTTAAATATTTTACATAAACTGAATCTCAGAAAACTGTTAGTTTTATGGATATAAATTAGAAGACGTGAGTTAGGATCGAACTCGAGACTATGGGATTGCACACTTTACGTATGAGAATTTAAAGTTAATAATTAAATATAAATGTTATATTTATTTATTTATTAAACGAAATAACTAACGGACGTTAAGTAATTAATGTAATGGACTAACGGTCGTTAAATGTTTATGGAAAAGGACTAAATTGCAAAAGTTGGGAAGGTTCCGGAATCCGGGGACTCCAAACCGATCGGCTAGGGGAACAAAACAAGGAAAGAAAACCAACTTGTTCGCCAAGTTTGCTTGGGTATATAAACAAGGCTAGGGGTTTTATTTTTCCATCCCTTGTGCTCATTAGCTAAACCAAAAATTGTTTTGTGTGTGTTTTTGCTCTCCAAAACCGGTCGACACCCCTATAGGGTCGATCCAAGTCTTTTCCACAAAACCAAGTTATTTGTTTTATAAAAACTAGCATTACTTTAATTCGGTTTAGTACGTGTGTACAAGAACATAGTAATAACACACTATTGTTATTATCTTGGATTGAATTACAAAACGGTAAGGGGTAATTCACATAATCCTAACTAAATCAAATTAGGGTTCATCCGTTGCTAGTTTGTGGATTTGATTCTTGTTCGGCTAGAATCAAGAAAAGGTACGCATATTCTTTTATGTTAATTAATTGTTCATTAATAAATCCTATACGCTTCCGCATGATTACTTTGATGATTTTGTGATTATTTATTTGAGTGTCTTGATTTATAATTCCAACAGTGGCATCACGAGTCATTGGTTTTAATGAGTAATTAATTACATAAACGCGTAATAAAAACAAATACTTGTATGTTGTTTGCTATGTTAATCTAGGGTTTATGTTTAATTTATGCTATGGTCGATTTTTTTAATTTTGGGGCGTTCCCCTATTTATTTTTAGTCGACACATATATTAATTTTTAGGGTTTTGAAACTTGTTTGCTAACCTTATTAAAACCTAGAATTAATATTGATTACGTGATTAATTCGTGAATAATTTGTTATGTGTCATGGAATTTTAATATGCGATCTTGTGACTTATTTGTATAAATTGTTATGATATCCATGATTATACATGCATGTTAGTCATGGATAAGTTGCTTTGATAATTGTTTAATTGTTGAGACATGTTTAATTACGATAAATCTTGAATTGGGGAAGACTCCAATTATATATATTAATGAATCAATTATGTGCAATTTGGTATATTATTAATTTAGGGTTTTCGCAATCGATTTTTCGATGTATGTGGCTCACTCTTAATTGTGAGAGTGAAAACCCCAATTAGTATATACATTAATTTAACCTATATATTGATTATTAATAGGGTTTTATCGAATGAGTTGCATGTGGCTACTTGTTTACACGTATAAATTGTTTATTATGTGCGCATTGTTTTTAGTAGTTTATTTTTTATTTGTTACTTGTTTGTTTATTATGTTAGACAGTTTTAAGCAAAGGGTAATTTTTGAATAGAAAAATAATACGGACTAAACAATTGCGAAATTTGATTTATTTTGGAAGAGTTAAGTTTTCAATAGTTTAATTGATTGGTGACTTTGGTACAAATGGTCTGAACGGCTCACCCATTAGAATGAACTATAAAGGGGTTAATAAAGAAGTGCGCACACTCACACTGAATGGATGTCTAAGGTTATGCTTTGCGCTTACCTGGTCCTCTGCCCCCTGTAAGTTCGAGTGGAGCTACTTAGTAAGCCATAAAATGTGCAAGCTCATCTTAAGGGCGAATTAGTGTTAATTCCATGCGCCACTTCGGTGGTAATTATCCGAAACACTAAGTGTTTACATTTATGCAAAAGTACGGTATAATGGATGATAATTAACACTAAATTCCTTGATTGGTGAACCCAATACCTCAATCAAAACTTTGATAATTTGATCTTTATGAATTGGTAATAAAAAGTTTTTTATTAAAATTATGCTACAAGATGAATGCATGACATCTTTGTACATATTTGATTTGACCACATAAAATCAAAACCTAGTACCCTTTTAAATTAAGTTATATGCCATCTAATTAAAAGGAACACCTGAAGTTGCAATTTACGTCATGACAGTACTTGGCTAGATTGTGATGGAGAGGTAAATCTCTATGTAAAGTCAGACCTTACATGGACATATTTGCAGTTCTTTAAGTTAGACACTTAAGTTGAGTAGGAAGTGAGACCTGGACTCAATGGCATAAGATGGGATGAAACATATTTATATTTGCAATAGCGTTGGAAAATATAAATCCCATAATGATCTAGGAGTTGGAAATTGTTTGCCAATTAATGTTCGACAGATTACCTTATTATATGCGTTCGTTGCTAGCAGATCAACTGATGTAATGAACCTATGATAATTTGGATCCTAGTTTTCGAGAAAATTATATGGTTATATGTTTATATTACCGTTGGGTATATTTTATTTTCTTGAAAAGTTGTATTATCGAAAATACTAATACTTGAACTTTTTTTCTGTAGAAATGGCTCAAAATAACGATAACACTAACTCTGCACTAAATTCTGCGTTCAAAAACTATTTTGATCGAGAAAAGTTGACTGGCTCTAAGAATTTCAATGATTGGCACCGCTCTTTGAGAATTGTCTGTAGAGTTGCTGACCGGTTGAAATATCTTTATGAACCTTGCCCCGAACAACCAACTGGTCCTGATGCTACTCAAGCTCAAATTGATGCTTGGCAACTTGAGTATAAGCGTCATAATGATGTGGCTTGTCTTATGTTGGGAACAATGGAATCTGCTCTTCAAAAGCAGTTTGAACATTATTTCCCATTTAATATGCTCAATGAACTTCGGACTATGTTTGAGAAACCAGCTGCCGTCGAGATTTATGACTTGACCGACGCATTACACAGCTGTAGGCAAGGTGAGGGTAAACCCGTGAGTGCTTATGTGCTGGAAATGAAAGGTTACATGGACCAGCTCAAAGCACTTGGCAAAACTTATGATGATGACATGGCTGTGAATCTGATTAATCGATCCCTTAACAAGGATTTTAATGGTTTTGTCAGAAATTTCAATATGCACTGCGTGGGGAAGATAGTTACTGACCCACACGCATTGCTTATTGATTATGAGAAAGGGTTGCCTCAAAAGGTTCCTACTGCCCAGGTACTTGCTATTCAGGGTGGAAGGATTAATAAGCCAAAACCGCAGCGTGCGAACAACAAGAAGGGGAAGGGTAAGGGTAAGGTTGACAAAGGCAAACAAGTGATGGCCTATCAACCTCAACCCAAGAAGAACCCTACTCCTAGGAAGGATAATCCTAAAAAGGATCAAGCTTGCCACCACTGTAAGAGCGTAGGGCATTGGAAGAGAAACTGTGTTCTCTATCTTGATGAATTGCGGGCAAATAAAATGAAGTACGAAGGGTCCTTGGGCGCCGGTTCTTCTGGTAATTTATTTGTCATTGAATTATTTACTCTAAATCATAATAATTCCTGGGTATATGATACGGGCTGTGGTATTCACATTTGTAATACACTGCAGGGGTTTAGAGTGAAGAGGAAGCTTGCCTATGGGGAGCAATATCTGCACGTGGGAAATGGCGCACATGCAGCTGTTGAAGCCATAGGAACGTTTAGTTTAGTATTGCCTTCGGGCTTAGTACTGTTATTAAACAATTGTCATTACGCACCTTCTATAATTAGAGGTGTTGTTTCCTTTTCAGTTTTGTTGGATGATGGTTTTACTCATACTATTTCACGTAATGGAATTGATGTTTCTTTAAATGGTGTATTTTATTTTAAAGCAATTACTGTGAATGGTGTGTTTGAAATTGATGTGATTGGAAATGAATCTAACAATAATAATAATTCGATGTTTAGCATTAACAAGAAGATAAAGTTAGACTTGAATTCTTCTTATCTTTGGCATTGTAGACTTGCTCATATAGGCAAGGCTCGCATGCATAAGCTGCAACAAGAAGGGCTTTTGCAAAATATCAATGATGAATCATTTGATAAATGTGAGTCATGCATATCTGGGAAGATGACTAAGAAACCTTTTCATAGCAATATGGAGAGGGCTTCTGATCTACTTGGTCTTATTCATACTGATGTGTGTGGACCACTTAGACATGTGTCAAAGAGATGTGGTAGCTACTTCTTAACCTTTACTGATGATTTCAGCCGTTATGGTTATGTTTATTTACTTAAGCATAAACATGAGGTGTTTGAAACATTTAAGGTTTTCAAAGCTGAAGTAGAACTGCAATTGGGAAAGAAGATTAAAGCTCTTCGATCCGATAGAGGAGGCGAGTATCTAAGCCAAGAGTTTAAAGATTACTTAGCTGAGAATGGAATTGTCCAGAATCTCACTTCTCCATATACTCCACAACAAAATGGTGTATCTGAGAGAAGAAATCGTACATTGTTGGACATGATACGATCTATGTTTAATCTTACTACTCTACCTTTATCCTTTTGGGATTATGCTTTGGAATCAGCTGTTCGCATTCTAAATATGGTTCCCACAAAGAAGGTTGATAAGACACCATATGAAATATGGCATGGTAAAGCTCCTAACCTGTCTTATTTAAAGGTCTGGGGTTGCGAGGCATATGTTAGACGTGACTCAGCAGATAAACTCCAACAAAGATCTGTAAAATGTATCTTCGTAGGATACCCTAAGGAAACTATGGGTTACTACTTTTACTATCCAACTGAAAATAAAGTAATTGTTGCTAGGTATGGAGATTTTCTTGAAAGAGATCTCGTATCTCAAGAATTTAGTGGGAGAGTTTATGATCTGGAAGATGATCAAGAAGATGCATTACCTTTTGAAAACACTAACGTACTTCCGGTAGAACCTGAAAGTCTGGGTCCTCCACCAGAAATTGAAGTGATTCCCGTTCGTAGATCCGTAAGGAATACGCGTGCACCTGAACGTCTATGTCTTAACGTAGAGGTTGAGGAAACTATGTTAGGAGATCTTGGAGAGCCTACTAGTTATAAAGCTGCCATGGCAAGTCCTGACAAGGCGAAATGGCAGATTGCAATGAATGGGAAAATGCAATCCATGAGAGAAAATGAAGTCTGGGTAGAGGTTGACTTACCTCCAAACGCCACGGTGGTTGGAAGTAAGTGGCTCTATAAGATTAAGACTGACATGGATGGCAATGTACACGTCTATAAAGCTCGTCTAGTTGCGCAAGGTTTTACTCAAACTTATGGCATTGATTACGAGGAGACCTTTTCTCCTGTAGCGGACATTAGAGCTATTAGAATTCTCATAGCTATAGCAGCATACTATGACTATGAGATATGGCAAATGGATGTCAAAACCGCCTTCTTAAATGGTCGCTTAGATGAAAAAATCTATATGAAGCAACCTGAGGGGTTCTTGAATCCACAATTTCCAAACCGTGTATGCAAACTTCAAAGGTTCATTTATGGATTGAAGCAAGCATCAAGGCAATGGAATAAAAGATTTGATGAAGAAATCAAAAGGTATGGATTTATTCAAAATCTTGATGAGCCATGTGTATATCACAAAGTTAGTGGGAGTAATGTAATTTTCCTAATTCTTTATGTCGATGACATATTAATTATGGGAAAAGACATTCCGAGTTTGCAAAATGTTAAGGAATATCTTGGGAAGTGTTTTTCCATGAAGGATTTAGGATAAGCTGCATATATTCTGGGAATCAAGATCTACCGAGATAGGTCAAAGCGGTTAATTGGTTTAAGTCAAAGCGCTTACATTGATAAAATATTGAAGAGATTCAATATGCAAAATTCCAAGAAAGGATATTTGCCGATGGAAGTAAAGCAAGGCTTATGTAGCGATATGTGTGCTTCAACACCTGCTGAGGTGGCACGCATGCAGAAAGTTCCTTATGCTTCGGCTGTAGGATCTATTATGTATGCTGTGAGATGCACAAGGCCAGATGTGGCGTTCGCTCAAAACATGACCAGTCGATATCAACAAAATCCGGGTGAACTTCACTGGATTGCTGTTAAACATATTCTGAAGTATCTTAGGAATACGAAAGATATGTTTTTAGTGTATGGAGGAAATCCAGACACAGAACTTGGTGTTACAGGTTACTGTGATGCGTCCTGGCAGTGTGATAAAGATGATACGAAGTCTCAAACGGGTTATGTCTTTGTCATCAATGGAGGAGCAGTTGACTGGAAGAGCAAGAAGCAGAGTACGATTGCGATGTCTGCGACAGAAGCCGAATACATAGCTGCTTCGGAAGCTACGATGGAGGCTGTTTGGATTAGGAAATTCATTTCAGGGCTTGGTGTTATGCCTTCAATTGAATCGCCTATTGATATGTATTGTGACAATTCTGCTGCAATCATATTTGCCAATGAACCTGGAGTCATGAAGGGCACCAGACATTTTATACGGAAGTATCACTATGTTCGGGAACAAGTCCAGGAAGGTGAAATAAATCTACTGAAAGTTCACACAGATGATAACTTAGTTGATCCGTTCACTAAGGCTTTAGCTAAAGACAAGCTTGTAGGACTTGCCAATGGAATTGGACTTCGTTTAGCTAAAAGTTTCATGCATAACTGTGATTAGTATTTGGATAAAGGATATTGTAAAACATTTATTATTTTCAATGAAATAAAGTTTGGATTATGTTTATTTTCATTTATAATATTGTTGTCCTATATTTGCATGTTTAATCCGTGAATAACTATGTTATTCTAAATGTCCGTTGTCGATTAATGATATGGGAGTATCATTAAACTAAGACAAATCTGAGAGATGTGGTAGAATATACTTGAAAGTATATTGATGAGAATGCATACCAATTTCGGATGATATTCAATGAATTGAGTATAGGACTTATCCCAACTACATAATTTACTTTGTGATATTGTTATAAGTAAATTATGAATAGTTATCCTCAGACTTGAGATACCAGATAAGTGTCATGAATGTAGTGCATTTCAGTAAAGCAACTTAACGCTATACGTAACTGGTAGTTATAAGGGTTGTTTTCTGAAATGTTACAAAGTTTGTGGGTTATTCTTGTAGTCAAGATAGAATTTGTCCTTCAAATTTATTTGAAGTTTAATACTGTTGGGCCCCTCGTAGGGTTGACAAGATGTTTGTGCGCCCGCACCCAAATCTCCCCTAAATATGTTTAGATGATTCGGTAATCTTGGTCAATCATTTACAAACGAGAAACAGACTAGTTATATAAAGAATGACTTAATTCCATATCTCTATTTAACGTAGTATTAGAAACAAAAGGATAATAATAATGAGAAATCATTAAAAGGTTTTCCAGGAGCCTTACTCGATTCGTACTAGAGGCATCGAAGTGTTGCTAGACGCTAACCGAATGTGATCACTCTATTAAGATATATCCAAGTGGGAGCTGTTAGTTTTATGGATATAAATTAGAATACGTGAGTTAGGATCGAACTCGAGACTATGGGATTGCACACTTTACGTATGAGAATTTAAAGTTAATAATTAAATATAAATGTTATATTTATTTATTTATTAAACGAAATAACTAACGGACGTTAAGTAATTAATGTAATGGACTAACGGTCGTTAAATGTTTATGGACAAGGACTAAATTGCAAAAGTTGGGAAGGTTCCGGAATCCCTTGAGGGGACTCCAAACCGATCGGCTAGGGGAACAAAACAAGGAAAGAAAACCAACTTGTTCACCAAGTTTGCTTGGGTATATAAACAAGGCTAGGGGTTTTATTTTTCCATCCCTTGTGCTCATTAGCTAAACCAAAAATTGTTTTGTGTGTGTTTTTGCTCTCCAAAACCGGTCGACACCCCTATAGGGTCGATCCAAGTCTTTTCCACAAAACCAAGTTATTTGTTTTATAAAAACTAGCATTACTTTAATTCGGTTTAGTACGTGTGTACAAGAACATAGTAATAACACACTATTGTTATTATCTTGGATTGAATTACAAAACGGTAAGGGGTAATTCACATAATCCTAACTAAATCAAATTAGGGTTCATCCGTTGCTAGTTTGTGGATTTGATTCTTGTTCGGCTAGAATCAAGAAAAGGACATTTTCGAGAAAAGTTGACTGGCTCTAAGAATTTCAATGATTGGCACCCTCTTTGAGAATTGTCTGTAGAGTTGCTGACCGGTTGAAATATCTTTATGAACCTTGCCCCGAACAACCAACTGGTCCTGATGCTACTCAAGCTCAAATTGATGCTTGGCAACTTGAGTATAAGCGTCATAATGATGTGGCTTGTCTTATGTTGGGAACAATGGAATCTGCTCTTCAAAAGCAGTTTGAACATTATTTCCCATTTAATATGCTCAATGAACTTCGGACTATGTTTGAGAAACCAGTTGCCGTCGAGATTTATGACTTGACCGACGCATTACACAGCTGTAGGCAAGGTGAGGGTAAACCCGTGAGTGCTTATGTGCTGGAAATGAAAGGTTACATGGACCAGCTCAAAGCACTTGGCAAAACTTATGATGATGACATGGCTGTGAATCTGATTAATCGATCCCTTAACAAGGATTTTAATGGTTTTGTCAGAAATTTCAATATGCACTGCGTGGGGAAGACAGTTACTGACCTACACGCATTGCTTATTGATTATGAGAAAGGGTTGCCTCAAAAGGTTCCTACTGCCCAGGTACTTGCTATTCAGGGTGGAAGGATTAATAAGCCAAAACCGCAGCGTGCGAACAACAAGAAGGGGAAGGGTAAGGGTAAGGTTGACAAAGGCAAACAAGTGATGGCCTATCAACCTCAACCCAAGAAGAACCCTACTCCTAGGAAGGATAATCCTAAAAAGGATCAAGCATGCCACCACTGTAAGAGCGTTGGGCATTGGAAGAGAAACTGTGCTCTCTATCTTGATGAATTGCGGGCAAATAAAATGAAGTACGAAGGGTCCTTGGGCGCCGGTTCTTCTGGTAATTTATTTGTCATTGAATTATTTACTCTAAATCATAATAATTCCTGGGTATATGATACGGGCTGTGGTATTCACATTTGTAATACACTGCAGGGGTTTAGAGTGAAGAGGAAGCTTGCCTATGGGGAGCAATATCTGCACGTGGGAAATGGCGCACATGCAGCTGTTGAAGCCATAGGAACGTTTAGTTTAGTATTGCCTTCGGGCTTAGTACTGTTATTAAACAATTGTCATTACGCACCTTCTATAATTAGAGGTGTTGTTTCCTTTTCAGTTTTGTTGGATGATGGTTTTACTCATACTATTTCACGTAATGGAATTGATGTTTCTTTAAATGGTGTATTTTATTTTAAAGCAATTACTGTGAATGGTGTGTTTGAAATTGATGTGATTGGAAATGAATCTAACAATAATAATAATTCGATGTTTAGCATTAACAAGAAGATAAAGTTAGACTTGAATTCTTCTTATCTTTGGCATTGTAGACTTGCTCATATAGGCAAGGCTCGCATGCATAAGCTGCAACAAGAAGGGCTTTTGCAAAATATCAATGATGAATCATTTGATAAATGTGAGTCATGCATATCTGGGAAGATGACTAAGAAACCTTTTCATAGCAATATGGAGAGGGCTTCTGATCTACTTGGTCTTATTCATACTGATGTGTGTGGACCACTTAGACATGTGTCAAAGAGATGTGGTAGCTACTTCTTAACCTTTACTGATGATTTCAGCCGTTATGGTTATGTTTATTTACTTAAGCATAAACATGAGGTGTTTGAAACATTTAAGGTTTTCAAAGCTGAAGTAGAACTGCAATTGGGAAAGAAGATTAAAGCTCTTCGATCCGATAGAGGAGGCGAGTATCTAAGCCAAGAGTTTAAAGATTACTTAGCTGAGAATGGAATTGTCCAGAATCTCACTTCTCCATATACTCCACAACAAAATGGTGTATCTGAGAGAAGAAATCGTACATTGTTGGACATGATACGATCTATGTTTAATCTTACTACTCTACCTTTATCCTTTTGGGATTATGCTTTGGAATCAGCTGTTCGCATTCTAAATATGGTTCCCACAAAGAAGGTTGATAAGACACCATATGAAATATGGCATGGTAAAGCTCCTAACCTGTCTTATTTAAAGGTCTGGGGTTGCGAGGCATATGTTAGACGTGACTCAGCAGATAAACTCCAACAAAGATCTGTAAAATGTATCTTCGTAGGATACCCTAAGGAAACTATGGGTTACTACTTTTACTATCCAACTGAAAATAAAGTAATTGTTGCTAGGTATGGAGATTTTCTTGAAAGAGATCTCGTATCTCAAGAATTCAGTGGGAGAGTTTATGATCTGGAAGATGATCAAGAAGATGCATTACCTTCTGAAAACACTAACGTACTTCCGGTAGAACCTGAAAGTCTGGGTCCTCCACCAGAAATTGAAGTGATTCCCGTTCGTAGATCCGTAAGGAATACGCGTGCACCTGAACGTCTATGTCTTAACGTAGAGGTTGAGGAAACTATGTTAGGAGATCTTGGAGAGCCTACTAGTTATAAAGGTGCCATGGCAAGTCCTGACAAGGCGAAATGGCAGATTGCAATGAATGGGAAAATGCAATCCATGAGAGAAAATGAAGTCTGGGTAGAGGTTGACTTACCTCCAAACGCCACGGTGGTTGGAAGTAAGTGGCTCTATAAGATTAAGACTGACATGGATGGCAATGTACACGTCTATAAAGCTCGTCTAGTTGCGCAAGGTTTTACTCAAACTTATGGCATTGATTACGAGGAGACCTTTTCTCCTGTAGCGGACATTAGAGTTATTAGAATTCTCATAGCTATAGCAGCATACTATGACTATGAGATATGGCAAATGGATGTCAAAACCGCCTTCTTAAATGGTCGCTTAGATGAAAAAATCTATATGAAGCAACCTGAGGGGTTCTTGAATCCACAATTTCCAAACCGTGTATGCAAACTTCAAAGGTTCATTTATGGATTGACGCAAGCATCAAGGCAATGGAATAAAAGATTTGATGAAGAAATCAAAAGGTATGGATTTATTCAAAATCTTGATGAGCCATGTGTATATCACAAAGTTAGTGGGAGTAATGTAATTTTCCTAATTCTTTATGTCGATGACATATTAATTATGGGAAAAGACATTCCGAGTTTGCAAAATGTTAAGGAATATCTTGGGAAGTGTTTTTCCATGAAGGATTTAGGATAAGCTGCATATATTCTGGGAATCAAGATCTACCGAGATAGGTCAAAGCGGTTAATTGGTTTAAGTCAAAGCGCTTACATTGATAAAATATTGAAGAGATTCAATATGCAAAATTCCAAGAAAGGATATTTGCCGATGGAAGTAAAGCAAGGCTTATGTAGCGATATGTGTGCTTCAACACCTGCTGAGGTGGCACGCATGCAGAAAGTTCCTTATGCTTCGGCTGTAGGATCTATTATGTATGCTGTGAGATGCACAAGGCCAGATGTGGCGTTCGCTCAAAACATGACCAGTCGATATCAACAAAATCCGGGTGAACTTCACTGGATTGCTGTTAAACATATTCTGAAGTATCTTAGGAATACGAAAGATATGTTTTTAGTGTATGGAGGAAATCCAGACACAGAACTTGGTGTTACAGGTTACTGTGATGCGTCCTGGCAGTGTGATAAAGATGATACGAAGTCTCAAACGGGTTATGTCTTTGTCATCAATGGAGGAGCAGTTGACTGGAAGAGCAAGAAGCAGAGTACGATTGCGATGTCTGCGACAGAAGCCGAATACATAGCTGCTTCGGAAGCTACGATGGAGGCTGTTTGGATTAGGAAATTCATTTCAGGGCTTGGTGTTATGCCTTCAATTGAATCGCCTATTGATATGTATTGTGACAATTCTGCTGCAATCATATTTGCCAATGAACCTGGAGTCATGAAGGGCACCAGACATTTTATACGGAAGTATCACTATGTTCGGGAACAAGTCCAGGAAGGTGAAATAAATCTACTGAAAGTTCACACAGATGATAACTTAGTTGATCCGTTCACTAAGGCTTTAGCTAAAGACAAGCTTGTAGGACTTGCCAATGGAATTGGACTTCGTTTAGCTAAAAGTTTCATGCATAACTGTGATTAGTATTTGGATAAAGGATATTGTAAAACATTTATTATTTTCAATGAAATAAAGTTTGGATTATGTTTATTTTCATTTATAATATTGTTGTCCTATATTTGCATGTTTAATCCGTGAATAACTATGTTATTCTAAATGTCCGTTGTCGATTAATGATATGGGAGTATCATTAAACTAAGACAAATCTGAGAGATGTGGTAGAATATACTTGAAAGTATATTGATGAGAATGCATACCAATTTCGGATGATATTCAATGAATTGAGTATAGGACTTATCCCAACTACATAATTTACTTTGTGGATATTGTTATAAGTAAATTATGAATAGTTATCCTCAGACTTGAGATACCAGATAAGTGTCATGAATGTAGTGCATTTCAGTAAAGCAACTTAACGCTATACGTAACTGGTAGTTATAAGGGTTGTTTTCTGAAATGTTACAAAGTTTGTGGGTTATTCTTGTAGTCAAGATAGAATTTGTCCTTCAAATTTATTTGAAGTTTAATACTGTTGGGCCCCTCGTAGGGTTGACAAGATGTTTGTGCGCCCGCACCCAAATCTCCCCTAAATATGTTTAGATGATTCGGTAATCTTGGTCAATCATTTACAAACGAGAAACAGACTAGTTATATAAAGAATGACTTAATTCCATATCTCTATTTAACGTAGTATTAGAAACAAAAGGATAATAATAATGAGAAATCATTAAAAGGTTTTCCAGGAGCCTTACTCGATTCGTACTAGAGGCATCGAAGTGTTGCTAGACGCTAACCGAATGTGATCACTCTATTAAGATATATCCAAGTGGGAGCTGTTAGTTTTATGGATATAAATTAGAATACGTGAGTTAGGATCGAACTCGAGACTATGGGATTGCACACTTTACGTATGAGAATTTAAAGTTAATAATTAAATATAAATGTTATATTTATTTATTTATTAAACGAAATAACTAACGGACGTTAAGTAATTAATGTAATGGACTAACGGTCGTTAAATGTTTATGGACAAGGACTAAATTGCAAAAGTTGGGAAGGTTCCGGAATCCCTTGAGGGGACTCCAAACCGATCGGCTAGGGGAACAAAACAAGGAAAGAAAACCAACTTGTTCACCAAGTTTGCTTGGGTATATAAACAAGGCTAGGGGTTTTATTTTTCCATCCCTTGTGCTCATTAGCTAAACCAAAAATTGTTTTGTGTGTGTTTTTGCTCTCCAAAACCGGTCGACACCCCTATAGGGTCGATCCAAGTCTTTTCCACAAAACCAAGTTATTTGTTTTATAAAAACTAGCATTACTTTAATTCGGTTTAGTACGTGTGTACAAGAACATAGTAATAACACACTATTGTTATTATCTTGGATTGAATTACAAAACGGTAAGGGGTAATTCACATAATCCTAACTAAATCAAATTAGGGTTCATCCGTTGCTAGTTTGTGGATTTGATTCTTGTTCGGCTAGAATCAAGAAAAGGACATTTTCGAGAAAAGTTGACTGGCTCTAAGAATTTCAATGATTGGCACCGCTCTTTGAGAATTGTCTGTAGAGTTGCTGACCGGTTGAAATATCTTTATGAACCTTGCCCCGAACAACCAACTGGTCCTGATGCTACTCAAGCTCAAATTGATGCTTGGCAACTTGAGTATAAGCGTCATAATGATGTGGCTTGTCTTATGTTGGGAACAATGGAATCTGCTCTTCAAAAGCAGTTTGAACATTATTTCCCATTTAATATGCTCAATGAACTTCGGACTATGTTTGAGAAACCAGCTGCCGTCGAGATTTATGACTTGACCGACGCATTACACAGCTGTAGGCAAGGTGAGGGTAAACCCGTGAGTGCTTATGTGCTGGAAATGAAAGGTTACATGGACCAGCTCAAAGCACTTGGCAAAACTTATGATGATGACATGGCTGTGAATCTGATTAATCGATCCCTTAACAAGGATTTTAATGGTTTTGTCAGAAATTTCAATATGCACTGCGTGGGGAAGACAGTTACTGACCTACACGCATTGCTTATTGATTATGAGAAAGGGTTGCCTCAAAAGGTTCCTACTGCCCAGGTACTTGCTATTCAGGGTGGAAGGATTAATAAGCCAAAACCGCAGCGTGCGAACAACAAGAAGGGGAAGGGTAAGGGTAAGGTTGACAAAGGCAAACAAGTGATGGCCTATCAACCTCAACCCAAGAAGAACCCTACTCCTAGGAAGGATAATCCTAAAAAGGATCAAGCATGCCACCACTGTAAGAGCGTTGGGCATTGGAAGAGAAACTGTGCTCTCTATCTTGATGAATTGCGGGCAAATAAAATGAAGTACGAAGGGTCCTTGGGCGCCGGTTCTTCTGGTAATTTATTTGTCATTGAATTATTTACTCTAAATCATAATAATTCCTGGGTATATGATACGGGCTGTGGTATTCACATTTGTAATACACTGCAGGGGTTTAGAGTGAAGAGGAAGCTTGCCTATGGGGAGCAATATCTGCACGTGGGAAATGGCGCACATGCAGCTGTTGAAGCCATAGGAACGTTTAGTTTAGTATTGCCTTCGGGCTTAGTACTGTTATTAAACAATTGTCATTACGCACCTTCTATAATTAGAGGTGTTGTTTCCTTTTCAGTTTTGTTGGATGATGGTTTTACTCATACTATTTCACGTAATGGAATTGATGTTTCTTTAAATGGTGTATTTTATTTTAAAGCAATTACTGTGAATGGTGTGTTTGAAATTGATGTGATTGGAAATGAATCTAACAATAATAATAATTCGATGTTTAGCATTAACAAGAAGATAAAGTTAGACTTGAATTCTTCTTATCTTTGGCATTGTAGACTTGCTCATATAGGCAAGGCTCGCATGCATAAGCTGCAACAAGAAGGGCTTTTGCAAAATATCAATGATGAATCATTTGATAAATGTGAGTCATGCATATCTGGGAAGATGACTAAGAAACCTTTTCATAGCAATATGGAGAGGGCTTCTGATCTACTTGGTCTTATTCATACTGATGTGTGTGGACCACTTAGACATGTGTCAAAGAGATGTGGTAGCTACTTCTTAACCTTTACTGATGATTTCAGCCGTTATGGTTATGTTTATTTACTTAAGCATAAACATGAGGTGTTTGAAACATTTAAGGTTTTCAAAGCTGAAGTAGAACTGCAATTGGGAAAGAAGATTAAAGCTCTTCGATCCGATAGAGGAGGCGAGTATCTAAGCCAAGAGTTTAAAGATTACTTAGCTGAGAATGGAATTGTCCAGAATCTCACTTCTCCATATACTCCACAACAAAATGGTGTATCTGAGAGAAGAAATCGTACATTGTTGGACATGATACGATCTATGTTTAATCTTACTACTCTAACTTTATCCTTTTGGGATTATGCTTTGGAATCAGCTGTTCGCATTCTAAATATGGTTCCCACAAAGAAGGTTGATAAGACACCATATGAAATATGGCATGGTAAAGCTCCTAACCTGTCTTATTTAAAGGTCTGGGGTTGCGAGGCATATGTTAGACGTGACTCAGCAGATAAACTCCAACAAAGATCTGTAAAATGTATCTTCGTAGGATACCCTAAGGAAACTATGGGTTACTACTTTTACTATCCAACTGAAAATAAAGTAATTGTTGCTAGGTATGGAGATTTTCTTGAAAGAGATCTCGTATCTCAAGAATTCAGTGGGAGAGTTTATGATCTGGAAGATGATCAAGAAGATGCATTACCTTCTGAAAACACTAACGTACTTCCGGTAGAACCTGAAAGTCTGGGTCCTCCACCAGAAATTGAAGTGATTCCCGTTCGTAGATCCGTAAGGAATACGCGTGCACCTGAACGTCTATGTCTTAACGTAGAGGTTGAGGAAACTATGTTAGGAGATCTTGGAGAGCCTACTAGTTATAAAGGTGCCATGGCAAGTCCTGACAAGGCGAAATGGCAGATTGCAATGAATGGGAAAATGCAATCCATGAGAGAAAATGAAGTCTGGGTAGAGGTTGACTTACCTCCAAACGCCACGGTGGTTGGAAGTAAGTGGCTCTATAAGATTAAGACTGACATGGATGGCAATGTACACGTCTATAAAGCTCGTCTAGTTGCGCAAGGTTTTACTCAAACTTATGGCATTGATTACGAGGAGACCTTTTCTCCTGTAGCGGACATTAGAGCTATTAGAATTCTCATAGCTATAGCAGCATACTATGACTATGAGATATGGCAAATGGATGTCAAAACCGCCTTCTTAAATGGTCGCTTAGATGAAAAAATCTATATGAAGCAACCTGAGGGGTTCTTGAATCCACAATTTCCAAACCGTGTATGCAAACTTCAAAGGTTCATTTATGGATTGAAGCAAGCATCAAGGCAATGGAATAAAAGATTTGATGAAGAAATCAAAAGGTATGGATTTATTCAAAATCTTGATGAGCCATGTGTATATCACAAAGTTAGTGGGAGTAATGTAATTTTCCTAATTCTTTATGTCGATGACATATTAATTATGGGAAAAGACATTCCGAGTTTGCAAAATGTTAAGGAATATCTTGGGAAGTGTTTTTCCATGAAGGATTTAGGATAAGCTGCATATATTCTGGGAATCAAGATCTACCGAGATAGGTCAAAGCGGTTAATTGGTTTAAGTCAAAGCGCTTACATTGATAAAATATTGAAGAGATTCAATATGCAAAATTCCAAGAAAGGATATTTGCCGATGGAAGTAAAGCAAGGCTTATGTAGCGATATGTGTGCTTCAACACCTGCTGAGGTGGCACGCATGCAGAAAGTTCCTTATGCTTCGGCTGTAGGATCTATTATGTATGCTGTGAGATGCACAAGGCCAGATGTGGCGTTCGCTCAAAACATGACCAGTCGATATCAACAAAATCCGGGTGAACTTCACTGGATTGCTGTTAAACATATTCTGAAGTATCTTAGGAATACGAAAGATATGTTTTTAGTGTATGGAGGAAATCCAGACACAGAACTTGGTGTTACAGGTTACTGTGATGCGTCCTGGCAGTGTGATAAAGATGATACGAAGTCTCAAACGGGTTATGTCTTTGTCATCAATGGAGGAGCAGTTGACTGGAAGAGCAAGAAGCAGAGTACGATTGCGATGTCTGCGACAGAAGCCGAATACATAGCTGCTTCGGAAGCTACGATGGAGGCTGTTTGGATTAGGAAATTCATTTCAGGGCTTGGTGTTATGCCTTCAATTGAATCGCCTATTGATATGTATTGTGACAATTCTGCTGCAATCATATTTTCCAATGAACCTGGAGTCATGAAGGGCACCAGACATTTTCTACAGAAGTATCACTATGTTCGGGAACAAGTCCAGGAAGGTGAAATAAATCTACTGAAAGTTCACACAGATGATAACTTAGTTGATCCGTTCACTAAGGCTTTAGCTAAAGACAAGCTTGTAGGACTTGCCAATGGAATTGGACTTCGTTTAGCTAAAAGTTTCATGCATAACTGTGATTAGTATTTGGATAAAGGATATTGTAAAACATTTATTATTTTCAATGAAATAAAGTTTGGATTATGTTTATTTTCATTTATAATATTGTTGTCCTATATTTGCATGTTTAATCCGTGAATAACTATGTTATTCTAAATGTCCGTTGTCGATTAATGATATGGGAGTATCATTAAACTAAGACAAATCTGAGAGATGTGGTAGAATATACTTGAAAGTATATTGATGAGAATGCATACCAATTTCGGATGATATTCAATGAATTGAGTATAGGACTTATCCCAACTACATAATTTACTTTGTGGATATTGTTATAAGTAAATTATGAATAGTTATCCTCAGACTTGAGATACCAGATAAGTGTCATGAATGTAGTGCATTTCAGTAAAGCAACTTAACGCTATACGTAACTGGTAGTTATAAGGGTTGTTTTCTGAAATGTTACAAAGTTTGTGGGTTATTCTTGTAGTCAAGATAGAATTTGTCCTTCAAATTTATTTGAAGTTTAATACTGTTGGGCCCCTCGTAGGGTTGACAAGATGTTTGTGCGCCCGCACCCAAATCTCCCCTAAATATGTTTAGATGATTCGGTAATCTTGGTCAATCATTTACAAACGAGAAACAGACTAGTTATATAAAGAATGACTTAATTCCATATCTCTATTTAACGTAGTATTAGAAACAAAAGGATAATAATAATGAGAAATCATTAAAAGGTTTTCCAGGAGCCTTACTCGATTCGTACTAGAGGCATCGAAGTGTTGCTAGACGCTAACCGAATGTGATCACTCTATTAAGATATATCCAAGTGGGAGCTGTTAGTTTTATGGATATAAATTAGAATACATGAGTTAGGATCGAACTCGAGACTATGGGATTGCACACTTTACGTATGAGAATTTAAAGTTAATAATTAAATATAAATGTTATATTTATTTATTTATTAAACGAAATAACTAACGGACGTTAAGTAATTAATGTAATGGACTAACGGTCGTTAAATGTTTATGGACAAGGACTAAATTGCAAAAGTTGGGAAGGTTCCGGAATCCCTTGAGGGGACTCCAAACCGATCGGCTAGGGGAACAAAACAAGGAAAGAAAACCAACTTGTTCACCAAGTTTGCTTGGGTATATAAACAAGGCTAGGGGTTTTATTTTTCCATCCCTTGTGCTCATTAGCTAAACCAAAAATTGTTTTGTGTGTGTTTTTGCTCTCCAAAACCGGTCGACACCCCTATAGGGTCGATCCAAGTCTTTTCCACAAAACCAAGTTATTTGTTTTATAAAAACTAGCATTACTTTAATTCGGTTTAGTACGTGTGTACAAGAACATAGTAATAACACACTATTGTTATTATCTTGGATTGAATTACAAAACGGTAAGGGGTAATTCACATAATCCTAACTAAATCAAATTAGGGTTCATCCGTTGCTAGTTTGTGGATTTGATTCTTGTTCGGCTAGAATCAAGAAAAGGTACACATATTCTTTTATGTTAATTAATTGTTCATTAATAAATCCTATACGCTTCCGCATGATTACTTTGATGATTTTGTGATTATTTATTTGAGTGTCTAGATATATAATTCCAACAAAAACATAGTTTGACTACTCAAGTCAGCCTACCATGAAGGCATCCTTGAGATCTTCAGGTAAATTCCCAATTAGCAATGAGCTCATTAGTGAATTTCTACAAATGATGACAAAATGTAGGGTCAAAAATGTGTTAGACTCGTAAACCTTTAAGACATAAAAACCAACTTGTTTTTAAAAAACATATATGTTTGTGTGGTAAAATTAATGGTCTTATTACACTTTGTGGATGATGAAGTAAAAAGATAAAGAAACGTTAAGTTGACGGTGATGCTTTTGGTCGATAGTACACAACTTAATAAAAAGTGAACAATCAATAAAATAAGGGGGAATTGCGTATATATCCTTCCAAAGATCTATAATTGCGTATATATCCAAGCTAAACTCATAATTGCATATATATCCTTCACAAACATTAAATTTATCATATATATCCAAATTACTTTTTTATGTATTTTTTAATCTAAAAAATACACTATAATCAATATTGTAATCTAAAATGTCCATTATACCCTTTTTCTTATTACTCTTATTTACACATATATCTAACCTATAACCAATCAATGGTGTGACCACTGGTCTCGTTCATGAAATCTTTTAACGGTGTGGCTATATATCTAGTGTCATATTTAAGGGTAGATAAACCACTAGAATGGGTAATTCTTTAGTACCGTATTTAATCAAATGGGTAATCTTTTCCCCATAAACTGAAAATCCATAACCCGAATTGCTTAATACCATTTGGTTGCCCAATATTTATTCGAACTACCTCGGTTAATCTTGTCTCTTCGATAGGAATCGATGCGCTTTTTATGAGGCTCCTCCTCTTAATGAAATTGAATGGGATCTGTAGAGACCATATCTTCATCCATAGGCTCCCAAGTACCCGAATCGATTAAAAATTTGATTCTATCAAAATTACTCTTGTTCACAATTATGACAAATTTAATGTTTCTGAAGGATATATACGTAATTATGAGTTTGGCTTGGATATATACGCAATTATAGTTCTTTGGAAGGATATATGCGCAATTTCCCCATAAAATAAAAGGTTCGAGACTTCGAGCCAACAACGGGTTGGGCCAGCATGCTGATGTTATGTGGGCCTTGTCTTTGTATTTCCTGGGTCTATGTAGCTGAATTGCTAGTTAACAAAACACATCTTACATTCTACCATCTCAAATGACAATAAGGAAAATGAAAATTCATCTCAATTATGTTTCTATATAGGACCTAAGTAACTTTCTATCCCCAGAACGCAAAACAAAACCAAACCAAACCCAAACCCTAACCCTTAACCTTAACCGCCGCAATGGCTGCCACCGGCTCTCCCAAACCAATGCCCGAACCCGAACCAGAACCACTACTTGTGGGCTACTCTGTTGACGATTCTCCAGTCGCGATGATTAAGCTTCTGAACCCCAAAAAATCTGGGCAGGTTCTCTTGAAGGATCCGACCATCGAGAAGAGGGTCTATTCCATGGCCCCATGGAAGCTCATCGGTGGATTCACATGAGCATCTCTTTTACTCTTCACGTTCTCTTCAGGTTGGTAGTAACACCAACTACCAAGGCAGCTCGACGGCGTCGGCGTCGATGATGTCCTCATTTTAAAAGGAATCATGAGAGGGTAGCGGTTTCAAAATCGTACACCGCTACCCTCTCATGATTCCTTTTAAAATGAAGGACATCATCGACGCCGACGCCGTCGAGCTGCCTTTGGTAGTTGGTGTTGCTACCAACCTGAAGAGAATCATGAAGGAGACACAGTTGGTGAGGATTGTTTAGAGCTTTTCTAAGCTAGTTTCCGTTTATATTTTGTTTTAAAGCTGATAATACATAGTGACTTTGGCAACCGCTATGGTTTTAATGGGCTGTAAAACTACTTTCTAATTCCTCTTTACTTCATCATGGTATGACTGATATTCGTTTATTGATCAAGTTGGATTGTGTCTGTTTTTTATTCTTTACAATGTGTGAATTACATTATTATGCCTTTGACAATACTTAACTGTAGACACTTTTGGATGTGCCATGTTAGTTTTTTAGATCCGTTAACTGTTAATATGCTACTCATTGGATCACATTAATGAGACTAGTACCTTGCCTAACTTTTCTAAGCATTCTTAATTATATTGGAAATTAGCATAGTTAGAAATAGCAATAGTTGAAGAAATTTAGAAAATTAGAAGCAAGTGTGAATTGACCAACAGATTCTAGACCAAAATCAGGTTGGTTTAGGCCGATTCAGTTTTGATTTGATCCTCTTTGACTGCAATCCAAGTAAACCCCTTACCCCTTGTGAAATACATGTCTTGTAAAAACTCTAATAATATTGGTATGTTATTTTCTTAAAGTTAGTGTTTTAGAATATCTATCTCTAGTTTTGTCTCAGGAAAGGTTAGATAAACAAGTAACATGACATGTGACTAATTTTTTGGCGACTCATAAAATTCAGTATGTACAGTGGTTCGATACTTAATCTTTTGTTGATCAACTTTGGAATGCTAGAGTAACGCTAGGGGCTTACATTAGACATGATTGTTGTATGTGTAACCGACAAATTTTTTATATCAAACATGTTACTTTTTAGTTGACCATTTAGCTTTCTTAAATCACACTCAATAAAGAAAATGAAAATTATGTTTTCAAACTCATGTCACATAAACATTGTTATCCAAGATCAATATGTTCATCCCTTGATTCAGTATGCTCTTCTAAACGAACTTAACTTTAGAACATCATTGTTTTCAAAGTTTAACAAAACAAGAAAGTATATCAGTATATCAGTATATCACTTGGTTTTGTTGCACATGCATTCTGACCAATGCATATTACATAAAAAATGTTAGCAAAAGTGTAGGTATACAAAACCATGATCCAACTTTTTTTGTCTTGGAAACATGAAGAATTGGATTCTCATCAATCTGTGCTTTACACTTCCAATAAGACAACTTCTATTCCCTTTATCCTTCACCAATTCCACCTTTTGTTTGCCATTGTTTGTTAGATTCCAGGATCACATATTCTAAATCACATATGGGAAAAAAAAAATACTATCATACACATATTCGTACATGCCTTTTACTTGGAAAGTAACCAAGATATTTATTCCTGATTCAATACATGTCTTTTTAGATTCTATAGTCAGAAGATGTGAATTGGCGGGAACACACTTACCTTCGGTGTCTTTTGGCACCAGCCATTGACCACCCCACAAGAAATAGCTCCGGCAACTCTCCTAGCCCAGCGGGACACCAACTGGAGGAGCCACTCGAAACCTTGAAATTTTATTCACAAAATCTCTCCAATGAGCCCATGGGTTTTTCAAAGATGGGTACCAACTGAGCTAAAGTCTGGAACCCGATGAGCTTTTGTTAAGACTACTAATCAGATCGAGTCTTGATTAGCTAGATTTAAGTTAGTGATCATATAACACAAGCTGATATGTACCAACATAGTGGACATACTTGCATAAAGGAAATCGCATATAAGTTAATTTAATTGCCAAGTGAATCACTCTAAACATAATCTATTAGAAGAAAAGTATGTATAAAATTAGAAAGATCAATCTTTATTAACTTTGATGGTGAGTGTTTATAATCAACAAGCTCAGAACAAATATACAGTTGCAAAAGAGCAGCAAGTAACCCACCAAGAATCTGCCCACCAAAAAAAAAGCAAAAAAACCCCCAAATTTTCAATGAACATCAATCACAAAATCAAACCTTCTTTCACAAGTTGCTCTAAAAACATTGCTAATTCCCCCATTGATGGTCTTTCACATGGATTCTCCCTCACAGCAACTTCTGCCATATCAGCAAGTTTAAGCAACGGGACCACGACACGTGGTAGGCTCACAAATCTATCAATAATCGCAGCCGCTTTACCTTGTTTTATCAAAGGCACGGCCCATTCAACAATACTTGAAGGCGTGCAGTCTCGATCATTAGCTTTCCTTCCACTAAGTATCTCTAACAACACGATCCCAAAGTTGTAAACATCGTCTCTCATGTCAAGTATCACATCACCGTCGTTTCTTAATAGTCCAAAATCAGATATTCTGGCACACCAATCCGAGTCTAGTAAAATATTGGAACTCTTTATGTCCCGATGGGCTATTGGAGGGTTATTTTCTGTATGTAGAAATTCTAACCCCTTTGCAGCCTGCATCGCGATCCTTAACCTTAAAGGCCAATTTAGTGGCGAAAATCCACCGTGTAGATGGTCATGAAGTGTACCGTGTGGCATTAGCTCGTATACCAACAATCTTTCACCCATTTCTGCACAATATCCTAACAGATTCACCACATTGGAGTGTCTAACACTACAAAGAATCTCGAGCTCCATTTCAAATTCTCGACTATTTGTGTGGATAATTGTAGCAGCATTTGCACGTTTGACCGCCACATGACGCCCATCTGCCAACACAGCTTTGTAAACAAACCCGTAACTCCCACGACCCAACTCATTAAACTCTTTAAACCCGTTTGTTGCATCTTTAAGTTCAACGAGCCGGAACACTTGAGCTAGCCCGGGACACGGTGCAACCGAAACTGCAGAAGGTACAACATCAGGTGCGTCGGTATCTTTATCACCAATACGAGATGCAGATTGCTTCTTTTTTCTACCTTTTCTAGGAAATAAACGAACAAATAGAAATATAAAAATCAGCAACAACAAGAACCCGGAAACTGATGACCCAACTATGATCATCAATCGACGAAGCTGATGCAACCGATGATCTTGATGGGTGTGAGACTTTAGCTTACATACATCATAACACGAACTATTTTGACAAAGTGAGCAAGATGTGCACACTCTATCCGCGTTTTCAGTACACGGACTTGAAGGGAAGTAACCATTCGAGCAATTGAACCCACAAGGGGAACAAATACTCAAATCTTTTCTAACACATAAACTTGTTAAATCAGGCTCGTGCAGTAAACTCGCGTTAAACGCGAATTGACCACTCCCACAAGATCCGGGACCACAGAGTCCCGGACTACATAACTGCAAAGGGGGATCAATATTTGACTTTGAACTTGCATTAGCAAACCAACAATCAAGCACCAAATCCTCTTCCCTAATCCCACACATAATCGAATCAGATGAAGCAATCGACAAAAACCCCGAATCTTTAGGAATCGAAGAAGAATTAACGTTCCCCCAACACTCGACCCCATGATCATCTTTCCTTATCCCACAAAAATGCTGAAAACCAATAGCTAGTGACACAAATGGTCTCCCAACAGGAGGATCAAGAATCGAAGAATTCACAAAACTCGAATCACCCCAACACTTGATCTCACCAGACATTTCCAAGATCCCACAAATCGAGCTTTTACCCGATGCTAAAGTAAGAAAATGATCCGATAAATTCGGAACATTTAAAATATAAGCATTTGGTCCCCAACATTTGATCCCTCCATCTTTTAAGCTACCACAAGTGAACCCATCACCCGAAACAATCTTTTTAAACGAAATCGCGCTTATTTCTTGGCTATAATACCTATCACTTTGTTTCGAAGTGAACCCATTAGTCCCTGGTACCTCAAAAACATCCCAACAATCAACAAAACCATATTCGCTATCCGAAAAATAGCTTCCTCGTATAGCACACACATGATCTTTACCAGAAGACACATGCGAGTACGTTACAGAACCATAAACTTGTGGAATAAGATTAGAAGGTGATCCATATGAATCCCAACAAAACGCGAACGATGTATTAACTAGTATACCACACATGAACCCATATCCACCACTTAATGCAGCCATAGGAGGGACATTTATCGCGAAAACTGAAGAACTTGACGTCGAAGTTGTTGTATTCTTTCCCCAACATATAACTTCTTGTTTTCCACTCGCATCTATCGCGCAAAAAAAGTCATTTTCTCCAAACACAGCTGAGATTGGACCCATTGATCCAAACCCATGTGTCGTATTTATCGATAAGCTCAATATCGAAACGATGATGATTAGCACAAGAGTGAAAATGCTAGGAGACTTATTACTATGATTCTTCTTCATGGGTTATTTGGTTTGTTGCAAAAGAAAAATAAGGTTCATGAATATGATGATGGGAGAAAGAACATGGGTGTTGTTGCTATTTTGTATGTGTATAGTACAAGGTAAAACTTGTTAAGAATAATAATAATATGTTACTACAATGTGTGATGTGAGTGAGATGAGTGAGATGTAAAAATGGTGGCAAATGGCTACTTGGCATGTGCAAGGTTTTAAGGTCTGTGTATATTTTTGTTTTTTTAATGATCATGTTTGTATGATTGACTATGGAAAGATTTTGAAGTTATTTGGCCAATAGCGACTGATGAATAAAGTAATACAACTTTTGTGTCGTATTATTCTCCGAAAGGTGAAGATTGGTTGGATCATCCTGATCTCATGCATTCTGAGGATGCCAACCGGACCCTCTCTCAAAGACCCGGCCCTAGGCAATGAGCACCTATCCCAGTGACTGTACTTATCAGGAGGTAGGCTTGAACCCTGACCATTTTCTCCAAAAGCCCCTCGATGACCAGCCAAACTGAGCATTTGCGGTGGGGGATGGTACCAAATGATCTTTAGTGCCATGGAAGAGGTTTGAACCCGGGTCTATTGACCCAAGCCCAAAAGCTCTTACCAATGGACTAAAGCATCATTGGTTTTTGTGTCGTATTATTAGGGAGTCCCATAACTCAAAATAATTTGGTTTGAATAAATAATTCACTGTGATAAAATGAGTTGGAGGTGACAATGTTTAGATTTAGTATACATGAAACCTGATTTTTTTTAATCATAGGTTGATGGTTTTTTTATCATCCAAGAAAGAGAATGAGAATCCTTGTTCACGTAACTTGTGATTGGTTACATGTTTTCAAGAAAGGCAATTTTCGCTATTAAGCAGTTATGGGTATATACCCTATTAAGCAGATGGTTGCTTATTCAGCAGGGATAACCACAAGAAAGGCAATTTGGCTACTTGGCATGAACAAGGATCATCACACAAAAATAAAACTACAAAAATAATCTTTTAAAAATCGGATATATTTAAAAAAAATCGAGATTTTTAAACAAAACTAACAATAGGCAACAAAAGTCTTTGGATGCTTTGGGACCTTACTCTTAGACTTGATACATTTGACTCCGAAAGTGCCTATAAAAGTTAACGGAACTTGCCTCATTCTATCATCTTATTCCATAAAAAATACATAGAAAGTTCACTATAAGTAATTGTGAGTTTATTAGAGGGTTTGTGATATATTTCTTAATTACAAGAGATAAATATTAATTTTTGTGATTAGAAAAAATGTGCAACTCCTAATTTTTATCATAGTGAAAAGTATCTTTACTTGCCCATGGATTTAACACTCTCGGGTTTTTTCGCGTTAAATCCGTGCGTCATATTTTATACTACAAGTGGTATCAAGAGCCAAGATTGGATGTGTGTATACTTATTTATTGTATGCTCAACGATTACCACTAGTAAGTGGACCCTCCACATCAAAAGATAAGTAAGATTATACTCATTCAAAAGGCGTTCTTTACTATTATAAACAATTAAGGGGGTGTTTGGTTGGGGTAATTTGGAGTATATTGGGGGCATTTGCATTTTAAATCCCTTCAAATATCATGTTTGGTAACTCAAATGGAGATATTTGAAGTAATTTACAATTCTACGAATTGCCAAAATGGAGAGAATTAGAATGCCTCCAAAAAGTGAAGAATTTTAATTTACTTGAAAAAAAATTTATAAACTTTTTTTCTTATTGTTTTTTTTATAAACTTTTAAATAGAATATTTATGAATTTTTTTTTATAAACTTTTTTTATTAGTTTTTTATAAACTTTTTTTATAAATTTTTTATAAACTTTTAAATAGAATATTTATGAAATTTTTTTTATAAACTTTTTTATAAATTTTTTTTATAAACTTTTTTTATAAATTTTTTATAAACTTTTTTTATAAGTTTTTTATAATTTTTTTTTTTTATAAATTTCTTATAAAATTTTTATAAACTTTTTTTATAAATTTTTATACACTTTTTTTTTATAAATTTTTTATAAACCTTTTTCATAATTTTTTTTTATAAACTTTTAAATAGAATATTTATGAAATTTATATTAAAAAAATATTTATAAAGTTCTGTCAACCAAACATGCGAAGGTATTTTAAATTCCGGAATTTTAAATTCTCAAGAATTTAAATTTTCTAGAATTTAAAATTCCGGAATTTCAAATTACCTCAACCAAACGCCCCCTAATAGTTTTGTCGAAAAGAAGATTGTGATTGTAGCTATGGCGACGAAATTTGAAATTGAAAACTACTCATTGTGGAAGCTAAAGATGAAGGCTATTCTAAAAAGGATAAATGTTTAACGACCATTGGTGAAAGGCCAGCTGAGGTCACGGATGACAGTAAATGGGACGAGATGGATGAAAATGCTATTGCAAATGTTCATCTGGCATTAGCCGATGTAGTTTCGTTAAGCATAAAGGAGAAGAAAAGTGAAAAGGAGATTTGGGATCATCTTGTTCGATTGTACGAGGCAAAATCACTCCAAAATAAAATTTTCCTTAAGAGGAAGCTATATGCTCTGTGCACGATGGAATCTACTTTAGTACCGCATGAACGTGCTTAAATTCTACTCCAGAGTTTACTTGGCTCGTATGAACAGCTCATCATCAACTTAACCAATAATGTCCATTCGGACTATCTAGTCTTCAATGATGTTGCAACCGCTATATTGGAATAAGAACAAAGATGCAACGATAGGGAGGACAGACATACCAATTTAAGAAAGGTGGAGGCTTTGGTGGTGACGAGAGGGGGGTCAACGGAACATGGCCCCAGTGGGAGCCATACCATGGTAAATCTAAATCAGGGAAGAAGAAGAGTTAAAATGCTAAAAATATGGCAAGTTGGGTTACTTGAAGAAGGATTGTTTAGGTTTAAATACCTCTAATCCTCTGGAAAATGTCGCTAGCACTTAAGAAGATGGAAACGCCCTGTGTTGTGAAGCAGTAGTTGAAATGAAGGCATAAAGTGATTTGTGGATGTATGGTTGTTTGATACAGGAGCTACTTTTCATATGACCACTAGAAGAGAATGGTTTCGTCAATAAAAATCAATCTCTGAAGGCGGATCTGTGTATAGTTGCGATGATCATGAACCAAAGGTCATTAGAAGTATCATAGTGAAGATGCATGATAGTACAGTTTGTACTATTCACAAAAAAAGAATTTTATTGTTTTTAGGACAATTAGATGATCTTGGTTGTAAGGTGAAAATACAAAACAAGATCATGAAAATCATAAAAGGTGCAAGGGGAAAAGGTGGTCGCGAACTTTTACCAATTGAAATGAGAGATAATTAAGTTACAATGACATGGCATGAGAATAGTGGATATTGTCTGAACAAAGAATGAAGATTCTTGTTGACCATATGTTACTATATGGCCTCACAAAGGTTTCTTAACCTTTTTGTGAGCATTGTGTTATCAGCAAGCATCATCGCCTAAAATTCAAGACATCAAATTCTAGAAGTGTCTTTTTTCTAGAGTTGGTTTACTCTGATGTTTGGCAGACACCGTTTCTATCCTTGGGAGTAGCAAATCATTTTGTATCTTCCATTGATGATTATACCAGGAGACGTTGGGTGTACCCAATCAAGAAAAAGTCTGATGTGTTTGAAGTTTTAAAGTTTACAAAGCGGGGTTAGAACTTGATTCTGGAAAGAAGATCAAGTCTTTGAGGATAGATAATCGAGGCGAACACATTGGTGATATTTGATACTTTTTGCAGGCAAGAAGAAATCAAAAGTCATTTCACAACGACATACACTCCTCAACAGGATGGAGTGGCAGAGCGAATGAACATAACCTTCTTAGAAACATCAAGAGCAATGTTGGTAACTATAATCTTGGAAAAATCATTCTGGGCAGAAGCAGTTATTACCGCTTGTTAGGTGATAAATAATTCACCTTCAAGTGCAGTTGAGTTAAAGAGACCGATGGAAATGTGGGCAAGAAAGCTAGTCAACTATCCAGACCTTCATATATTTGGAAATTATGTGTACATGGTGTATAATACCCAAGAAACTACCAACCTGGATCCGAAATCCAGAAAAGTTGGGATATGCTGACGGAGTAAAAGGGTTCCGCTTATGGGACCCTACTGATGAGGTGTAATTTTATACATTTTTGGGGGGTCATTTAACCTCTAAATCCGTACATATTTGATCATTTACTATCCTAAATCGTTTCTATTTGAGTTTTAGGTACTCGGGAAGCAAATGCTGGAAAATGGAACGTTTTTTGCTTGATTGGACAAGGAATCGAAGAAAATGACAGAGTCAAGAAAAACGTCACAAAAGGGATTGTGACGACATCAGAAATACTAAGTGACGTCGTCACTTGAAGATTAAAGAAGATGATCATGTTATAAATTTCCCAAGTGACGCTTCAGGTGATGGAGACGGCCTTGAGCTGACGGCGTCATGAACAAGAAACTGAAGAGCGGCGGCGTCCTATCATATAAGGCCGCCATCACAATAAGGCAGCTACAGTTCTCGAAGCCCTAATAACGGCGAGCTGACGGCGTCACAACTTGCAAGTGACGCCTTCACAATTGTATTCCTATATAAATTTTAGCATGTTTTTAATTGTAAAGTGTGAACTTGTGAGAACTTGGAGAGACCACTTTGGTGCCAAATTTTACAGCTTTTGTAAGGGTTTTTAGCCCCCATAACCCCCATGTTTTATTGAAGATAAGTTATTCAATCCTTAATCATTACAATATGTCTATGTGTTGTGTGATTGTTTGTATGCCCTTCTCTTCGATCTAACGTGCTAGGCTAAATTTATTTTACTTAAATATGAATGAAACCTAGTTATTGATTATTGATTGTCGTCTATTGTTTTGATTAGTTGTTATTCGTGTTAGGCATAGAAAAACTGGCTAGATCTTAGGATATTTGCTTGAACGTCCGACTAAACTCCCCGCTATATATAAATAGCGTGTTGTTCATTGTATTTAATGCGTGATTTGTGTTCGCTGACATTGAAATAGCCTCAACGAGAACAAATATCATAGTGTTAGGGATTGAAAACCCTTAGTGATTGGTATTAAGGAATACAACGCTCTAATTAAAACAAGGAAGTGACAATTCGACTAATCAATAGGAGATAACTAGAGAGTAGTGAGATTTTAAGTAAATACGCTTTTACCTATCATACAAGTTCACCAATTTATTTTTTCGCATATCTAGTTTAGTTTATTTATTAGTTATAAAAATCAAACTCTTCAAACCCAGAGATTTTACTTTGATTTCTTAAAAATTATAAAAATACAAAAATAATCATCCCTCGACCTTAGACTTAAATCGTTATACACTTCGAGTCTACCTTACTTTTCTCCTAGAGAACGATCAATCCCCCGTGTCTTTTCTATACTACACTACAACGGTTAGGTACTCTGTCTAAAAGGATTGTAAAACTTCTTGTGTTTACAATTATCCGCATCACCTACATCTCACAAAGTAGTCGTCAGCAAATATGTTGTCTTTAATAAAGACAAAATTCAAGATAATGGATAAGATGATAGCACAACAAAATAATGATTCTTCTAAAGTTGCACCTCAGCATGAGGTGAATGAGAGAAATGAGTCTCAAGCTCCAGTGATCCGTACTCTTAATTGTCTAAGAAAACGTCCAGCTTGACACTCAAATTATGTTATGGAGAGAAACATTGCATACTGTCTACTTATAGAGGAAGGATAGCCGTCAACTCTACAAGAGCCACTGAATAAACCAGATGCATCGCTATAGAAGGCGGCTATGTAAGAAGAAATTGAAGCTCTTCATAAAAATAAAACACGGCGCAACTACCAGGAGGTAGAAAACATATTCAAAATAAATGGGTGTATAAAATGCAAGAAGAAATTAAAGCTCTTTATAAGAATAAAACATGGGAGTTGACGCCACTACCAAGAGGTAGAAAATTTATTCGAAATAAATGGGTATATAAAATCAAGAGAAAACAGTGAAGGTCAAGTGGAGTTATATCGTGTAAGATTGGTGGTTAAAGGATATACTAAGAAACAAGGAACCAACTTTAACTAAATATTTTCTCTAGTGGTTCGAATGAAAGCAGTTCGAGTGGTTCTGCTAATGTGTGCTACATATGATTTACATCTAGAGCAGTTAGATGTGAAAACTGCATTTCTTTATGGAAATATTGAAAAAGAAATTATATGCTCCAACAAGATGGTTTAAACAAAAAATAAAAAAGAACTTGGTTTGCAGGTTAAACAAATCTATGTAAGATTTAAAGCAATCGCCGAGGTGTTGGCACAAAAAATTTGATTATTTCATCATGAACCTTGAATATAGCTGACTACATGGAGACCTTAATGCATATTTAAGATGTTTGTATATAATGCTTTTATGACTTTGATGTTATATGTTGACGACATGTTGGTAGCAGGCCACAAAAAAGATCGTATCAGTAACTGAAGGCTCAACTAGCTTGAGAATTCGATATGCAACAGTTTAATATGCAATATTGTAAGCCACTATCAACCCCATTTTTAACTAATGTCAAGTTATCCTCCAATATGAGTCCTAGCAGTAAATAAAAGAGGATGACGATGTCTCGAGTACCGTATGCATCACCAGTGGGAAGTTTAATGTTTGCGATGATTTGTACAATACTAGATATTGCACATGTAGTGGGAGTAGTGAGTACATACATGCATGGACACTCGTAGAGAGCATTGGGAAGTTGTATTAGAAGGTTTGTGATATTTTTCCTAATTACAAGAGATAAATATTTATAATCCTTGTAATTAGAGAAAATGTGTAACTCCTAATTTCATCATAGTGAAACATATCATTTTTTGCCAGTGGTTTTTACCTATCAATGTTTTTTACTTTATATCCGTGTGTCATCTTTTCTTGTCATATTTTAGTAGCGGGTTTGCTTTAATTCGATATTGCTTTTCACAACACTTACGGGAAGCACCGTGATCCCGTCACTATAAATTAGCTTGGAGCATATATTAAATGTTGTGTGGACTGATAAGCGTTGCTAGTTAATTATCAATGTTATATAAAAATTTACTTTTGTCATATTTGAGTTAACAAAATACGATGTTGTTATTTGTTTTATGTATAACGAAGTGGTTTGTGTCTTGATGGTATCATTGAGATTTTTTTCAACCAAATAGTTGTGAGTTTAAGGCATGCTCAGAATATGTAAGATAATTTGTGATGGAGATAATTTCATAAATCGTCCATGAACTTTGGCCAAATTGCAAGTTTCGTCTCAACCCTTTCGAAAGTGCAGAAACCATCATTGTGGGAAACCGTTGAGAAAATTTTGGTCCCTGGGTTTCACCGACATTAAGTAATTTCAGTTAGAAGTTACACGTTAGCCCTTTTGGCTAACGACTATTTCAGCGTCCATCCTTTAACTAACAGATGTTTATAATTTTAAATTTTCTATTTATTTATAGCTTTTTGATTTTTATATATGTTTTTTATAAGGTTTTTTTTCGTTTTTATATAAGTTTTTTATTCAATTTTTATATACTTTTTATACGTTTTATATAAGTTTTTATATATGTTATTATATACGTTTTTTATACGTTTTTATACACGTTTTTATATATGTTTTTATATACATTTTTAAACGTTTAAAAACGTATAAAAAGTATATAAAACATTTAAAAAGTATAAAAAAGTATAAAAAATAAAAACGTATAAAAAGGTATGTAAAATTAAAAACGTATAAAAAGGTATATAAAATTAAAAACATATAGTATATTAAACCGTATATAAAAAGTTATAAAAAAACATATATAAAAACGTATGCAAAAACGTATATAATAACGTGTACAAAAACTTATATAAAAACATAAAAACGTAAAAAAGGAACTTATAAAAAACATATATATATAAACTTAAAACAAAAAACATATATATAAAAAACTTATTTATATATATATAAACTTAAAACAAAAAACTTTAAATAAATCAATATTTTAAAATTATAAATGGCCGTTAGTTAAAGGATGGACGCTGAAATAGTCGTTAGCCAAAAGGGCTAACGTGTAACTTTTAACGGAACTCACTTAACGCTGGTTAAACCCAGGGACCAAAATTTGCTCAAATGTTTCTCACAAGGATGGTTTCTGCATTTTCGAAAGGGTTGGGACGAAACTTACAATTTAGCTAAAGTTCAAAGACGATTTATGCAATTAACTATTTGTAATGTAATTGTGAGATCGTTATTTGTCGTTAAAAAAAATTTGCAAGCTACTAGTAATATAATATGTGGATAGCATATTTCCTGTTTAGTATACTAAAAACAGAGTGAGGACAAAAGGATCTTAGTTCAAAATTCTATGAAATTAGGGAAGAACAATATCATGAAATAACCAAACATATACTATAATCAGATGGCATTACGTGTTTAAACACCACTAAATTAGTATATACACACAGTCTATTTACATTCATTTTTCATTATTTTAGTTTTAAGTTTTATTGTCACCTTATCTCTACTTCATCTATACTATTATATAAAAAGTTTAGGACTTTCTAAATATGAAAGTTTTAAAATTTTTAAGACTAAAAACCTTAGTATAAAAGGAAATTTAAGTAGCTTGTTATATACACACATATAAAAGTAACATATAAAAAATTAATTGGCTTAAAATTCATAAACTTGTAACTCTATAAAATTAATTTTCTTTAACCATTATCTAAAACACATCTAACAACTTACTCAAAAAAAAAATAATAATAATAAAAAAAATTAAAAAACCTTTCATATTTGCACATTACCACCCTCCCTCAACTTCTACCGACTCAAACCGAACCATACACACTTCTACATAAAGTCATTATTACAAAAAAAACATGTAATCGAAATATATTATTCATCAAAAAATTTAATTACAAGGTACCTAACACCGCAACACGCATGTACCCTTCTATTGTCTTCTATGCATAGTAACTAAACACTTGTAATAAGTAGCATTTAATGTGCGGTCAAAGCTTAAAAGTCAACTTATCAAATTTACATGTGGCATGTGCTCTGTTTCGATGGATGTTATACCCAAAAAAAAAAAAAAAAAAAAAAAAACAATTTATTAATTATGCATGTCAATTACGTTTAATATGATTATAAGTGTTGACATATTTAACTTAGGTTTTCTTATATCAAGTTCATTCATTTTCTAGAAGTTTTTAACTATTTATGTCGACTTAGTTCTTGAAATGACTAGGAGTGTCAGCTTCCTTAGCGGTGCCATTTATTGCACATCAAAAACTAGTCTTTGGGCCTCAAAAGTTTGTCTTTTGCCATAAAAAATGTTCGGTTTTTGAGATAATGTTTGTCGTTTATGTATCAGTGCATTGTAACATGTCACGATATACTGCTATTTTACCTATTTTACGTGAAGAAATTTTTATATAAAAACCAATCCCGTGTTTGGTGCGTGCGAGTAAATACTTTTAAGTATTGTCTAAGGGGGGTGGCAACCGTAGTCAGCATGCATTAGGCATGAATGATACCGATCGGTATCATCATCGCTACCAAATTGACATGGATCGGTGTGGCATCAAATGGTGCTAAATCGGTATACATTACCGATTCTACATGGATTTTGTGGAAGCCAAATGTATCCGTTGCATTAATTAGGCATGGTTATTATTGGTGGGTGATAGATGATGTATGTGTTAGACATGATTGTCACTAAAAATCTATTGTTAGGTATAAGATGAGATGGAAGGATATTATTGGTGGGTGATTAGGTATGAAAATTTTTGTTGGGAGGTGATTTGTACACTCATCAGATTGATTGATACACTTCATTTTAGAGTTCTTTGACATTTATACCCTCACATTACTTTTACACATTTTTACTCTGTGAGGGTATAATTGTCAACACACTTTAAAATGTAGTGTGTCAATCAATTTAGTTAGTGTACAAATCACCTCCCATTTTTGTTAGGCATGGTTGATACCCCCTAAAAAGATTAACGTACATGATGGTACATATCGTAAGGATTGACAGATAATTAAGAGATTAAATTATGTAGGATATGGGGTGTATGGAAGGTACCATATTCATTCAATAAAGTACCAAGTAGCAATTAATCAAGGGAGCCATTGATGCCATTAGAAAAAGGGATACACTATTCATACGGGGTCTAATCCCCTAGCCCTGCCACTATTTTCAGAGAATATTCTTTTTGTACTTTCACTTTTTCAGTACAACACAGTTTTTTGTCAGTTTCTGTTCGGTATTTTTGACATTTTTAAGCGTTTGACGTATTAAACTTTATATTTACTGTTCCGCATTTTCAGGTTTATAACTTTTTGATATAAACAAAATTATAAAAATAAAAAAAAATTAAAAATAAAAATAAAAATAAAACAAAAAATATAGCCACCGTATGAATAACTCATGCCTAGAAAAATCATCACTAATTTAATTTTTTTCTAAGCAAAATCTTGTTATAGTGACGGTCGGTTGCGTCGTAACAAAAGAACTTAACTACATGTGTTTTACCTTGCAATATGGTACCCACGTGGTTCTTGGCTTGCCTTCGTATTACTTTAATTACTATATATACTAAAAGGCAGGAGCCTTTTTAGTATATATAAGCATTAAATGCAAAGTTTGTTAAATTGGCGAAAACAGCCCCTGAAGTTCAAGTGTCGTTGCAAAATAAATCCTTTAGCATTAATAATCTTTCGCAACTTGGCAAAAACAGCCCTTGAAGTTTAAGTGTCGTTGCAAAGCACGTCCTTTAAGCAATCCCGCTGCATCGCGCGGGTTTTCCAACACTCGTTAGTTTAAGTTTTACAGGATCTTAAATTTGGTGGTCAAATTGGCATACAATTGCTTATCACATACAAATTTGTTACTAATGAAATATTGAAATGTTATGAAAACTATAATAGATGCGGGTACAGTTTATCCCCGTAAGTTTTATAAGGCATGCCACCTTACTATATATTACAGTAAACCTCTATAAATTAATACTCGATAAAATTAATAATTTGTCCGGTCCTAACTTATAACTGGTGCAAATTTGAACCCAAATCGATAAAATAATAAGATAATAAATTTTTTGAAACTCCGGTGTATATATATTGGTCCCAACGAAACTATAAATTAATAATTATTAAAAATTTTCATATATATATAAAGTCCATACATAATTGGAAATTGTACGAATTCAATTAATTCAATTAAGGCCATACATAACTGAAATTTTGCCCAACGACACTAACTTTAAACTTATTCAAAACAATGAACTTAACAAATTCAACTAATTTTAGAACGTGAATTCATAAATTTTAGTTGAAACTTGTTTTTCTAATTTATTTCTCATCTCTAACTAATATACATTGTAACTAGTATGTTGAACTTAGAAATTTTAAGATAATACGTAAAACCTCTTTAAATTAATGAATTATTAATGTATCGATATAATAATATCTCGCTAAATTAATAAAATATCCCGGTCCCAACATCATTAATTTATAGAGGTTTTATTGTATATCACATTAATATAACATAAACGCTCTCTCAACTATAAGTTTTATAAGTGTTAGTAGGTCTTATGTTTTTCTTTTATTAAAACAAACACATTTCAAACTAATATGCAAATACGGAATATTAAAAATACGATACGAATTACAACAAAATTAAAATACGATATCTCAAATAATTAGTATTAGTTATTTTGTTAGATATGGTAATTTGAATGTTGCTATCGCGACACAATAACATTACTATTATTCTAATATCTTTAATGTTATTTAATTTTACTAAAATGACATATTACGTTCTAATTTATGTTATTGTTCGCCCGATTCGATTCGATTAATTTTTTTAAATGGTTAACCGTGACTCGAACCGCGGGTAACCGCTCATTTCGGATACCCGCATGTCCGGTTACCCGCCTAGTACGGTTCAGTTTTGGATAGTAAAATGAACTACCCGCCCCGTGATGGATAGTTAAAATCTCTAACCGAACCGAGCCGAACCGCCCCGTCAACACCCCTACAAATTGGCATACAATTGCTTGTCACATACAAATTTTTTACTAATGAAATATTGAAATGTTATGAAAACTATAAGAGATGCGGGTACAGTTTATCCCCGTAAGTTTATAAGCAGGGACAGGCGCCTGTTGGCGTGTGTGTTCGGACGTCCCAGCGTCCAGCAGAATCATTGGCCGGACAGCACGCTCTGCCGTTCAGACGGTAATTAACAGTAACCGACTATGTCAGCAGATTTTGCGGGATTTCTTACCACGTGGCCTACTAGGTAGGGTGGCTATAGACCTACAGACAGGTAATATAGGTGTGCGTGAACAGTGACGGAACAGTGGCGCAACTACAAAGTTGGGGTAGTATAAATACCCCAACACATTTAATGTTTTACATTGAATTTTCTCACCTACATTCATTCCACATTTATTACCACATTTATTACCCCTACTTATTTTCACGCCGGAGCCTGGTCCTGGGATATCACCCAGGGCGAGGCTAACGCGTGTCGTGCATTGTGCAGGAAGGAACTACTTCTTTCTTCCGGATCGATTGATAGAAGCTCAACTCCTAGGTCAAACCGGACGACAGGAATTTGCTTCAACAACGCCCCCCATGGCTAGCCGAAAAGGTTAATATTTTAGTGTAATTTTTATTTAATTTTGACCTTTTTTCGAAAGTGACCCCCACCAAAAACTCAAATTGCCCCCCACTCACATACTAAAATCCAACATTTAACTCTTTAAAGCTTTATAAATCCTTCATGTCTAAGTAAAAATACTCGATTTGTCATTACGTTTCTAGTTTTTTCTTTCGCATTTTATTGCTATCGTAAAAAAAAAATTTTTGCCCCCCACATCCTATTTTTTTGGGTCCGCCACTGTTTATAAGGCATGCCGCCTTACTATATACTATATCACATTAATATAACATAAACGCTATCTCAACTATAAGTTTTATAAGCGTTAGTAGGTCTTATGTTTTTCTTTTATTAAAACAAACACATTTCAAACTAAAATGCAAATACGGAATATTAAAAATACGATACGAATTACAACAAAATTAAATTACGATATCTCAAATACATAAAAACTAAAAAAAATTCTCGGATCTCGTCTTCGATTATGTTAATAGCAGCCACATCTTTGTCCGTCATCCTTGTGGTACAAGTAGCAAGAAACCTTAATTTCTCGAATTTCTTTTAACTCACGATAAAATCATCTTTTTTAACACGATATTGTCGCAACTCTTCTTGGACCATTTCCTTGAAAGCTTCTCTACTTGACGAGGATTCCGCCTTTGTTGTAGATTTTGATTTTTGACTCTTGAAAGGTCTTGGCTTGCCGCGAGGATGTGGTTGCGGATCATTTTGATATAGCTCGTTCGGTTCTTCAACGTCATCATCCATATGAACGCGTCTTCCAGGAACAACGGCTTTGGCACTACGCTGATTTCGAGTGATTTTTCATGACATCCCATGGCTTCATAGTGAACAAACGAAAACCCCCAAGTTTCTTGGATTTTTTAAAACAACGAGTTAGGCGCGTCAAATCAATTTCACCACTAAGACATTCATATTCGGTGACAATCCCGGTGAACTTGTTGTGATCACGTGTCAACGTTTTTCACTTTCCTGTGATCATATCCTTGGTATGTTGGAAGGATGCATTGCAGTTGTATTCCCTATGAACTTTTTTTCCAAAATATTTTTGAATGTTAGTCCGTACTGTGACAACCCGTACTTTCAGGTCATTTCTTGACACATTTCATGTCTCATTATTTCAACATTTTTAGTAAACTTGGTTTACTTGTTTCAAATTCGCGTAACCTTGGAGGTTTAGCGGCGAATTCATGATCATGACATCACGTACATTTCATATGGACTATGATTAGTCTACATTTCATTGACATCATGTGCATCTCATTAGTACATGCACGACATTTCATTTCACCCTTCAACGCGTAATTTTTATATTTATTAATTTTTATCGCGTGAGTTTTATTTTGATTATTTAACCCGTTACTTTCAAAAATGATCCCGAGGTATTTTTAAACTCACATTTAGTTTATAAAAACTATATTTTTAGTTTTCCTAGTGTTTCACATTTATTTGGTACTTAAATCGTTAAAGTTTAATTATTACGTCGTTTTCTTAAAAATTTGACGATAATTATTTTATCACTCAATTTTCACAAGGAAAGTATTTTTACAATTTTTATCACCTCAATACAACCTATTTTGATTTACTAAGAACTCACTTGCACCAAAAACTTCCATTTACATTAACTAAACTTTGTTTTACTTACACTCTTTGTCAAAAGTTTATACAAATAATCATACAAGTAACAAGATAAAAAAAAAATAAATAAATAAAATAAATTATGGGAGACAACCCTCCCCCAAAAACCGGCCAAGGGGGAGGGTGAGTCTTAATTGTGGCATGGCTATTTGTCTCTAATAATTCACAAGTACTTAAAGTCTTATTTGACAAAAATTTCACATACTTCTCATTTATCAAAGTGTTAGCAACAAAAATTCTCTCTTCTCTCCTTTGGCACTCAAGAACCGGCCACTCTTCAACAACCAAGGGATCAAGAAATTTTTGCTAAATCAAGTGTTATTTCAACCTAGATCATATCCTTTTCATGGTTTTGAAATAAAAACCAAGGATATTTAAGTTAATCCTTGTTACCTACACCTCTTCATTTTCACTAGTAAGCATATTCTTATCATTTTTATGTTTCCTTATCATTTTCATATGTTTCTTATCATTTTTGGAACTTATATGCATGTTATGTAGTTTATACCATTTATTTCATGATTTTAAGGTTTTATATACTTATTAGTCATCCTATAATTATTCCCAAGTTATTCTTTGGTCTTGATGGTGATTAGGAACCCATGACACCCTAAGAAGGTGTATGGTAGGATTAGATTAGCTCTGGAGTTGATTTGAAGGGATTAGAATAGGTTTTGTCCGAGAAAAACTATTTTCGATAACTATATTTTACGTTCTGTCCTTAAATCGAATTTCTGGAAAAACCCACTGATGGTACGACATTTTGGCTTTGATATTTAGAAAATATACTTTAAAACGAATCCGTGGCCTTTTGAACGGATAAAAACGGAGTTATAACGAAGCCGTGGTGAATTTTTAAAGTTTGGCGACGAATTAAACACTTTTCAGAAAATTCAGCTTTGCTGTTTCTACATATTTCGGGTCAAAAACGAGCCTTAAGCTTCACAAATTATTTCGACTTCTCAAAAATATATTAGTTTACTTCGATACGAAGCTAATGACATATTTTACGTAGAAAACGGATTTGAAACGACAAATATATGCACGTTTTCATAAAGTTGCCGTAAATATTATTTTCTGAAAAACTATATTATTATTTACGTTATAAGTATTTCATTAGCTGTAAGGGCTATGTTTGCGGCAGTTTTTAACCATGATGTGAAACTTTTTATAACGAAATGTCTTCTAGTAAAATCAAGTTCATCGGCCATATTTTCCAAAACAAAAAGCCGTTTGTCAAGCGGAGTCATAGTAAATTATTTACGGATGTTCAAACATTGGCCGAAACTTATTTTCTGCACACAATTAGCAAAAATCACCAACTTTAACCATTAATATCTTTATGATCGAGACCTTTTGGACGAAAACTTCTGAACTGAAACTTCTAGCTATCGATGCAAACTTTCCAAAACCGTTGAGTTCGCTCTCTAACGATCGACGTACACCGTTTTACGACTATTTTTCCGAAGCCATTTTTGTTGAATTCATGATTTTTCCGACGACATTGTTTTGCGACGAAAAGTGGTAATTTCACCAAAAATCATTATAAAATCATTGTAGGATGACATTTTGACGTAAAAACATGTAAAGTCATTTTTGAAGGGTCAAGACGTCAAAAGAGTATTTTTCGACGATGAGTAATATTTTCAAAACTCGTAAATGGTATAAATAACATATGGAATGCATGCATAACATTACATTGCAACTCATTGCATATCATATCATTGGTAATAGGTCCAGATTAAAGTTTCACATTATACCTCGGTGTACTCACTTTTGTCATCGCCTCAGTTTACCAAGTGAGTTTCGTAGCCCCTGCTTTTACTTGTTTTCATAACTGTTTTGGGGGAGATGCATGCTTAAATATTTTTCACGAGTACTTTAGATTTTTGAGGCTAAACTCTATCATGATTACCATTGTTTCTAAATCAAAGGTTACACTATATGAATTGTTCTTGTTTGCGTGCTACGGTACTTCGTCGTATAACGTTCTAAATCAGTTGACTACTGATAAATTGAGTTAGGTGCTATGGATTATGTGCTACGGTTCTTCGTCGTATAACGTTCTAAATCAGTTGACTACTGATACATTAGGTCTAGTTTTATGGATTAAGTGCTATCGTTCTACGTCGAGTTAGGTACTATTGTAAATCCATTTGACATCATATGTTTGGAACATAAACTTTACACACTTTGGCAGTGGGTTGTGAACACACAGGTTGCAAGTTTTGTATGGGCGGGACTTGGAACTGAGTGGATTTACAATGCCTTTGCTACATAAACGATTTTGAAAGTCTTTACATTTCAACGATTTACAATGCCTTTGCGGCATAAACGATTTTGAAAGGCTTTACATTTCAATACAAACTCTATGAACTCACTCAACCTTTGTGTTGACACTTTTAGCATGTTTTAATCTCAGGTATCTAAGGCATTCACTTCATGGCACGCATTGGGACACATCATGGAGTCGTGATGACGACGCGTCTCACTTGGGTTTTACTTACTTTAAAACATCGTTTGAATTGTAACAAACTTATTTCCGCACAAGTTGATTTTCATTTGGGACCTACTTTGTAAACTCTGATTATTTTATTAAATCAAACGATGTATTTTCCAAACGACACTTTAGGTCGTTCAATATAACTGTGATTGTGATGCTATGACAGTCAATCCCCAGGAATTCCATTCCGCTGCAAAACAGGTAAATTGGGGTTGTGACAGATTGGCATCAGAGCTTCAGTTATAGAGAACTAGGTTGCATCATTGACCCTAGACTATAACTACATTATCATAGCATCTCATCATTTCATCACAAGTGCATGTTCACTTTACATGCGGTTTTTACGTACATTTTTCGAGTTATTCACTTTCATTTCGCATCGATTGTCACATGGATGCCCTTAAATGCCCATTCCATTATCTTTTCCCCATACTTTAACGTGGAGAATTCCTTGTCATTCCCTATCAAAATTTTTTTTATATCAGCTGATTCATCACCGATAACGTCGAATGCCGGGATAAACCTTTATATAGGGCGAAGTCACTTTCACTCCTTTGTTTCACCACTAACATGTCGAGTTACACTTTATTCACACATTAAGTTTCTAAACTATCATACATTGAAGCACTTACAACACCTCATAACCCATTTCTTAGGAAACCGTCGATTATTTTGAATGATAACCCCAAACTCATCGTTTCTTATCACATTTCTTTGAAGCGCTTATTATTAACATCGGATTTTGCTACGTCTCACATTTCCTCTTGTTTTGAAGAAGATATGGCACCGAAGAAAGCTACAGTTGAAATGACCCAAGCAGCAATTCAGAAGTTGGTGAATGATAGCATTGCTAATGCTTTAAGAGTCGAAAGAGAAACAGTGGCTGCTGCTGCTGCTGAAGCCGCGGCTGCTGCTGAAGCCGCTAGGCTAGCTGCTGCTACTGGTAATGCCGGAGGATTTGGGGTTAAGAAATGTTCGTACAAAGATTTCAAAAGTGGTGAACCCACTAAGTTTCGAGGTACCGAGGGAGCAACTGCAATGGTACGATGGTTTGAAAAATTGGAATCGGTATTTTTGCTTTGTAACTGTCCGGATGATAGTAAAGTTAAATTTGCTACGAGCACACTACTCGATGGAGCGTTGTCATGGTGGAATTCATACGCTCAACCGATTGGTATGGAGAATGCCTTCAAGCTTACGTGGGAGGAATTTAAGAGTTTGGTGACTAAGAAGTTTTGTCCTCGAACAGAAATCAAAAAGTTAGAGACGGAGTTCTATGAATTGGTCACGATTGGGTATGATATTGACACATATATTCGGAGATTCCAAGAATTGGCTGTGTTATGCCCGTCCATGGTTTCTGATAATGAGAAGTTGCTAGAGGCTTTCATCGGGGGACTTCCCGAAATTATTCAAGGCGATGTGACTTCTTCTGACCCGCAAACGATTGAGGAAGCTATTCGATTGACTCAAAAGCTCATGGCCCAGATAGTGAAGAGAGGCAAGTACACCAACACCAACCAAAACAACAACAACCCCAACAACTGCACCAATTACAACAATAACCAAAACAACAACAACGACGATAACCAAATCAACAACAACAAAAGAAAATGGGAAAATGACCAGGAAGGTTATGATAACGACAACCAAAACCATAACACTAACCATCACCAACAACATAATAGAAGACAAGAAGTCGTCAGGGTCTATGTTGCTGCACCAACCAGGGGAAGAGCTTATGCAGGAAACTTACCACGATGCCGCCAATGCACGCTACATCATAATGGTCCATGTGGTATATGCTTTAGCTGTCACAAAGTAGGACACCTTGCTAAGGACTGTAAGGGCAAAGCCGTAGTCACATGCTTCGGATGTGGGGAGCAAGGACACTATCGGAATCAATGTCCTCAAAAACAAGGTCAACAAGTCGAAGGTGCTCATGGGAATGTATATATGTTAGAAGGAACTCGTCAAGGTATCAACGACGCGGAAGACTGAAGAAGTTCGGAAACTAGCAGTCTTAGTTCTCCTATTGTATTACGTTGTACTAAGTTTATGTCTTTCATCGTATTCGAAACTTTATAACCTAAGATGTACTACTTTTGCTAAACCACTTGTTGTAATATATTCTCATCTATCGTACTTTATTTCCTTTCGATTCGATATCATTTACGAGGATTTTAATTCTTTTTACCTTAACTATCATTTTATCGACACTTCTCCATGTCTTTTCTCCTCGATGTTCATCACAATTTTAACAACAGTTGACTCAACACCAAACAACATATGAGTCGATTAGTCCAAGCGTTGCATAGTTACTCCTAAATTATACATAGCCTGATCACCTATGTCTAATTCAGGAAGAATCATGCAATGAAGGGAGTAGTATTCTCATATGAGTAAGCAATTCCGTAATCGAGCCAAATTTTCAAAAGATTTTCTTCAAACCACTTGTTTCCAGTTTGATCCGCGTGACAGTTCTTGTTTGATGAGTTGCAAAGATCGAGCTAGAAACAAGTCGTTACCTAAACCGATTTAGCCTAATCTCATGACAGTTCTTGTTTGATGAGTTGTGAGATTAAGTAAAAATCGGTTACCAAAAAGTCTTTTGAGGGTTTTGCTCGGGAATGGGAAAGTTTGCCACATCAAACCCTAAACCCGTTAGACCTAACAACGATTGAATTCAGGGACTGAATTCCTTTTTGGATGGGCGAATGTGACAACCCGTACTTTCAGGTCATTTCTTGACACATTTCATGTCTCATTATTTCAACATTTTTAGTAAACTTGGTTTACTTGTTTCAAATTCGCGTAACCTTGGAGGTTTAGCGGCGAATTCATGATCATGACATCACGTACATTTCATATGGACTATGATTAGTCTACATTTCATTGACATCATGTGCATCTCATTAGTACATGCACGACATTTCATTTCACCCTTCAACGCGTAATTTTTATATTTATTAATTTTTATCGCGTGAGTTTTATTTTGATTATTTAACCCGTTACTTTCAAAAATGATCCCGAGGTATTTTTAAACTCACATTTAGTTTATAAAAACTATATTTTTAGTTTTCCTAGTGTTTCACATTTATTTGGTACTTAAATCGTTAAAGTTTAATTATTACGTCGTTTTCTTAAAAATTTGACGATAATTATTTTATCACTCAATTTTCACAAGGAAAGTATTTTTACAATTTTTATCACCTCAATACAACCTATTTTGATTTACTAAGAACTCACTTGCACCAAAAACTTCCATTTACATTAACTAAACTTTTTTTTACTTACACTCTTTGTCAAAAGTTTATACAAATAATCATACAAGTAACAAGATAAAAAAAAAATAAAAATAAAAATAAATTATGGGAGACAACCCTCCCCCAAAAACCGGCCAAGGGGGAGGGTGAGTCTTAATTGTGGCATGGCTATTTGTCTCTAATAATTCACAAGTACTTAAAGTCTTATTTGACAAAAATTTCACATACTTCTCATTTATCAAAGTGTTAGCAACAAAAATTCTCTCTTCTCTCCTTTGGCACTCAAGAACCGGCCACTCTTCAACAACCAAGGGATCAAGAAATTTTTGCTAAATCAAGTGTTATTTCAACCTAGATCATATCCTTTTCATGGTTTTGAAATAAAAACCAAGGATATTTAAGTTAATCCTTGTTACCTACACCTCTTCATTTTCACTAGTAAGCATATTCTTATCATTTTTATGTTTCCTTATCATTTTCATATGTTTCTTATCATTTTTGGAACTTATATGCATGTTATGTAGTTTATACCATTTATTTCATGATTTTAAGGTTTTATATACTTATTAGTCATCCTATAATTATTCCCAAGTTATTCTTTGGTCTTGATGGTGATTAGGAACCCATGACACCCTAAGAAGGTGTATGGTAGGATTAGATTAGCTCTGGAGTTGATTTGAAGGGATTAGAATAGGTTTTGTCCGAGAAAAACTATTTTCGATAACTATATTTTACGTTCTGTCCTTAAATCGAATTTCTGGAAAAACCCACTGATGGTACGACATTTTGGCTTTGATATTTAGAAAATATACTTTAAAACGAATCCGTGGCCTTTTGAACGGATAAAAACGGAGTTATAACGAAGCCGTGGTGAATTTTTAAAGTTTGGCGACGAATTAAACACTTTTCAGAAAATTCAGCTTTGCTGTTTCTACATATTTCGGGTCAAAAACGAGCCTTAAGCTTCACAAATTATTTCGACTTCTCAAAAATATATTAGTTTACTTCGATACGAAGCTAAGGACATATTTTACGTAGAAAACGGATTTGAAACGACAAATATATGCACGTTTTCATAAAGTTGCCGTAAATATTATTTTCTGAAAAACTATATTATTATTTACGTTATAAGTATTTCATTAGCTGTAAGGGCTATGTTTGCGGCAGTTTTTAACCATGATGTGAAACTTTTTATAACGAAATGTCTTCTAGTAAAATCAAGTTCATCGGCCATATTTTCCAAAACAAAAAGCCGTTTGTCAAGCGGAGTCATAGTAAATTATTTACGGATGTTCAAACATTGGCCGAAACTTATTTTCTGCACACAATTAGCAAAAATCACCAACTTTAACCATTAATATCTTTATGATCGAGACCTTTTGGACGAAAACTTCTGAACTGAAACTTCTAGCTATCGATGCAAACTTTCCAAAACCGTTGAGTTCGCTCTCTAACGATCGACGTACACCGTTTTACGACTATTTTTCCGAAGCCATTTTTGTTGAATTCATGATTTTTCCGACGACATTGTTTTGCGACGAAAAGTGGTAATTTCACCAAAAATCATTATAAAATCATTGTAGGATGACATTTTGACGTAAAAACATGTAAAGTCATTTTTGAAGGGTCAAGACGTCAAAAGAGTATTTTTCGACGATGAGTAATATTTTCAAAACTCGTAAATGGTATAAATAACATATGGAATGCATGCATAACATTACATTGCAACTCATTGCATATCATATCATTGGTAATAGGTCCAGATTAAAGTTTCACATTATACCTCGGTGTACTCACTTTTGTCATCGCCTCAGTTTACCAAGTGAGTTTCGTAGCCCCTGCTTTTACTTGTTTTCATAACTGTTTTGGGGGAGATGCATGCTTAAATATTTTTCACGAGTACTTTAGATTTTTGAGGCTAAACTCTATCATGATTACCATTGTTTCTAAATCAAAGGTTACACTATATGAATTGTTCTTGTTTGCGTGCTACGGTACTTCGTCGTATAACGTTCTAAATCAGTTGACTACTGATAAATTGAGTTAGGTGCTATGGATTATGTGCTACGGTTCTTCGTCGTATAACGTTCTAAATCAGTTGACTACTGATACATTAGGTCTAGTTTTATGGATTAAGTGCTATCGTTCTACGTCGAGTTAGGTACTATTGTAAATCCATTTGACATCATATGTTTGGAACATAAACTTTACACACTTTGGCAGTGGGTTGTGAACACACAGGTTGCAAGTTTTGTATGGGCGGGACTTGGAACTGAGTGGATTTACAATGCCTTTGCTACATAAACGATTTTGAAAGTCTTTACATTTCAACGATTTACAATGCCTTTGCGGCATAAACGATTTTGAAAGGCTTTACATTTCAATACAAACTCTATGAACTCACTCAACCTTTGTGTTGACACTTTTAGCATGTTTTAATCTCAGGTATCTAAGGCATTCACTTCATGGCACGCATTGGGACACATCATGGAGTCGTGATGACGACGCGTCTCACTTGGGTTTTACTTACTTTAAAACATCGTTTGAATTGTAACAAACTTATTTCCGCACAAGTTGATTTTCATTTGGGACCTACTTTGTAAACTCTGATTATTTTATTAAATCAAACGATGTATTTTCCAAACGACACTTTAGGTCGTTCAATATAACTGTGATTGTGATGCTATGACAGTCAATCCCCAGGAATTCCATTCCGCTGCAAAACAGGTAAATTGGGGTTGTGACACGTACCAAGTCTTTCGTCCTCGGATATCTGTATGTAAGTTTCGGTCAAAAGTCTTTCTTCCTTTTGTTTCCAAGGGGTATGTGTAGTTTTAGTTTTCTTCTCTAGCTTGTGTTGTTTTGTTTTTCCTTTTTCTCCCGGCAGGAGAAGACTCGGTTTGTGATGTTTGTGGTGGTGAGTTTGGTGGTGATTATTCTGTTGGTAGTTGTGTTGTTTTTGGTGGTTGCATCATTTGCGGTGGTTGTGCGGGTTGTGAAGTATTACTAAAAGCTCCAAAGTTGTGAAATGGCTATTGTTGTTAAAGTTGTAATAACGCCATTTGCTTAAAAGCATCTTGGTTCATTTGTAAAGTATTTGGTTAGAAAGTGGGTTGTGAAAAATATGGTTGTTGGTTCGCATAGTGTGAAAATGATTGTTGTTGGTTTGCATATTGTGCAAATGACGATAGCGGTGCTGTGAAGAAATAGAATGGGCGGATGATGGTGTAGCGGGTGTTCATGAGCCAATCATTGTTTTTGTTACTCATTTTGGAATAGGGGATTGAATTGTATGTAAAAGTGTATATAAATTGTGACTTTGTTTGAATGTTTGAAAGATATAAGTTAAAAGTGGGTATTTATATGTGAAAATAAAGGTGTTTTTTTTGCCGTTTGATTCCAACCGTTACCCAACGTTCAATTTTTTTTTAAATAAATAAAAAATTAAGCCAAAAAACGCGTTAGCCAGATGGCTATGGGATGGATAACAGAGCTATGGCTCCGACCACGGTGCCGTTTGGTAGCGCCATAGGGAAAAAAAGCCCTATGCTGTGTGATAAGCCGTTGCACTATAGAAAATGTGTTTGGTTTGCGAATCAACCTAACAAAACTGTCGCAAAGATTCGTTCGTTATTTTTTTTGTTTTTTATTTATTTATTTTTTTGAACAGAAGTGGCAAAGATCCATATTAGACCCATTGCCTTCATCGTGTTTTAAAAAGCAATATGAGTGTACCGACTCATGTAGCTTAAAAATTGGACATGAACATCGTCGTAACTAAGCTAACGGAAGTCTGATGCTATAGTTTATGTGATAACTAAAGATGATAATCTAAGATATATTATACCAATCATTGAAACAAAGGTCATAAAATCTGAATCACTAAATATTTACAGCATAAAACTACATGGCATTAATAATTTTTCTTGAAAGTAAATATTGAGGCCCATATATAGGGTTATTGTACAAAAAAATCACTAAAGTTTGCGAGAAATTTGTTCTAAGTCACTATAGTTTAAAAGTTGTCATTCAGGTTACTCAACTTATTGTGACCGGTTATATTTGTTACTCTTGTTTTGGTAACCTAAAATTACCGGTAATAATAGTACGTGGCAAATATTTTAGATTTCATTTATATTAAAAAAAATGAGTTAATATACAAATAAGTTACTAAAGTTTGTCAAAATGTTCATTTAAGTTACTATACGTTACATTCTTTTACATTTAAGTTAATATACAAATAAGTTGCTAAAATTGTGTATATTTTTATAAGCTTTTTTTCAACAACTTTTTGGACGTTATTATACGTTTACATTCTTTTACATTTTTGTCTGTTTTTGCACGTTTTTTTACAATTTTGCACACATTTGTATTTTTTATTTTTATTTATTTTTTATTTTTTTTTACATAATTGGACGTTATTAGACTTTTTTGAAAGTAATTTTTTGTTTTGATATGTTTTCATACGTTATTATACATTTTTGGATGTTATTATACGTTTTTGTATGTTGTTATACGTTTTTTTTACATTTTATACGTAAAAACGTATAAAACATACAAACGTTTTAAAGAAGATAAAACGTATAGAACATAAAACCATATAAAACATACAAATGTATGAAAATGAACGAAAATGAACAAAACCATACAGTAATGTATGAAAACGTAAAAAGGTATAGAGAAAAACGTACACACACATATATAAAAACGGATAAATACATACAAAAACGTACGAAAACGGACAAACATATATACAAAAATGTAAAAAAAGGTACGACAAGAGAAATGCATACACAAACGTATAAAAACGGATAGAAACGTAAAAAAACATACGGAAATATACAAAAACGTACGAAAATGGAAAAAAACTTAAAAAAAGAACGACAACAAATAAAACGTACACAACGTATAAATACGTACAAAAACGTACGAAAATGAAGAAAAACATAAAAAATACGAAAACAGATAAAACATACATAAATGTATAAAAACGGATAGTAACTTTTTTTAAAAGTTCAGTAACCTATTTAATAAACCCCGTGAACTATAGTAACTTGCTTGTAACATCTCAAACTATAGTGATGACGTGGACAAGAGAACCGGTAAATCATCCGGTTGCCCACCCTCGTAGTAACAAGAATGTCACTTTTTTAGACGTTGAGTAACCCATATAATAAACCCGTTAACTTGAGTAACTTGAATGACAACTTTTAAACTATAGTGACTTAGGACAAATTTCCCGCAAACTTTAGTGATTTTTTTGTATAATAACCCCCCATATATATTATGGGATGAACAATTTGAGCCCATAAAGATATCAGGTCTTGCGTGATAGAACACCTCGCACACTTTTGTATACGGTTTAGGGTTTAGGGTTACATAATTAACATGAATGTTTCAACTCATTTGGCTTATAATTAAAATTGCCGAGATCTGTAGGAAACTAGGAAATATGCAATATCCCATACGGTATGACGCGTGATATAACATAGGTATCCAAGATGTTGTTAGACTTATATACAAGTATTTTTGTGAATTTATAAAATAATATGCACGTTTTCTAGCTAGTTTAGAGAAACTTTTTAGAAAACAAAGACAATTCCACGTTTATCTAAGACTAAAATACACCGTTGGTCCCTAAACTTGTATCGGAGGATCGCGATGGGACGAAACCGGGCATATTCATCGTCGGGGGTCCCTATTTCAAGGTTTTCACTCGCTACAAGTCCTTTGACCAAGTCAACATCTGATTTTTGTTTTGTAGTCGAGGGTATTTTAGTCCATTCACATTTATACTTTTATAACACATTTATATTTTACCCCTTCATCTTTCATCCTCTTCATTATCTACCAAAATCATTCATCTCCCCAAATCATCATCTCCCCCAACATCATCTTGGTCATCTGTAAAAATAATATAGAAGCTCAATTTTCTCAAAAATGAAAAACTAGTTGTGGAATAAGAGGGTGAAAATGGGAATGATCAAATTACAGGGCATGTGAATCATTAGCTGCAACTTAAGGAATATGTACGTTGGCTTCTGCAAGTAAATCAAGTTATATGTATCTTTCAAGTGAAACCATGACAATAAGTTCAATAACTGAACTACTGATAACCATATGCTAGAACTGTTTACCCGCATAACATAATATAAATGCCATATGTAACTGAGAAAACTTTACAACATTTGTTCAGTACAATCTCAAAATTTTGAATGAGAATTTTGTTCTATAACTATACAGCATTTCTTGTGAACAACGAGCCTATACGATAAAGTTACAGAATTAGAGTCACGAAACGACCACTTCTACAAAATGTAAAACTTCTTACTTCGACCCTCGTACAACCAAGTTAAGCTCCGGTCGCCCTTTTACTATACATCATAACTTAATGCAGCAAGAAACTCAAGTGTCAACTGAGCTTTCACCGATCTAAAGTAGAAAGAAATGGACTTCGAGTTACTATATCATTAGTATGTTGGCTTTCATGAGCCATCTGTGGCATCATTTCTAGTAGTCGTACTCGTTCATTACTGATCCTATTCTGTTAAGTTAATCAAATGCATTAGTTTTCTGATAGACAGATGATCATTGGTCCTAAAACCAAAAGACAATGAATATACCTTATGTTGCAAATCTTGTAATTCCCTTGCGAGAGTGGCTACACGAGTCTGGAACTACTCCAATGCTTCTTCAGCCATGGATACACTAACATCACATGTTGAGCCGGTTACTCCAGCTGCCTGTCATGGAAAGTAAATAAAAAATTTAAGTTCAAATGAAAAAAGTTTACATTAATGTATTTCTGTCAAATATAAGTTTGAAATCAAACGAAAATACACAACCAAAAAGGATTTAATTATTAAAACGATCACCCACTTTACGTTTTGAACTAAATGTTTTTTTAACGTATTAAGAAAAAACTATAATAGGCAATAACACATTACAATCAGCCTTTTATGACTAGAGCCGCTTTCTTTTAAAGTTTTAGAATATAAAGTCTAACTCGACACTAACCTTTAAAATGCTAGTGCATAAGGCTGCCAACTTCTGTGTATTTGTAGGTTACAAATTATTTGCTAGTGCATAAGGTGAAGTTTTAGTATCAAAGGTTTTAGGATTTAAGAATTACTCAGTCGACGTTGAAGGTATTCGTTTTCCTTCCTAATGGCATCGAGATCTGCTTGTAGTTTGTCAATGTTTAAACTTCGTGCAGTGACACTTGAAAGCTTTGTTTCAAGGTCCGTTGCTTCTCTACGAGCCCGGTCAGTCGCAAGGATCTTTTTTGTAATTTCTTCAAAACTCTCATGAATGGTTGTCAGCAAATTGTGAGTTTGCTCCACTGCTTGGTCTTTCTTTGCTTCCCTATAGAAATAATCACATTAATGTATGAACACTTCCATTCCAAAAAAGGGGTCTGCTAAAGGTCCAAATGGGCAGATTGGTTTATGGGTAAAATAAAATCTGGTCAAAACGGGTGTTTTGATGCAGCTCTGGGTGTCTAGTTGATGAAACACTTTTTGACCATTTTTAAATTCTTTTTACTATAAATGATTAGCGTGTTGGATATGACTTGGGAGGTTTTACCGTTTTATACTTTTATGACACTTCAGATCTTTCTCCCTGTTTGACCCGTTTCCATTTGGATATATTTCTTAGTTTACACGTTTGACCCATAAGAGATGAAAAGGGACCGGTTTCATATTGGAGGGAAATAGTAACTTTTAAGTTCATAAATAATATCATAAATTTCATAAGACATGCTGCACTTGGAAGAATGTTGTTGAATTTAATTAGATTTGATCCTAAGAGCCAATAATACAGCTAAAATAATAAAAGTTATGTTGCTTACCTCAGTAGTGTTTCATCTACGACAGCGTAAGTTCGATGCAAGCGTTCTTGTATCATGTTACTCTCCAACTGAAGCTCTCGTGTCTCTTTTAAAATACGTTCTATGTCAATGTCCTGTTTCCGGCTGTTCTTAGTAATCTCTTTTATCCGCTCAATATAGGATCTTCTTGTAGCCAATTTGGGTAGTTTCTCAACTTCTTTTGACAGAATTGAAAGTTCATCTTCCCTAAATTATATAATAATATTTAGAGTTCTTATACAACTTTGTTAAAAATTTCATATCAATGAGTAGATGAGCACCGTGGGGAGCACACTTTTACCTTTGCTTTGTTTCAGATAATACGCATACCAAGTCCTGCTCAAGCTTCTTCCAATTTTGATGTTTATGCTGAGAATCTGGTTGTTTCGCGCACATAGCTTCTTCGAGTTTTTGTTTCTTCTCTTCTAAAGGCCTTATGGTGGCTTTCCTGTTTCAGATATTAACTCTTTTAAATACAGTGTATCATAACAGATTATAGAACAAAAATAAAGAATCAAGAGCGTTTTTTGAGTACGTAGCTAAACATGCGATAGCGTTTCTAAGAAAAATTACCATTTTGACTCTATTTTTGCAAGATTATGTCTCTTTGCATCTATTTGCTCGCCCAGCTGTGTGATGTATGAATCAAGAGGCATCTGTTTGTCAGAAGCCATTTCCACCGCCGCTTTTAACAAATCATGTTGCTCTTCAAGTTGTTGCAACTCCAATGACCTTGCAGTTAATTCCTCTGAATGCACATTTTCCTATTTCAGTAGGTTTTCTGTCTTGTCAACTGTCCGTAAATAGTAGACATTCATCAAAGAAACAAACACGTGCTACTTGTTGCATTGGCATTATTGAACTTTGTGTCTGGTGATACAGCAGTTGTAGATGACTCAGAGAGCTTCCCAACCAAAAATCTTATCAGCTTATACATGTCTTCTTCAGATGGATACAGGAACTGCCGTAAGCAAGAGATATATTCTCTATAAGAACAATTTCAGAACCATAACTATATAGGTAACCTAATATCATCAATAAAATTACTATTAGTACATTTCTATCTCTGTTAGTAACTATTAGTTATTGGGCGATCATACAAATTGATGCTACATTCTGAGATACTACTAGTACTTCTAAAATGCAATATGATATGAACTTTTCATTTTCGTTACAACTTAATCGAGCAATTTCTGTCTTCATAGTAGGCGAACCGTTTCCATGAGTATAATTTTCAGTTAAACAGGAGAAAGTAAGATTAACCATAGTTTAGAATTTCTCTAAACGACATATATTCTCTGTTTGACAACGATGATTATATCATTAATGAAGCCAATTTCATCAATAAAATCACCAAAAATTAGCTATTTTGAGGACGTCTGGAATTGCTTACTGTTTTCTGTTCATTTGCTTATTTTCAAACAGATTAGGTGTTTGATTATCCAAATTCGCTAGTGCTTAAATGCTTATTCTGTGGTAAAATCATCATTTTTCAATAAGTAGGTTGAGACATAAACACGACTTTATACCCTCATATCTAACCTAGATACGAGTATATTATTACCAATTTACCATACATGTAAATCAAATTAGGTGATTCCGATCTCTACTATAAACAATTCCATTTATTCACATATACTTTCACAACACTAGAGGCGTGATCCAGCCAATTCAAGCCGACACAATTCCACCTCGAGCTCAGCTCAAAGCTTAAAATCTCAAATTTAAAAGGAGCCTTCAAGTTCAAGCTCGGTTCGACATAGCATTTTCTATCTCTCAAACTAGATCGATACTTTCGCGGTTAACTCGAACTCGACACTCAGCATTTATACAATAACAATAAAACTATACAGTTAACTAAAAAATAATTAAGTAACGAAGATGATAATAGTACCTTATGAAAGCTAACATCACCGATAAACCCTAGGTTCTGAAAAGCCGATGAGAGAACCGTACACATTTTGAAAAGATCAGCCATAGATTCCGGCAAAGTCACCGGAAATGAGTCCGATTTGGTTATTATACGAAGAGAATGCCCGCAGATTGATACTAGTGCTTCCGGTGATAGATCGTTGACGGAATATACTTCCGGCGGGATTAGTACTCCGGCGGATGATAATGAGATCTCTCTGATGATTTTGGGAGATAATGATTTGGGTAGATAATGAAGAGGATGAAAGATGAAGGGGTAAAATATAAATGTGTTATAAAAGTATAAATGTGAATGGACTAAAATACCCTCGACTACAAAACAAAAATCAGATGTTGACTTGGTCAAAGGACTTGTAGCGAGTGAAAACCTTGAAATAGGGACCCCCGACGATGAATATGCCCGGTTTCGTCCCATCGCGATCCTTCGATACAAGTTTAGGGACTAACCGTGTATTTTAGTCTTTATCTAATTTAATTTAAATATCAAAATGTCGCATTTGTTTTTCAAAATACAAGAATTCAATGCAACGTAGACAATGATATTAAGCATGTTTACGGATATATGACATTTTGATATTTAAATTGCAAAAATATGAACAGTGTTTGTCTTTTCATGTTTTAACCAAACTACTCTTCTATATTTGATTCTGAAGATTAAAACATTTGGCATAACTTGGTTCACCAACTGATTAGCTAGTTGTGTGGGTTTGATTTTTAAGATTTAATAACATAATATTTGCGAAAATGACAGTTGTTGATATTTAAGATTTAATAAAATGCAAGAGGGTGAAAGTTCAATATTTCACACGCCAAACATTTAATACTTTATACTTACAATAATTGGTTACATTCGAATGTCATTATTGATATTGTATTAGTGTTAGTTTTTTATTTGATATTTATAACCAAATACTTTTATGAGTGATCATTTAGCCCTTTAGTGTTATTCTTTTTAGCTCGAGACAACAAAGGTATAATATCTGAGATAGTGACAAAAAAAGTTTTTGAACCTCGACAAATTATAAGAGGGTGAAAGTTCAACATTTCTCACGACAAAAATCTTATAATTATAGTCAGAGACGGAACCAGGGTGCGTCCCGGGGGTCTCGGGACACCCATGGAATTTTGCGGCGTAGTGTTAATTTTTGTACAAACCTTTGATTTTTTGTAAATGCACCTGGTCCCAAAAAATTATGTTCCGCATTTTGTATAATTTTTCGTAAATGCTCCTGATCAAATTGTGTCCTGGTTCCGTCCCTGATTATAGTTAGAATCCTTTGTTTTGAACATATAATTGGTTAAATCTCAAAAAGATGTCGTTTGTGACATTATATTAGTGCTGACATTTTTTATTTGATATTTAGAACCATGCTTTTAAGTGCGGCTGTTAAGATGTTTTTTGACATATTAATGGATCTTTTATCTATAAGAAAAGTTTAAATTTAAATAGCTAGCTGATGAGTTAATTCGGCATATACTCATGTATGATTAAAAAGGGACCCTGTTCGTGGTCAGAAATATAGTGAAATCACCTTTCTTATTCTTTCTCCGGACCCTGCTATTAAGAAAGACATTCACTTCTTGCTAAATTTATCCTGACGAGAACAAGAGTTACAATACAGTTTATAATGCTAGATCATCAGGTATAGCTGGCAAAATCCTATGAAAAGAAAAGGAGGGATAAGAAATAACCATAGCAGATGCATTCGGTAGACGCGAAGTTGTTGATATTATCCCTTGCCAGAACTTTTTATTTCAGAAGGTGAATGTATCAAATTGGATCAACCGTTGACAAGTAATCCTAATGTGGGCGGATTTGATATGGAGATGCAGAATTAGTAGCTCAATATCCATTACGTGTAACCTTTTTTACAAGTTAAAGCAAATCCGACGTAAACATAAAATTTATCTAAACATAAAGTAAGTTAACATTTTAAACCTCAATGCTAAGCATAAGCTAAAGATACTCGTTCAAAACAAGAACTACTATGAGGTACATTTGGCAAATTGCAGTACGATCTAAATTTGTTAGAATAATAGAGAGGTTTAGAAATAGGATTTTGCTAGACCCATAAAGGATCTTTCACGAAAACAATCCACACGCTGAAGTGTCAGCGAATGATTGATTTTTGTGGGATTGATTTGAATACTACAAAAACCAATCTTTCGCTGACACCTCAGCGTGTGGATTGTTTTTTTAAAAATATTATTATGAGTTGTGATATCATTTGGTATTCAAAAAATGGGCCAGAGAATTATGAATTTATGATAGAGCACGTGGTTGCTTGGTCAGCCTGTCTCTTGCTATGGCGGCCCACTCTATCAGGATTGTTTTTGTGTTTTGTCTCTCCAAATTGGTCAATTTCCTTTTAATATTGTATATATATATATATATACTTTTATCTTTAATAAAACAATATTTCCTTCATTTTATATTTTTCTTTTCTTTCTAAACGTCTTGAATTAGTTGTCACCTGTAAAGGTAAAAGAAAAAAGAAAACTGATTTACCATATTAACTTTGCTTTAAATAAACTTTAAGTTAAAAATATTAATTAATAGTTAAAGGGAAAATTGTTATTTTGTTAAAAAAAAATTATATTTTTATTTAAATATGTGTTTTTTTATCGAAAGACAATTATTTTTGTAAGGAAAATATTTTAACTATTACAAGAATAATCACATTATTTTACTTAAACGCTAAAAAAATAAAAATAAAAATAAAAATAAAATCTTACAAATAATGAATATCATAAGCAACGATAATAATATGGTGGAAGTCGAAATATATATATAAAAAATAATAATAACTAAACAAAACCATATGTATTTTATCTTAAGTTGTATATACAGACATATTTATGTATAATCTATAGGAGGTGATTTGTATATTTTATAAAATGATTGGTACACTCAAATTTATTGTGTTTGGACATTTATACTTTCATAAATATCTTTACATTTTCACCCTGTGAGGGTATAAATGTCCAAACACAATAAATTTGAATGTATCAATCATTTTGTGAAGTGTACAAATCAACTCCCATAATCTATATGTATATAAATGTATTTTACTATTTAGTGATGGTGGTCAAATTGTGTAAAATCCAGGCATGTGATTGGTGTAATATGGGCACACCATGTGCTTTTATGGCCGATTTGTGATATTAAAAAATGAAACCAATAATCTACTTCATTTCTAATCAATGAAATGAATTCTATGCAACAAACAAGACAATGGTTCAATGCATTATATCGCTTTATATATATCATCATGCATGCATACAACTTTCTAGATAGAATACTTCCATTTATTGTGTTCAAGAACAAAACAATCCTTAAAACACGATGAATCAAGCGTGTTTTAATGTAATCATTCATATTCGTGTTTGATCGAGTTACCTTTTACATTGATATGTGCATAATAGGTTTTGATATGTGCATATAAGATTGAAGAATGACTACAAAAATGACCTAAAACGTATTCCGAAAATGTGTGCACACACAAGTTATGAACACTTTGGGTATGTTTGGCAAAAATAGATTGTGCTGATGCTGGTGCTGTTACTGATGCTGGTACTGGTGCTGTTACTTAAAAAGATTATAAAAAGAGATTATTTTTATAAGCTACATGAAGTAACCTTTTATTTTCAGAGATTATGAAAGATTATTTTTTTTATAATCTCTTATAAGCTATGTCTGCGAAACAAAGATTATTTTTAAGTAGCTTATTTTTTGAAAAAATAAGCATAATCTCTCCATAATCTTGTGTGCGAAACATAGCTTTTATCTACAATGAAATAAGTCTTTGAAAAGACTTTTTTTTCTTGTCATCTTATCTTTTCACTATCTTCTAGCTACTTATTATCACAAAATTCAGTTCTTTGCAAATCTTATAAAACTTGGTTTTGTATTTCTATGGAGTAATTAAAGTTTCTAAGGGGAGGATTTTTTTTAGGACATTAACTATGTATCTCACACAGTATACATCACAATCTATTTTACACGTTTTAAGACGGACTTGAACTCATAACCATTTAGTTGAAGAGCTTTTCACACAATATGAGATACTATTAGGATACAGGGCCTTTGGTTTAGGAGGATATTTGATCAAGTCATCCACAAAAGATCTGAAGAGCTTAAGTCATTCCTGAAAAAAAGTTTTCACTCCAATGGGGAAAAACTTTGTAATGACTAAGTTAAAAAAAAAAGTGACTGATCTACCTTGTATCGGAGTTGCTCTAAGGCAACCGTTATGGTGGCAACCTTCACACCCAAAGGACCACCTTTCACACGTGAAGCTCATGACGAACATAAAAGGTTGGCACGCGAAGGGGTGTTTTTAGGGTTGGTTAGGTGGTCTCTTTCACCTAACGAAAATAAAGTGAGAAGGGGTAATGGTTCCCCCCAATATGACCATTGTGCATTTATAAAAATAAATAAATTATCATCATATTTCCTTAACCTTTATCATTTCGCTTTTTTCATACATTCGAATCTTATTCCATCTTTTATACTTCTACTTCAAAAATATTTCAAAATACTCCATAAAAAAAACCCCAAAACAACGCCTACAACAAAGCGTCCTAAAACCCAATTCCAATTTCCAACTCAGTCAATTACCACCGGTTCATTTCGAGCTCTAACTTTTGCTTACGAAACACAAAACCATTATACTAACAAACTCAATACCACAACCTAGTGACCTACCATTCGTTCCTCCACAATAACAAGAAGAAACAATGTATCAACCACAAATATTTCAATCGCACAAATATGTACCAACAAAAAATGTATCACGATTCTATATCACCACAAACGTTCCTTGATTCTTAATCACCACCTCCGAATCAATCTTAACCCATTTCTCCCATTCATACATTCAATATTGATGATTTTGAGCCTTTGCCAAGTTACGAACCTCAATATTCTCTGTCTAACCCTGTTGGTGATGACTCTCCCGTCAAAGAAGGCCCGACCCCAAAGAAGAAGCCGTCAACAAGAGTTGTCTAAAAAACGCGTAGTCAAAGAGGAACGTAACATTCAATGGACCACGACCGAAGAAAGTGCATTGTGCCAAGGATGGGTTCGGTCATCCGAAGATAGCACCGAAGGGAATTCGAAGAAAGCGGTTAGATTTTGGACAAAGATATTTGGTTACTTTGAGCAAAGAATAGGGGGAATCGACATTCTTACCTATGATTCCATTTCCGAAAAACGGAAGAGTACGCATCTTATATTGCTTTATTTTTTTCGACTTGTGGTAATGTCGTTAGAAGGAGTGAGAGCGGAGCCAATGATAAATATGTCCTCGAAAAAGCAATGGACGAATATCATGCTGAATATGGAACGCATTTCAGTTGTCGTCATGCATGGAGAATTTTAAAGGACTGTAAGAAAAATGGCAGGAGATGGAAATTCCGGTATTTGAGAAAAATCGCACAAAAAATAAAAGTTAACGGTCCAAGATGTCGTAGTCAACCTCGTTCAACACATTAGAGTCAACACAATGTGGTTTCATTTGAATATGTTATATTTTATGTTTTGCTATACGCTTTGTTCCTTGCTTTAAACTAGACAACTAATGTTCAATAGTGAAGACACTAATATTCAAAATAACAATGAATTTTGAAACCGGTGTCGTGTTAGAAAGGACTAGTTATACTAGCTGGATTAAATGCAATTCTGATTTTGAGCTTGTGCTCTATCGAACATGAACCCTTTGCAAGCCCTAGCTACTAATACTCCATTTCACATCCGAAACATGTTTATGACTTAGAAATATATTAGAAATGGGTTAAAGTTGCATTATATTATTTGGGATTCTATACAATAGCCCTAAAAACTATAATTAAGATGACCAAAACAACAACATTTAGTAACCTTTTAATTTTCATATTTATACACATCTGGTTCACCTCTATTGATTGTATACATCAAATGTATTGTTGACAAATGAAACTTTGGTATTAATCAACTTATAATCTTTTACAGTATATAAAGCAATGTTAACTATACCCTTACAGCTAGGGGTGTCATTCGGGCTGACCCGACCCGAGTCAATTCGGGTCGGGTCAATCGGGTTCAAAATTATATTCGGGTCAATTGGGTCAACTCGAATTGACACGAGTTCTAAACAAGGTCGGGTTCGGGTATATATTTTTAGCCTTGACCCGACCCGGACCCGACTAACCCGGCTCGACATCACTTTTACAATGTAAAAAACTCAGGTTGACCCCAAACCCGAATTGACCCGACCCGATTGACCCGATCTGAGTTGACCCGAACCCAAATTGACCCGACCCGAGCTGACCCGAGTTCTAAACAAAGTCGGGTTTGAGTATGTTTTTTAAGGCTTGACCCGACCCGAGTTGACCCGAACCCGACCGGATCAACCCGAATAACACCCCTACTTACAGCCATGATTAAATCAAAACCTATAGCACTCCTTCTATCTTAGCATAACTGTTTCCCGACAAAATAAGATAACTATTACTGCTTTATTTGTTTTACTTTTTTCAAAATGACACAATTACGCTTAACTAATTAATCATTTTTTTTAAAGTTTGTAGTAATGATTTCAAATAAAGTTAATATGATAATATGTATGATGTATCAAATTCCCCCGTCTATTTTTTATACTGGACAACTAGTTTAGGACATATTAAAATAGAAATATAAACAACTCTTTTAGGACGAAAAGAATACAGTGAGAATTTCAACCAACTGATTTATCTCAGTTGGCTATCTGAGTTCTTTCTGGAGCTTGGGGAGAGGTTTTACCCGGGTTCGAGTCTCGCAAGTGATAAAGAAAATCCAGATTTTTCTCTTAGTGCGAAGCCGTGCGTTATAGGAGTTTCCCTTCACGGGTCTCTCTTAGTGGTTCGGGTCCCGGAGTCTGGATAGTTTAACTCGAAGGTCGGATTTCAAGTGTATTGCCGTTATAAGAAAATAAAAAAATACAGTGAGAATTCCAAAAAAAATACTTTTCAAGTTTGTATCACAAGTATAGTTTTAGGACATCAAAGGTTAATACAAGAGTAGAATCTAAAAGCAACAATAATTTTTGTAAAATCAAAGAGTTTAAAACTATTTTTTGCACATACCAACATGACTCATGAAATCGTATTAAAAATCCGCCGGTGGGACAGGGGTATAGTGGAATTTATACATAAGAAAATATGTTAGGTTACTAGAATCTAACTGAAAATAATCTATATTTAGAGTTAATTAAATTTAAAAACTAATAGTATGCATGTGGTATGTCTGGATTAAGAATAGAAAAGTTAATGTTTATTAGTTATGAATTGGAAAATAAGATTTGCTATATTTGGAGGTTGCATTGAGATATCCCCTTGGCCCCTTTTATATTGCATAAATCTACTGTAGTTTGGTTGTATTATTTGCATATGTAATCAGAACCAAATATTATTAGGTTCATAAAATTTTTTGAACCGTAATATATAAACACATTTCTATAGACCGGATATATTTAAGATGTATTTAGAAAAAAATGAATTTCTTTCGAAAAATTAGCACTACAACAAAAAAATCCACTAGCGTCCGAACTCCCTGGTTTCGTCTCTGATAGTTTATTTGTAGAGAGAATTATCCATTTAAACATCACATATTACATATTTTCTCAATCATATCTTAAAATTACAAATATATTAATTCTCATCTAATTTTATGTTAAGACAATTATTCCCTTTTGATTTTCCTAGCGTCTTTTAGGTGTTTTTTTTAATTAAAATTTTGCCGTTTAAAAAAAAAAAAAAAAAAAAAAATCCCTTTGGTTTGAATGCCGACACTTTTATTATGCTGCCATCCTTCTTTTAAATATGCAGGTTATTCCTCTTTCATCATCAAGAACTTAACGATCAATTTATGACTAGTTGATTGTTTCGGTAAACTGATCAATCCAGTGGTTTATTTAGTTTGAAAGTTGCATATGACTAAAGACTTTCATAGTTAAAAGAAAATTGCATATAAGTAGGTGAAACTACCACGTTCATATTCTCTTGTTGAGAGTGAAATGGTGATTATAATGATAATTAAATAATATGGTTAATGGGTTGTTTATCCAAAAGTGTTGATTATAAAATGTTATTTTGTTTTATATATAAATTTGCATTGGTGTATTATTTTATTTATTTATTTGTTTTTTTAAGGACGAGTTAGTACAATGCTATAGTTAGTGATTCGATTTTAAAATACTATTTTAAAAAGTAGTCTTTGCCATACTCGAATTGATGCATATATAGGGCTGAACAACCACAGATCTCACCTAGGAGAAAACCCCTTTACAGAAAGACTTGAACATGAGATTTCTCGCATGTGGTAACATCGTATGAGCAACTCTGCTAGACAAAAGTTGGCAGATTGGTGTATTATTAGTTGAAGTTTGATTTTGGATGATTAAAACAAGAGTAGAATGATCAAAATTTTAAGGTGTTTATAATAAAATAGATAAATTGGGTAAATATGAGAATTACTTATATTTGTTATTTTAAAATTTGATTGGAAAATATGTAATTAATAAAGTTTAAATAAGAATGTATGTAATTCTCTTTTTTAACTAAGTAACCTTTTCACAAAATGTAATCTAAACTTATATACTTTCTTAAAATGTACCCTTAGTGCGGTACACAAGCTATACCTAGATTTTTTTTAATTTTATTTTTTATTTTTTTTTAATTAAAACTCAACTTAATGAACTTTATTGTAATCTAAAAGCTCTTTTAGAAAATATTGTTACTTTGTTTTAGTTACAATTATTTGCTGATACTTGTAGGTGAATTTTAATAACACATTCTCTTTATTTTTTATAATATTGTAGTAACATAGTTTATCTATTTTTATCAAAAGTCAATTCTTTCATTATATTTTATTTGAAACAAACATAATTATTTTGTATTGCCTGAAAGTCTGAAACACTTTTGTAACACCTTCCTAATCATTTTTACTAATTAAATGCAATAGCATTATTTAGGCATCTAACTTATCATTTATCCAGTTGGTGTATTGGCTTACAAATAATCAAAAACTAAACCCTGATTTATGTTATATCTCCATGCATTACAATTTTGGTTTACTTTTTAGCTATACTTTTTCTACAACAAATACCGAATATTTGGCGATTATGCTAAGTTTAACAAGTCATAGACATGTAAATTTTTTCTTACAAAACTTGGTAGCTAGGGAGGGTTTGTTAGAAGTTGGGTGTGTGTGAGTGGTAATAATCAAATGATCCGAATATATTATTTGAATTGTGTATGGACCACTTTTAAATAGAAGTATTTTGATTCTATATGTTTGACAATCCTCAATTGGATAATTCAAATAATCGTACTTTGTTTTTAAGGCACGAGAAAAAAAAGGAAATACAAAAAATGGGGCTTTTTTTTTTTTTTTTTTTTTTTTTTTTTTGGGAAATGTTTGAAAAAAGTATCATACTTGCCATAATTTTCTTTTGTGGGTAGCGAACAAATTTTTTTGCTTTTGTGGGTACTCTTCTTTCAAATTCATCCTTTTTAGGGTAATATGTGACATTTTTGCTCTTCGGGGAAAAAAATTCTATTAGCTAAGAGGAGCAAAAATGTACAAAAATTTCGCAAAATACCCTAAAAAGGATAAATTTGAAAGAAAATTACCCACAAAAGCAAAAAAAATTGTTCGCTACCCACAAAAAGAAATGGTGGCAAGCATGATACATTTTTCAATCATTTGCCCTATTTTTTTTAGATAAGCTATGTTTAAAAGAGATCAAGTATGTTATATGAACACAGCCTAAAGTTAGTTACTTTTGGTTAAAAGCGTTTGCAAGATGAGACATAACTCTTGATAAAAGTTGTATTTTGGTATGAAAAACTGTTTGGAGAGAATAACAGATAATAACTGAATCTCAAAAATCATTTAGGTTTTGGGGCCCTCGCGAGGGGAGGCTTCCCCTTGACCTCAACAAGAGACTTTGACCCAACAAGTGGGCGCATCAAGCAGTATGCACTCTTTATCTCCCACTCGACTATAAGCTAAACCTGACTAAATCATTAATATCAAGTAATCACAATTACAAGAAACATAAGTGATCTAATCACCAACATTCCTTTCCTGTTTTATTGTAATCCTTAATCTACTAAAATAAACAAAACAAACCAAACTCATGCATCTATAAAAATGTCTTAGAGATTGTTCCACACAATATAATACACAATTTTTAATATTTCGACAATTAGGGTGTCCCATGGATTGAACTTATCAACTCGTTTGAATACTCGAGGATAATATACACATAAGTTTCTACAAGTTTCTTATGCACATATTTTTGACACTCTTACAAGCTTTGTGTCCATATTCTTCATGAGCATGTAGAAAGCCAAGTTTTAGTTTCTTTAAGCGGCAAAACTCCATGCTCACATAGGTAGTTCCTTTAGTCTTGCACATGCAATGCAATTTTCAAATGAACTGTTAAGAATATATACTTCAACCTAACCCACTTGCAACACACACCTTGGGATGATACGACGTGTTCCACTAAGTGTAAGCTTTCCATATAGAATTTCGGCTTTTAACGTTGTATTATAAGATAATTGGGTGTCTCACAATTAGAGAGTTAGATGGACTTAAATCCCATCTCAATAGCTGACTTGTGCATTAAATCTCTAGCTAATCCTTTGGTCAAGTTATCCGCCAAGTTTTGTTAAGAACGAACAAAATTCCCAAAAATCATTCTCCGTTCATTATTAACTCCAACCATGCTGTATCTAACACCTAACTATCTAGACTTTCTATTGTAAATTTAGCTATGTGCCTTAGCTAAAGTGGCATCATTATCACGATGTATCAAAATAAGAGATACAACAATATCTATATGAAAATTCTATTATACACGACTTGTACGCATTCCAAATATTCAATTATACACGATTATGTAACCATTTTCTAAGTACGTTTTTATTAACATCTCATACCTATCTCATCTCATACTTTACAATAGATTTTTAGTGGCAACCATGGCTAACCCATACTTCATCTATATTTTTTTTTATTTGTCCAACGTCTCTCTCTTTTTTTTTAATGTGCAACAGATACATTTGGCTTCCACAAGATCCATGCCTAATCGGTAAAGTTTGCCGATTTACCCCACAAAAACACCACACACTACAACATTCACTGGCTACCCCAGCGACATATGGGGGGATTCCCCAGCGACATGTCGCTGGGGAATCCTAGCTGGGGAAGTCTCGTAAGGGATTGTATCCCCAGCGACAATCCCCGGCGATGACGTGGGTCCCACTCAAATTTAAGTCAAAGAAGCAGTGCCACTGTGGCACATTATCCCCAGCGACATGTCGCTGGGGAATAATCGAATTAAGCAAAATGATTAAGACACTAATTATATTGATTAAGTATCCCCGGCGACATGTCGCTGGGGATACTATGGTTACTTGTTGACAAGTCAACGAGTTAGCCTACTATCCCCGGCGACATGTCGCTGGGGAAACTTGGTTTTCTCGTTGACTTGTCAACGTTTATCGTGTGTTATCCCCAGCGACATGTCGCCGGGGAAAGGTCTGCATTTTTTTTAATGCAGCCTGCAGTGCAGGCGATTTCCAGATTTTTTCCGGAAATTTTCCGGAAAAAATCTACCAAATAAACCTGTACCAAAACCTGTATAGACTCGCCACAACTTGTACCAAAACACAAATACCATATAACGGATCAACGCAATACAAATAGATCACAACTTTTACATAAACACGACTCAAAAGTCAATATGTGCATTGATAGATAGGGAAACAAGTGTTTAAATGGCGCCAAGATGAACCTAATAATATATAACACAACTACCTAAAGTACCAATGTAGCATACTAATAATATATAACACAACTAGCTAAAGCTAGTACCAATGTAACATACTAATAATATATACACAACTACCTCTCGCCGTTGTTATCCTCATCACCGCCATTCTCCTCGTCATCACCACACCCACCACTCCCGCTAGCACCACCCGAGTCATACTCCCTGAACATATCCGCGTATCTGTTGTCGCTTCTGAGGAGACTCATCATAAAGCTTACATCTTTGGTGACTTTCTCGGCGGGGGCGGGCATACTTGGCCTGGATGTGGCCTGTGATGGCAATACGCGACCCACACCGGGAATATGCCCACAAAGCTTACCCCCTCTTGCCAACGCATTGATTTGATCCTCCGTGTATTCACCCGTGGCCTCAAGCTTTTTCATCTCGTCCTATGTAGTGACAAAAACACAAGATAGTAAATATATTAGTCGGGTTGCTACATTATTTCTTGATAATTCATTAAAGTGTGTTTTGAAACAAAACTTACATATATCCGGCGGTCCTCATCGTTAAGGAATACCCCATCAACAGTATGTGTTCGCCAATAAGTGTCGATGAGTGACGGGTATTCATGAGTCTCTGATGCCTGCATCTGTACATACACACGCATATAAGATGAATAATTTTAAAAACGACAAATCACAACACACCAAAGCGTATAATCAGATATATATATATATATATATATATATATATATATATATATATATATATATATATATATATGTATATATGCATGTAAAATAATTATAATGTTTATTACCATATTATCTCGAAGGCGAGACAGCGACCGGGATCCCTGTCTAGATATGACCTTGCTCTTTTGCCGGTTAAGCCGATTTGTAGCGGCTCGAGAAATGTTCTTGGGATCATTCCAAAACTTAATGTACTCATCCCAATCACCCGCTGTAATTTCCTCGGGACGTGCC
>BPTQ01000006.1:342356110-342394413 GCA_019973895.1 Chrysanthemum seticuspe
CTCTGTAAAAAGTCTTTTTATAAAATGGCTTCCAAGAGTCGATCAACATCTTTTCTCAACAGTTTCTTTTTGCGTTTTGTGTTAGAAATAGATGTTTCTGTTTTCTCGAAAACGTTTTTCATTACCCCAAGTTCCTTATGAAAATCCTTTTCCCAGGAAATTGCACAACTTTTCAAGTTTTTAACATTAGGTAAAATATTTTTCTGAAAAATGTCTCTTTGTTCTCGCGCGAGAGGTGATTGAAAATGTTCAACTTTGATTTCAGATTGATATTCTATCTCATGTTGTAAAATTTTGAGGTCAGCCATGAAAATGTCAAAATATCGAAGAATTTTTCGATTTTCAGGTTGTGAGTTTACTTCACTAATGGAAGGTAACGGACCATAAGTTTGTGCAAAGTCTGTTTTGGGATTAACAATAGAAGACTCAGGTGTTTTGATGATAACCCTGGGTGTGTTTGAAGAATCCGTTGGTGTGACGAAAGTGACCGCGTTTTTATAATTAAAATGTTTGTTGTAAACAACGGTTTTTAATTTTGATCGACTCTCGTCTTCTGCATCTAATTCCTCTTGACGATGATATTCAACAACACTCATGACAGTATTATCAATTTTGTATTCTGCACTGGAAACTTCAGGAGTTGGTTTGAATGTTTTTAGTGAAAGCTTTGGTTTGTAATCAGCTAGATTTTTTCCATATCCATTTGGATTGGGTTTTAAGGTAAACTTTTCAATAGCTGTTACTGATTCACCATGTTTGTAAACAACAGTTTTAAACTCATTAATTTTGTTTTGCAAACCGAGAATTTCTGCAAGAAGGTCATCTACCCGATTCGTTGAATGCTTTTTGTATGCGGAGAACTGTTTTTGACAATTTAACAACTCAGCCTTAGCTTTTTGATTTTCCAAGGTGAGAGCGTTAATTTGCTTTTTATGTTCATGTTTCAGTTGTTCTAATTTGGACAACAAAGCATTCTTCGAGGCGGCTAGATCACGCATCTGTCTCTCTAAATATTTTTCGTTTTGATGAGATTTTGCAAAAGCGGCTTCAAAACCTTTTTCACGGTTTTCTTGAGTTTTGAAAAAGTTGAGTTGCATTTGTAAACATTCAAAATCCTTGGTTAACAGTGCATTTTTACTTTTTAAGGACTGATTTAATGCATAACATTCCTCCATTTTGATTTTATGGTCTTGAATTAACCGAGCAAAATCCGGATGAGGCAACAGATCATCTTGTTCAACGTGAGTCTCAACATGATCATTCTTTAGATCCTCAAGTACGACCACGGAGTCAATTTGATTATCAAAGGAAACCAGAAGGTCATCTTGATCGTCAAATGTAACTACAGGGTTAACTTGAAAATCATCAGAAAGAGATGTAGAAGACTCATGTTGAACAGTCTGATCCGTGCCGGATTCAGATATTGGCGGAGATATTAGTTCAGATATGATGATGGTTTGTTCGGGTACCTGAGACAAGCCATCAGTGTCATACACTGGGCCTGTATCACTCATGTGCAGCTCATGCATATTAGCCATCAACATAACAGCTGCATTAGCCTGCAAGTCCTCCATATCATCATCTGAGTCTGCATCTGCCATAAAGCTCTGTTCTTTGTCTGTGAGAGATCCACCAGCTTCATCCTTAAGAGCCAAAAGTAAGGCCTCTTTGAAGTAAGCACTGCCCCTAGTCCTTGGCTTTGGGCATGCATTAGCCAGGTGTCCCTTCTCATTGCAGTTGTAGCATCTAAGACCATTTAACCGATTCTGTGCATTTCCCTGTTCCACCACTTGAGCTCTGTTGTTATTCCTACCCACAGCATTAAACCCTTGACCACCGCCCAATTGACGGCCATAATCACGATTCTGAACTTCAACACGTCCATTGTTCACAACAGCTTGAGTCCGTGTGTTAGATGAGGAACGAATACGATTGTTGGATTTGTTGGTGTAACGGCCAAAAGCATTAGCAATCATCACAAATCCTTGTTGCAATGCTTCGAACAGACCTGTTTCCTCAGTCGCTTCACTAACATATGCTTGAGCATTGTTGCTGTATGGAACCAATTGATTTTGTTGAGGTTGTGGCTGTGAAGGTGTGTTTGAAGCAGTTGGTTGAGTTGCTTGTTGAGAGGGATAATTCTGTTGAGCATACAAGGCAAGTTGTTGATTGTCCGGTTGTGACTGTTTAACAATTTGAGCACGGAGAATCCTTTCCCGATCAACTTCCTTTTCATGAGGCTTCAAGTAATCGTACAACAATCCATAAGTAGAATGATGCATATTCTTCGCTTGACGGAGAAAAATGACATACTTCTCCCATTCTGGACCAAGACTACTCAGAAACTTAGTATTCACTGCAATTCTTGGCATGATGATGTTGTGTTTATCCAAATCATTGATGATGTCTGAAAATCGATGATGATAGGACTCTAGTGTCTCTCCAGGTTCAATCATGAAGTGTTCATAAGCCAAGTAAATTTTGGATTCCAAATCCTCCTGATTGAGTACAGATCCTTCCATAAGAAGACGAATATGATCCCACATCTTTTGTGCAGTCTTTTGAGCATCAACACTACGAAGAATTGGGTTTGGTAATCCTAAGAGGATGTATTCCATTGCAAGTTCATCAGCTTCATAGTGTAGAAGTTCTGTAGCTTTAAGATCTGCAACCGTAGCAATGTTGGTTTGTTCATCTCTTGGTGGAACAGCATTTGGATCTCCGGGTACAATGACAGTAGGCATCTCAAATGGACCTTCCAAGATAACCTTCTTTAAGAACTTTCCATGTGGCTTCTTCAGATCACAAAACCTAAAGTACCTTATCACCCATTGATCGTAGTTTCCTGGAGTGAGCATTGGAGGTCTATCAAGTGATCCAGCTTCATGAATTGATTGTTGGCTGCTTAAAGCTTCACACATCTTTGCAAACCAAGTGGGTTCCTTCATAGTGGTCCGTGATGGATGTTGATTGAAATCGGTTGTGTAGGGTTGAACTTGAAGGCTTGGTGGTGGTTGAACCATTTGTGGTTGTGGAATTGCACCAAGTTGTGGAGTATGTTGCTGATTAAATTGTTGTTGATAAATAGCTTGTTGTTGATTCCATTGTTGATGTTGTGGAGTTAATTGTTGTTGTTGTTGATGATTATAAGTGTGAGGGAAATAGTTAGAGTATGGTGGTTGAGACATGATGATAAACTTGTGTGGTAAAAAATGGATCTTTGTAGTCGAATGAACCTTTGTTGATGAAGTGTCCTTAGGCGTAGAAAAGACAAGAAACCAAGTAGCACTTAAGCGTAAAAACACCAAAAGTTACGCGTAACAAGGAGAAGTTACGCGTAGGTTTTAGCTTACGCGTAAGTAGGAAAAACACTAAAGTTATGCGTAGACAAAAGTTAGGCGTAGAAACGTAGGCGTAGGATTACCTTATGCGTAGACCTTAGTTTACGCGTAAAGTGAATCTTATGCGTAGAATTTCTACGCGTAAGCTTATGCTTATGCGTAATTTTAGGGTTTTTGACCAAATGATCTTTTACACTTCACAGTGCAAAAGATATCCAAAGTCGACGTATTTTCAGACTTATCCAAGTAAGAAAACACGGAATAAACCAGAAAATTGAAGATCAAACCAAGGAAAATCTTACGCGTAATATTAGGGTTTTGATACGCGTAGGATTACTCGTAATTTTGATTTTGCCCAAATGTGTTTCTAAACCAGATTTTTGTTATGGAATAGCTTCAATAGTACCAAAAGAACACAAAAGTGTGAATTTTGATGGACCAAAACTGCTAAACGGGTTACGCGTAGAACGACACCCACGAACAAAAACAAGCTTAAAAACGTAAATCCACGCGTAAAGTTTGAAACTTTTTGCTAAAAACAAGTATTTTAACACCTCAAAACATTGAAAGTACAAGAATCTTGGATTAAAAAATGTAAAAAACGAGTTTTTAAGATAACCAAAGATTGCGTTATCTTTACGCGTAAGACCCAAAACCAAAACTTCAAAAACAAACGAGTACACCCAACTATTTGGCGATTGATACCACTGTTAGGTCACTGGTTTTACAAACACAAGTTATAAGAGAAGAGATAAAGGCGGATGAACAAGTATCACACACACACACACGTTATACTAAAGACGGTTTAGGCGTAGAGAGTATGTGAAAAGAAAACTTGAACAACCAACCCTCAAATGAGGGTTTACAAGAGTATTTATAGGAGGGAAGCTAGGGCAACACTCCTAGTTCCCATCCTTTCTTATGTGGGCTTGGGCCTAAGCTTATGGGCCTTCTACATAAGCTTGACCTTAAACAAACATAAAGGCCATAATAAAGCTACCTATTACATATGAAATATAAATACTTGAAATACTGTTTAGGAGTGATTCCAACACAACCACTGCCACATGAACACCTCAGAAAATGGACTCATGATCATCCATTAGATAACATCATTGGAAATCCTTCTCGTCCAGTATCAACATGTAAACAACTTGCAACCGATGCCTTGTGGTGCTTCTTCAACTCCGTACTCTCTAAGATCGAACCAAAAGATGTTAAAACCGCCATGAATGAAGACAGCTGGTTCAATGCCATGCAAGAAGAAATTCATGAGTTTGATCGACTTGATGTATGGGAGTTAGTACCTGCTCCAGATTGTGCAATGATTATTGCTCTAAAATGGATTTTCAAAGTGAAACTTGATGAGCATGGTGATGTGTTGAAGAACAAGGCTCGATTAGTTGCTAAAGGATACCGTCAAGAGGAGGGTATAGACTTTGAAGAATCTTTTGCTCCTGTTGCTCGAATCGAGGCAATCAGAATCTTTTTGGCTAATGCTGCTAGTAAGAACATGGTAGTCTATCAGATGGACGTAAAGACAGCATTCCTGAACGGAGATCTTAAAGAAGTCGTCTATGTCAGCCAACCTGAAGGCTTTGTAAATCCAGAGCATCCTACCCACGTTTATCGTCTGAAGAAGGCTCTGTACGGTTTAAAGCAAGCTCCAAGGGCATGGTATGATACGCTATCAAAGTTTCTTCTATCTACCGGATTCAGCAAAGGAGCAGTTGATCCAACATTGTTCACAAGGAAGTCAGGCAAACATTTAATCCATGTTCAAATTTATGTTGATGATATCATTTTTGCCTCGACTGACCCCAATGAGTGTGACCGTTTTTCAAATGAAATGAGTTCAAAATTTCAAATGTCAATGATGGGACAAATGTCATTTTTCTTGGGTTTACAAATTTCACAAAGTCCCGGAGGCATCTTCATAAATCAATCTAAATATGCAAATGAGATTTTAAAGAAATTTGGATTTGATTCAAGTGACCATGTTGACACTCCCATGATTGAACGAACTAAACTAGATGAGGACCTCTCAGGGATCATGGTAGACCAAACGAAATATCGTAGTATGATTGGATCCCTGATGTACCTTACAGCTAGTAGACCAGACATCTTGTTCGCTGTTTGCATGTGTGCTAGATACCAGGCTAAGCCTACTAAAAAGCACCTTGAAGCAGTTAAACAGGTCTTTCGGTATCTCCAAGGATCCATCAATATGGGACTTTGGTACCCGAAAGACACCGGTATGTCACTAACAGCATATGCAGATGCAGATCATGTAGGGTGTCAAGATACTCGTCGAAGTACGTCCGGAGGTGCTCAGTTTTTGGGTGATAAGCTTGTGAGCTGGTCGTCAAAGAAGCAAATGAGTACTTCTATTTCCTCTACAGAGGCGGAATACATAGCCATGTCATCTTGTTGTGCTCAAATCCTTTGGATGAGATCTCAATTAACTGACTATGGCTTTGTATTCAACAAAATTCCTCTGTACTGTGATAATAAAAGTGCTATTGCTCTTTCATGCAATAACGTTCAACACTCGAGAGCTAAGCATATCGACATTCGACATCATTTCATCAGGGAACAAGTGGAAAAAGGTGTGGTGGAACTCTATTTTGTGAGGACTGAATACCAGTTAGCAGACATCTTCACCAAAGCTCTTCCTAGAGAACGTTTTGAGTTTATTCTTCCACGACTTGGCTTGAAAAGCCTTCAACCAGAAACACTCAAACGTCTTCAGGAGGAAGACGAGGAGTAAAGGTCTATCTTCATCTATCTCTGGTAAATATTTATTCGAAAAAAACAAAAAAAAAGAACAAAAAAAAAAAAAAAAAAAACAAAATACAAAATTATAAAACTCTCAAAAAAAAAATCAAATAGAAAATTATAAAACTTTCAAAATCCATAAAAATCTGAAAAATTCGAAAAATCTTCAAAAAATATTGTCAATTTGTCATGTTTTTTCTCGATTCGATAATATCTACGATCTTTGTGCTGTCATTCAAAGAATGACACGGGACTTTAGATGTTGTTCGAATTCTTTAAAAAAAAAAAAAAAAAATTCAAAAAATCAAAAAATATTTTTGAGAGAAAGAGAAACTATGGTTTATTGTCATTTCAGGCAGTAACCCGCTTTTCAAAAAAAGAACAGAGTCATACTTTATCATGTTTTCAAAATTCTATGCTCTGAATCTTTAAACATTTATCTGCTGAAAACTAACTGTTTTGATAAATAACTCGGTCTCTATTTTTGATAATCATCTGGACTTATTTGTCAAAATATCTATCTCTCAATCAACAACCTATGTCATTGATTGAGGGGGAGAATGATTTCAATTAAATTAAAAAGTTATTTGTCATTCAATTGTTTTCAAAAGATATTCAAGCATGTTTTATCAATGGAGTTTAAAGTCTTAAAATCCGATCCTTATCAGTTAAAACGCTTTCATAATCAAGTCACAATTCTCCTTAAAAGCTTTCAAAATCAATTTAAATCTATAAGAGATCACAAATCTCAAATGATTTGATAATTGTGATCGGGGGAGAATGTGTGATTTAAATTGGATTTAAACTGATAATTCGGTAAATGGTTTTATAAGGATGTTCAAGCTCTCCTTCCCACATGTGACAAACGATTTCAAATTTTCCATGCACATGTTGAGGGGGAGCATCCATCTTAAACCTATGATTTGAAACGTGATCATTTATCTCAATGTGCAGGTTCCCTCTAGTATGTGCAAAACTCTTTTCATATCTCGAGGCACATATTGAGGGGGAGCAAACTTGTGAAAACCTCATCCTTCCCGGAAATGCTTTAACTACTTGATTTATTTAGGGAAGTGATGTTGATATCTTTTAGAAAATGATAATCAAAGAAGTTATTTCTGTCTCTTGCCTCCGTGTGCAAAACGATTTCAAATACTTGATGCACATGTTGAGGGGGAGCTCTTATTCTAAAAATATCAAAAACAATTCAGGTACAAAATGCTTTGATAATATATCACAAGTATCTGGATTGAATTTCAAATGGTTTTCAATTGGTTCCAATGGCAGATGAACAATACCAAATAGACCAACCAACTTTACTTTATGTATGGTGATATAAGGATGATAAGGTTAGGTATTTGTTCCCATGATCCGCCAGAACCGGATGGATCTACCCAGGGACTATCCACTAGTTAGTGTAGAGTTCTTAGGTATGATGATAAAAGGAGAAAAATGAGATATGGGAAGTGTGCAGACTGAGACTGAGCTAGTACTGGAATAATCCCAACAAGGTTCTAGCTATGAAGTCTTGGTAAGCATTGAAGGGGTTGAAGAATTAAAAAGAATTGAATGAGAAAAGGGTGAAAACAAATAGCCCTCCATTTATTCAACCTTAGGGCAGATACCGGGTTCAATTCATATGCTACTGGTGGTTACCAAGGTAACATCGGTATTAAAGACAAGACGTCATGGACCCAGTGACGCACTGCACTTCAACTTTCCAAACCACTCAAGTTCCTCTTAAAAGGACTTGTTTCATTCTCACGGGGAACCGACATTATCTATCGACTTTCTCTTAGAGATTGTTGATATTGAAGGAGGAGACCCTCTCCCTAGTCTCCGATATAGGATCCAAGTATGCACAAATTGAGTCTAGAGCCACGAGATCATCAATAAATCTCATTATGACACTTTCAATGAAGACTCTCTGTTTCACACTATGTGGAAAGAGAGATTATATCTTGAGTCCTACGCATTATCCTTGTGGTATTGCCAGAACATCTGAGTGATGTGCAAACATATTCACAATGAAGATGGAAAGCCTTTTGGAGCCAACATCAAACAAGCTCCTGGTAGGTGGCATGTGAGATCTATTATATAGATCAACCATGTGACAACTGAACAGAAACAATGGGGCGATTCAATCTCTTGAATCAATCCTGGTTCAGGTTATGGATTGACGGATACCTTTGAAAAACCGGTCGTCATGCTTAAAAACTCTTTTCCTTAGCACATCGACCGTGTACGAATTTTTCAAATCAAAAGGTGTCTTATGATTGATAATTGATTTTCATTAAAACCTTCGTTGTACTGCAAAAACAATTTCTATTGAGCGATACACGATTGTTTTTCAAATCTCTTTTGTCAATCAGTGAATCTCTATTCGCTGGTTCACTCACTCCGTGTTGTCCTCTTTGAGACGTTCCGGTTTGAGAACAGCTAGAGCAGCTGCGAAACCCTGTCAAGGAAATTCTTCGGAATTATACCTGATCACAGGCAGTACTTGTACTGATCAACGGGGAACCGTGGGCCGTGTACCTCAATTCAACGAAAGTGTTCAAAGACACTTTCGCGCGCTTTATTGCTAAATGTTTTATGCAGGTACGCCCGACGTTTGCAGCTGATCAGAATGAACCGGTCAATCCATAGCCGCATGCTCACACAATACATTCATCTCTAAAGAAATAATGATTAGTGCATCAATGACTCTGATATTTTCACTCCATGCTTATGCTACGCTGTTGCCAATATCATGAATCAACTAAAGCTTCCGCTACTCTGATGAGAAGATTTCATGATCCAGAATGTGAGCATGTCGGTCCGAATGTCACAACATCACAAAATTCCAACACCACAAAGGAAGTCTCAGAGATTTTTGTTAGCTGATGATCTCAAAAGCTGGCTCAAAACTATTATCACGTGGATCAGTAAAAGACCTCCACTTGGATTATCCAAACATGCAATAAGAAGAATCTATGATTACGAGCTTCGGAGCAAAGCACTACATCAAGAATACAAGAACAATTGTTAATGTAATATCTGTTTGTATTCAATGTAATTTTAGTACATGATTGAGGTAACCTCCCTTAGGGGGAGATTGTTAGGAATTAGAAATTCCATGTATTAAAGAGTCGGTCACCTCAAGTATATGTAATCGTTAGAAAGCTCGTAGTCGTAGTTATTTTACGTTAAGTAGTATTTAGTTTAGTAACACCGTGGAGGACGGACGGGTCTTTACCCACTGTATGCCTGATCCACAACCCGTTGTGTGGCGTTTTATTGAAAGACTATAAATACTCTCTACCTTCCAAGGTAGAGAGTTGGAGCTCATAATAATATTTTCCTTTCTCTCACTATAGTTCCCAACTCTCTCCCTTTCTCTCACTAGAACTTTCTCTCTCTAACATACTTAAACGCCTACTTTGATCATGGTTTAGAGTGATTGTGAAATCCAATAATTATCAAGTGTGAATCAAATCTTGATTTTCAGAACGAAGATTTCCCGAAAAATTCATGACTTCCTTAGTGTGTGCAAGAAAATGATCAAGCTCGTTAGATGCTTCATCACGAGTCTTTTTAAGTAAATCAAATATGACACCATATTCCTGTTTGACTTTTACAAGTTCTTGTTCATATTTAGAGATTTGACATTTCAAAGACGCGTTTTGATCATCCAGTTGCTCAAATTTTAGATTAAATGATTTAGATTGCAACTGGTTGATTTTCTTTTGCAAAGCAAGTTCACGATTTTTACAATCTTTCTGACACCATTGAAGACGTCGTTTTGCATTTGAAAGCTCGTTAATCAAACGTTCATTTTCAGCTTTTAAAGATTCGATTTGATGCACATTATCAGAATTCTCAACATTCACAACATTATCAACAATATCAGCAGAGATATAATCAGATGCATATGGCAAAGAATGAAACAACACAGCATTAAAGACATCAGCACAGATAAGATCTTCCAAGAGTCGATCAACATCTTTTCTCAAAAGTTTCTTTTTACGTTTAGTATTAGAAATAGATGTTTCTGTTTTCTCGAAAACGACCTTCATAGTTCCAAGTTCCTTATGAAAATCCCGTTCCCAGGCTAATGCACAACTTTTCAAATTTTTAACATTAGGTAAAAGATTTTTCTGAAAAATGTCTCTTTGTTCACGCGCTAGAGGCGATTGAAAATGTTGAATTTTGATTTCAGAATGATATTCTATCTCATGTTCTAAAGTTTTGAGGTCAGCCATGAAAATATCAAAATACCGAAGAATTTTGCGATTTTCAGGTTTTGAATTTACTTCACTGATGGAAGGTAAAGGACCATAAGTTTGTGCATAGTCTGTTTTGGGATTAACAGTAGGAGACTCAAAAGGTTTTATGATAATCCTTGGTGTGTTAGAAGAATCCGTTGGTGTGACGAAAGGGATCGCTTTTGAATAGTTATGAGGTTTATTATAAACGACATTTGCTAATTTGGATCGACTCTCGTCTTCTGCATCTAATTCCTCTTGACGATGATATTCAACAACAGTCATAACAGTATCATTAATTTTATAGTCTGCACTGGAAACTTCAGGATTTGGTTTGAATGTTTTTGGTGAAAGCTTAGGTTTGTAATCAGCAAGATTTGGTCCATATCCTTTTGGATCGAGTTTTAAAGTAAACTTTTCAATAGCTGTTACAGATTCACCATGTTTGTAAACAACAGTTTTAAACTCTTTAAGTTTGTTTTGCAAGCCAACAATTTCTTCAAGAAGGTCATCTACTCGATTCGTTGAATGCTTTTTGTATGCGGAGAACTGTTTTTGACAAGTTAACAACTCAGCCTTAGCTTTTTGATTTTCCAAGGTGAGAGCGTTAATTTGCTTTTTATGTTCATGTTTCAGTTGTTCTATTTCAGACAACAAAGCATTCTTCGAAGCAACTAGATCACGCATCTGTTTCTCTAAATATTTTTCGTTTTGATGAGATTTTGCAAAAGCGGCTTCAAAACCTTTTTCACGGTTTTCTTGAGTTTTGAAAAAGTTGAGTTGCATTTGTAAGCATTCAAAATCCTTGGTTAGCAGTGCATTTTTACTTTTTAAGGACTGATTTAATGCAACACATTCAGCAATTTGGGATTGTTGGTCTTTAAGTAATAGAACAAGATCTGGATGAGGCAAAGGTTCGGCGTGTTCAACGTGAGTCACAACATGAGCATTATTTAGATCCTCAAGTATAACTACGGAGTCAATTTGATTATCAAGGGAAACCATAAGGTCATCTTGATCGTCAAATGTAACTACGGGGTCTATTTGAAAATCGTCAGAATGAGATGTAGATGACTCATTTTGAACAATCTGAGCCGTGCCAGATTCAGATATTGGCGGAGATATGAGTTCAGATATGATGATGGTTTGTTCGTGTACCTGAGACAAGCCATCAGTGTCATACACTGGGCCTGTTTCACTCATGTGTAACTCTTGCATATTAGCCATCAACATAACAGCTGCATTGGCCTGCAAGTCCTCCATATCATCATCTGAGTCTGCATCAGCCATAAAGCTATGTTCTTTGTCTGTGAGAGATCCACCAGCTTCATCCTTAAGAGCCAAAAGTAAAGCTTCTTTGAAATAAGCACTGCCCCTAGTCCTCGGCTTTGGGCATGCATTAGCCAGGTGTCCCTTCTCATTGCAGTTGTAGCATCGAAGACCATTTAACCGATTCTGAGCATTTCCCTGTTCCACCACTTGAGCTCTGTTGTTATTCCTACCCACAGCATTAAACCCTTGACCACCGCCCATCGGACGACCATAATCACGATTCTGAACTTCAACACATCCATTGTTCACAACAGCTTGAGTCCGTGTGTTAGAGGAGGAACGAATACGATTGTTGGATTTGTTGGTATAACGGCCAAAAGCATTAGCAATCATAACAAATCCTTGTTGCAATGCTTCGAACGGATCGATGTCCTTAGTAGCTTCACTGACATATGCTTGAGCATTGTTGTTGTTGTATGGAACCAATTGATTTTGTTGAGGTTGTTGATGTGAAGGTGTGGTTGAAGCAGTTGGTTGAGTTGTTGGTTGAGAGGGATAATTCTGTTGAGCATACAAGGCAAGTTGATGATTTTCCGGATGTGACTGTGGAGCAGTTTGTGCACGGAGAATCCTTTTCATTTCAACTTCCTTTTGATGAGGCTTCAAGTAATCGTACAACAATCCATAAGACGCATGATGCATGTCCTTCGCTTGACGGAGGAAAATAACATACTTCTCCCATTCTGGACCAAGACTACTTAGGAACTTTGTATTGACAGCAATACGTGGCATGATGATGTTGTGTTTATCCAAATCATTGATGATGTCTGAAAATCGATGATGATAAGACTCAAGTGTCTCCCCAGGTTCAATCATGAAGTGTTCATAAGCCAGATATATTTTGGATTCCAAATCCTCCTGATTGAGTACAGTTCCTTCCATGAGTAGATGAATTTGTTCCCACATTTTCTGTGCAATCTTTTGAGCATCAACACTTCGAAGAATTGGGTTAGGTAATCCTAAGAGGATATACTGCATTGCAAGCTCATCAGCTTCATAGTGTAGAAGTTCTTGTGGATTCAGATCTGCAACAGTAGCAATGTTTGTTTGTTCATCTCTTGGTGGAGTAGCAGTAGGATCTCCGGGTATAGTGATAGTAGGCATCTGAAATGGACCTTCCAAGATAACCTTCTTTAAGAATTTGCCATGTGGCTTCTTCAGATCACAAAACCTAAAGAATCTAAGATTCCATTGGTCGTAATTTCCTGGAGTGAGCATTGGAGGTCTATCAAGTGATCCAGCCTCATGAATTGATTGTTGGCTACTTAAAGCTTCACACATTTTGCCAAATCATGTCGGTTCCTTCATAGTGTTCCTTGATGGATGTTGATTGTATGAGTCTGTGTAAGGTAGTACTTGAAGACTAGGTGGTAGTTGAACCATATTAGGAGGTGGAATTGCACCAAGTTGTGGAGTATGTTGTTGATTAAATTGTTGTTGATAGATAGCTTGTTGTTGATTCCATTGTTGATGTTGTGGAGTTAATTGTTGTTGTTGTTGATGATTATAAGTGTGAGGGAAATAGTTAGAGTATGGTGGTTGAGACATGTTGATGAACTTGTGTTGATAAAAAATGGATATTTGTAGTCGAATGAACCTTTGTTGAAGAAGTATCCTTAGGCGTAGAAATCACAATAACCAAGTAGCACTTATGCGTAAAAACACCAAAGTTACGCGTAACAATAAGGAGTTACGCGTAGGATTTAGCTTACGCTTAAGTAGGAAAAAGCACTAAAGTTATGCGTAGACAAAAGTTAGGCGTAGAAAGTTAGGCGTAGGATTATCTTATGCGTAAGACTAGGCTTAGGCTTAAGATAAATCTTATGCGTAGGATTTCTACGCGTAAGCTTATGCTTATGCGTAATTTTAGGGTTTTACCCAAATGATCTTTTACACTATCACAGTGCAAAAGATATCCAAAGTCGACGTATTTTCAGGCTTATCCAAGCAAGAAAACACGGAGTAAACCACGAAAATGAAGATCAAACCAAGGAGTCACTTACGCGTAGTTTTAGGGTTTTACTACGCGTAGGATTACTCATAATTTTGATTTTGTCCAAAGATGTTTCTAAACCAGTTTTTGTGTGATAAAATAGCTTCAATAACACCAAAAGACACAAAAGTGTAAAACTAGATGAAAAACAACGATCCACGCATAAAGTTTGAAACTTTTTGCCAAAAACAAGTATTTTAACACCCTAAAACGTTGAAAGTACAAGAATCTTGGATTCAAAAGTGTAAAAAATACGTTTTTGATCAAGCCAAAGATAAGGATATGCAAGTTAGGCGTGAGACCAAAACTCACTTCAAACAATACGTTCACTCAACTATTAGGCGATTGATACCACTGATAGGTCACTAGTTTTACAAACACAAGTAATATAGAAAGAGATAAGGCGATTGAACAAGCAAACCACACACACACACACACGATAATAAGGCACGGTTATGCGTAGGTATGTGAAAGAGAGAATAACTTGAACAACCAACCTTCAAATGAAGGTTTACATAAAGTATTTATTGGAGGAAAGCTAGGGCAACACTCCTAGTTTCCATCCTTTCCTTAATGGACTAAGGCCTAGGCTTATGGGCCTTCTACATAAGCCTAAGGCTAATTGCAAACATAAAGGCCATAATAAAGCTAACTATTACATATTAATTACAAACACTTGATTATGGTTTAGGAGTGATTCCTACAACATTTTTCTTTGTCTCTCTAAAGTTCCCATCCTCTCCCACTTTCTCTCTCTAAACCTTATCTCTTTACACCTAACTTGTGATAAACCAAGATCCTTCAAATGGTATCAAGAGCCATGGTTTGATCATCCATCTCTCATGTTCTTGGTTTGATTGTTATTTTTGGGATAAGGTTTAGTTTTATACGCTTAACGTGGTGCTTACGCGTGGTCTCGTATACGAGTTTTTGTATCCTTAAAGCTTTAAAATTTACACTTTTTATTCCAAGATTCTTGTGGGTTAAGGTTTATTGAGTGCTTAAATTTCAGTTTCTTGCAAAAAGGTTCAAACTTTACGAGTTTTTCTTGGTTTTTATGCGTATTTGGATACGTGTGTACGATCTTACGCGTAAGAGAGAATCGGGGTTTTGATCTTCAAGCTTTGTTGTTTTGGTATTTTTAAGGTTGTGTCATCATTATAATCTGGTTTTCTAAACGGTTTGATCATAAAAAAAACGTGTTTGGCAAATTTTGTACTTATTACGCATAAGAAAACCCTAATCTTACGCGTAAGGTGTTTTTCACGCGATCTTCATTTCTGGTGGTTACTCAGTGTTCTTCTTGCTTGGATAAGCCTGAAAAACACTTCGACTTTGGATATCTCTTACGCTGTGAAGTGCAAGAGATTTTTGTGGGTAAAACCCTAATTTTACGCATAAGCATAAAACTTACGCGTAAAAATTCTTACGCATAAGCCCTCTCTTACGCATAAGCCCTCTCTTACGCATAAGCCTGTCTTACGCCTAAGGGAAACTTACGCATAAGGTTCTTACGCCTAAGCTTTGGTTTACGCGTAAACTTAAGCCTTTTACCCTAAAACTCTACGCGTAAGCTCTAGACTACGCGTAAGCTCTGTCTACTCGTAAGCTTGTGTCTACGCGTAAGTTTGTTGTTACGCCTAAGCTCTGTCTACGCGTAAGCCATCATCTACGCATAAGTGTATAAGTTTTACGGTTTCTCTCTTGATTTTGTAAAATCCCGTGAAATAATCTATTTCCCGGTTAAGTCAAAGATTTGTAAAATCCCGTAGAATTTAAACATGTCTTCCGTTGCTGATGATGTGCAAGTTGCAGGATCTGATACTCGTCCTCCAATGCTTGATAGAACTGACTATGAGTCTTGGTCACAAAGAATCAGGCTGTACTGCTTAGGAAAGGAGAATGGGGTTAACATCCTTAAGTCAATTGATGAAGGACCTTATCGGGTTGAGACCACAAGAGACATAATTGATACTGCAGCAGATGGTACAATGATTTTTGGATTAGACAGACCAAAGACATATGATGAGCTGAGTGATAAGGAGAAAAAGAGATTTGATGCTGATGTCAGGGCTTCAAACATCATACTTCAGGGTCTTCCAAAAGATATCTACAAGCTTATCAATCACAACACAGAAGCCAAGGCGGTTTGGGATAATGTCAAGATGCTTCTCTCTGGTTCTGAATTGACTATGGAAGATAGAGAATCACATCTGTATGATGAATTTGAGCACTTTAAGATGAAACCAGAAGAAAGTGTCTATGGATATTATGTGAGATTCCACAAGCTGGTAAATGATATGAGGAATATCAAGATGACTACGCCAAACATTCAGCTGAACTCAAAATTTGTGAACAACATGAATCCCGAATGGCACAAATTTGTCACTTCTGTGAAGCTTACCAAAGGATTAAAGAACACAAACTATGAGCAATTGTATGCCTTCCTTCTTCAGAATGAGAAACATGCTATGTTTGAACGACGGATTCTTGAACAGTTCAAATCTCAACCAGGAGAAACAAGCTCATCAAATGATTCAACTGCATTCTACTCCAATGTAGGAATTACTACCAAAGCATCACAAGTCATACCCACTGGAAATGGTAACCACAAGCCCGTTCCTGATTCTGGGTATAAGCAACCTGATTCTGATGCAGTCATGGAGCACTTTATCAATCAAGTGGCTCTTATGGTCAAGCAAAATCTGAACCTCACCCCACACACTAACAACTATCTCATAACTGCATCAAATCGACAAAATCATGCCACTGTGAGAGAAGGAAAGATTGTGGTGGAAAATGTGCAAGGAAGACAGAATGCTTATCTTCCACACAATGAACAAGGTAATGCAGGTTATGGGAATGCTGGTGTTGGTGGTGGATATGTAGGAAATCAGAATCGTGGAAGGAACATTATTCAGGGTCAGTTAAAACCAATCAAGTGCTACAACTGTGGTGGAGAAGGACACATTGCTAGGAACTGCACTCAACCAAAACGTCCTCAAAACGCATAATACTTCAGGGACAAGATGTTGCTGGTTCAAGCACAAGATAATGGTGCAATGTTGAATGAAGAGGAGTTGCTGTTCTTGACTGATGGTAATGCTAGAACATACGATACTGATGTGGACGAGCAACCAGTGCATGGTGCGGCTCAGAACAACCCCAACGCCTTTCAAGTTGCAGACTGTGATGCATTTGACTCGGACGTTGATGATGAACCATATGCACAAACTATCTTCATGGATAATATCTCTCCAATGACCTCTTCACCTCAACGAGCCGGTCCATCCAAGGAATCTATCATTAAAGAGGTACTCAAACTATATGATGTGGTTGATGAGCAAAAGATTCACCATGAAGTACAATCTACTGAAGTCATTGAGTCAGATATTGAAAACATGGGTAATAACAATGTTATCCCATATGAACAATATGTGAAACAAGATGACAGTATTATTGTACCTAGTGATGAATCTTCTGCAATTAACAATGAATGCATGCCGGATGAATACACTGCATTTGTGCCTGATGATTCCTTGACCACTGAACTCAATACCTATAAGGAACAAGTTGCTATTTATGAACAGCGTGCTAAATTTGAGTTAACTACCCGTGAGCAGGATATGGATAACCAAATGCGTACAATTATTAGAAAAAGTAATTTTAGAGAAGAAGTATTAAAACAAGAGTTAAACTCCTTACAAGAAAAGCTTTCTAAAACTGCTAAGCAAAAACAAAAACTTCAAGAAAATGTGAAAATGCTTAAGCAAGAATTCAATGCTAAGCAATCAAAACTTTTGAATGATTTTTCCAATCTAAAAACTTTGAAAAACAAACTTGAGAATAAGTTGTACGTACAAGGGAATACCATTCAGACTGCTCACATGATCGCTAAGCATAGAGTCTTAAGCGATAAGCATAGCGTTCCCCTTGTTGAGGAACCAAGTCCAGAGGTTATTAAAAAGGCTATAGCTGCTCATAAGGTACTTTATGATGGTAATGAAATCCTTAAGCCTAGGAAAAAACCTAGTTGCGTTGAGTGCACTGAGGAAGATAAGAAATCAGATGAAGTCACTAGGGAGAAAATGAACAAAAAGCTAGAAAATCCTGAGTGTAAAAAGAATAACATAACGATCAAACCTCATGATTACACTAAGGAAAACTGGATCTCCTTAAACAAGTTTAAGCCTCAGACACTTCTAACTCCTGAACAAGTGTTCTGGAAAAAGGATATGGATATGCAAAAAGCTGAGAATATTGTTGAAAAGAATTCCCCTTGTAGGAAATTGCCAAAAGCAACTGTGTATCCTCCCAATACACCAATGCACCTAGTTCCTAGATCTATTGCCACTAATAGCAGGACCTTAATCAGCCTATATGTTGTTTATCAGCTGTTTGTTGATTTTGAGAAAACGTGTAAGAAGAGAATCACACCTACAGGGATAACTGAGGGGGAAAGGGCCTTTGAGCAAACCAAAGAATGTTATTTAACCGAGGTCATGCCTTTCTTTAAACAATTAAAAGGTCAATTTGAGAGTCTTAAAATTGGAATTAATTCTGATATTAAAGAAATGGAAAAGGAATTTGATGCAATGATAGTTGAGGTCAATGATTATGAACGGGAACTTAAATATAATGAAATTGAAAGAAAGAATATGCATATATTCAATGAGAACTTGATTTCTCAATGTGTAGCTCAAGATGTGTTTTACATTGCTACGAATTCTTCTATTACTGCATCTCAATTTCATGAATTATCTGTTGCTTTGAAAGTTTCCCATGATCGTGTAATTGAGCTTGAAATAACGAATTCAAAATTGCATGAGAAAATCGAACAGGATGATCATGATAACCTGGTTAAACATTTTTCAAAATTAGAAGTTGAACATCTTGCTTTGCAATTAAAATATCAACATCTCAAAAAAAATGTTAAAACCTCAAATATCAAGACATCCTCTGATGTTCCTGAGTTTGATGCAGTTTTTGAAATTAGAAAACGTGATGAACAAATTCGAGCTCATTATAACACGATCAAAAGAAGGATGTAACTGGTTTCCATATGCCTCCACCTTTTGATTCTCAGAATTTCCAACTTCAAAACATTATTGATAACTTGAAAAAGGAAAATGATTGTTTTAAAGCTGAAATTTCAAAGGTTAATGATCAAAACAAAGAGTTATGTGATTCATTTAAAGTTACTCATGATAAACAAATCGAAAAGATAACTTCTTTGCTTAACAATATTGAGAATATGAAGCGTGAGGTGAAAGGAAAGTTGCCAATCCCCAATTGCAAATACTCTGTTCCTAAGGTCTCTGATTGTGATAAGTATGCTATAGATATGTTATATATTCCCCCACCCATTAGGAATAATGAACTTGCACATAAAGCATATCTCTCATCTCTTAAGGAAAGTTTAAAGGGTCTCCGTGAGATTGTTGAAGATGAAAGATTAGACAAACCTCTTGATAGTACCATTGCCTATGCTTGCATGGATGCCAAACGATCTCAGGAACTCTTAGAGTATGTAATTGTCACATGTCCGAAATTTAGCAATAGGAGAGATAGAATAGTTGCACCCAGTTCTATGCCTAAGGATAAGAATGTGACATTTAATGTACCTCACAAACCTTCAGAACCCAGCACTTCTAGACCACCAAAGCAAAGTGTAGTATCACCAACTAATATTCCTGTTGTTCCTTCTATAGGAGTAATCGGCAATACTAAGGTTAGCGGGTCAAAGCCTTCCGGCAATACAATGCGAAATAGAATCTTGCCAGCCAAAAATGTTGAAGAAAAGCTAGTAGAAGAATACCCTAGGAAGAATAAGTTTGAGCTGAATAAAACAAATCGTGTTGATTCTAGTATTAGCTATAAGCGTACTGTAATTAATTCGAATTCTACTGCATTTTGCAAAACATGTAATGAATGCTTAATTTCTGGTCTTAATCATGAATGTACTAAGAATGAGGTGATTAATGTTGTTAATACTCCAGTCAAGAGTATAAAAAATGCTAGACAGGTTAAGGAGATCTGGAAGCCTAAAAAGAAAAAGGTTAGCAACTGTTGGAAGCCTACAGGAAGAAAATTTAGCAATGTGGGTTATCAATGGAAACCTACTGGCAGAAAATTCATATTGAATGAATCTTGTCCTAAGATGTCTAGATCTATGCCTTCTAAGAAATGGAAGCCTACTGGTAGAATAATACCTTTAAGAAGTGGTCACACCTCAAATAGGTTCACTGTCACTACTAGTGTTGCATCCAATACAAATGAGGTCATATCTCCTATTACTGATGTGGGTGCTCCAATATTTTGTACTAACCAAACGGAACCCAATCGCTCATGGGGTTCCAAATTATCCAGTTATCCATTCTTGTCTGTGTTCAAATGCAGGTCGTACAAATCGTCCTTTGGTATTTGGACTCAGGCTGCTCAAAGCATATGACTGGAGATCGCTCGCGGCTCATGAACTTCGTGAGTAAATTTATCGGGACTGTTAGATTCGGAAACGACCATTTTGGAGCTATTATGGGTTATGGAGATTATGTGGTTGGAGATAGTGTAATTTCCCGGGTATACTATGTGGAAGGTCTTGGTCATAACTTGTTCTCTGTTGGTCAATTCTGTGATTCCGATCTTGAAGTGGCTTTTAGAAAACATACTTGTTTCGTTAGAGAACTTGATGGTGTGGAATTATTAAGAGGAACTCGTGGTTCAAACCTATACACCATCTCTATCGAAGATATGATGAAGAACTCTCCAATCTGCTTATTGTCAAAGGCTTCAAAAACAAAGTCATGGTTATGGCATCGTCGTCTCAATCACTTGAACTTCGGCACCATTAATAATCTTGCCAGAAAGGATCTTGTCAGAGGCTTACCTAGATTAAAATATGAAAAAGATCATCTTTGTTCAGCCTGCCAATTGGGAAAAAGCACGAAATATGCCCACAAACCAAAACCCACAAACTCTGTAATGGAAGTCCTTCATACCCTTCATATGGATCTGTGCGGACCAATGAGAGTGCAAACGATTAATGGGAAGAAATATATTTTAGTCATTGTTGATGACTACTCTAGATTTACTTGGGTAAAGTTTTTGAGGACTAAGGATGAAACTCCAGCTGTCATCATCAAACTTATCAAGCAACTTCAGGTTCGTCTTAACAATACGGTTAGAATTGTTCGAACTGACAATGGCACCGAGTTCGTTAACAAAGACTTGAGTCAATTTTATGAAAGTATTGGAATCAGTCATCAAAGAAGTGTTCCACGAACTTCTCAACAGAACGGTGTAGTTGAAAGACGAAATCGAACTCTTATGGAAGCCGCAAGAACAATGCTAATTTATTAAAAGGTTCCAATGTTTCTATGGGCTGAAGCCATTGCCACTGCTTGCTTCACCCAAAATCGTTCCCTTACTCACACCTCTCATGGAAAAACTCCATATGAACTTGTCCATAAACGAAAACCTGATCTATCCTACCTTCGTGTGTTTGGTGCTTTGTGCTATCCAACAAATGACGGTCAAGATTTAGGTAAATTAAGAGCTAAAGCAGACATTGGAGTTTTTGTAGGTTATGCAACAAACAAGAAGGGTTACCGAATCTACAACAAAAGAACTCGAGATGTCATGGAAACTATTCACGTCACGTTCGATGAGCTGTCCGGGAAAATGGCTCTAGGACAATCCAGTTTTGGACCCGCACTTCAAAACAGTCCAATTGGTTCATCCCTTGTACCGAATTCCTCTCCAACAACTCCATATGTACCTCCATCTGAGGATGATTTGAAGAAATTGTTTGATCCAATGTTTGATGAACATTATGAGCCAAGTGCAAATGATCTATCCATTCCAACAACAGAGGCTGCTCCTATACCTGTCACTGAAGTCAACCCTTCAGTTTCAATGTCATTAAGTCAAGAAGCGCCTGCTGCTGATCACTCTGTCTCATCAACGAATCATCAATCATCGAATGTACATCATGGAAGTGTTTCTGGCACCAATGGTGAAGTTAATCCCTTTGCTACTCCCAAAGATGCTTCATTTGAAAACATCTTTGCCCCTGAACCAACACCTGAACCATCTTCATCAGGGGATATAAACTCTGCTACATCAGTCCTTCAAAAACAACCACACGAACACCTTAGAAAATGGACACATGACCATCCATTGGATAACATCATTGGGAATCTTTCTCGTCCTGTATCAACTCGAAAACAATTAGCTACTGATGCCTTATGGTGCTTCTTCAACTCAGTACTCTCCAAGATCGAACCAAAAGATGTTAAAACTGCAATGTCTGAGGACAGCTGGTTTAATGCAATGCAAGAAGAAATTCATGAGTTCGATCGTCTTGATGTATGGGAATTAGTACCAGTTCCAGATTGTGCAATGATCATTGATCTCAAGTGGATCTTCAAAGTGAAGCTTGATGAGCACGGTGATGTTCTGAAAAATAAGGCACGGTTAGTAGCTAAAGGTTATCGTCAAGAAGAAGGTATCGACTTTGAGGAATCTTTTGCTCATGTGGCACGCATAGAAGCAATTAGAATCTTCCTGGCTAATGCTGCAAGTAAGAATATGATTGTCTATCAGATGGATGTAAAGACGGCTTTTCTCAACGGAGATCTTAAAGAAGTCGTATACGTCAGCAAACCAGAAGGTTTTGTGAATCCAGAGCATCCTACTCATGTCTATCGTTTGAAAAAGGCCCTTTACGGTTTGAAGCAAGCTCCAAGGGCATGGTATGATACGCTATCAAAGTTTCTTCTATCCGCCGGATTCAGCAAAGGAGCAGTTGATCCAACATTGTTCACCAGAAAGTCAGGCAAACATTTAATTCATGTTCAAATTTATGTTGATGATATTATTTTTGCCTCGACTGACCCCAATGAATGTGACCGGTTTTCTATGGAGATGGGCTCCAAATTTCAAATGTCAATGATGGGACAAATGTCATTTTTCTTGGGATTACAAATTTCACAAAGTCCCGGAGGCATTTTTATAAATCAATCTAAATACGCTAATGAAATCTTAAGGAAATTTGGATTTACCTCCAGTGACCCTGTTGACACTCCTATGATGGAGCGTACAAAACTGGATGAGGACCACTCAGGGATCATAGTAGATCAAACGAAATATCGTAGTATGATTGGATCCCTGATGTACCTCACAGCCAGCAGACCAGACATTTTGTTCGCTGTATGCATGTGTGCTAGATACCAGGCTAAGCCTACCAAAAAGCACCTTGAAGCGGTTAAACGGGTCTTTCGGTATCTCCAAGGAACCATTAATATGGGACTTTGGTACCCGAAGGACTCCGGCAGGTCACTAACGGCCTATGCAGATGCTGACCATGCAGGATGTCAAGATACACGTTGAAGTACGTCAGGTGGTGCTCAATTTTTAGGTGATAAACTTGTAAGCTGGTATTCAAAGAAACAAATGAGCACTTCCATATCCTCTACAGAGGCTGAATACATAGCCATGTCATCTTGTTGTGCTCAAATCTTATGGATGAGATCCCAATTATCTGACTATGGCTTTGTATTCAACAAAGTTCCTATGTACTGTGATAACAAAAGTGCCATTGCTCTCTGCTGCAACAATGTTCAACACTCTAGAGCAAAGCACATCGATATTCGACATCACTTCATCAGGGAACAAGTTGAAAATGGTGTGGTTGAATTATATTTCGTAAGGACTGAATATCAACTAGCAGACATCTTCACCAAAGCTCTTTCTCGAGAACGCTTTAAGTTTATTCTTCCACTACTAGGCTTAAAGAGCCTTCAACCAGAAACGCTCAAACGTCTTCAGGAAGACGTCGAGGAGTAAAGGTGTTCGAATCTATCTATTCTTTGTATATATCTTTTCAAAAACCAAATACAAAAATATAAAACCAACAAATCGAAAAAAAAAAATCAGAAAATCTTGAAAATCTTCAAAAATATTGTTTATTTATCATGTTTTTCTTGTCGGTTCGATAACATCTACGGACTTTGAGTTGCCACTCAAATAATGGCACGGGTCTCTAGATGAAGTTCGAATCTTCAAAAAAAAAAAAAAAAAACGAGATGGAAAAAAATGATGGTTTATTGTCATTTCAGACAGTAACCCGCTTTTCAAAGAAAGAACAGGGCCATACTTTATCATGTTTTTCAAATCTCAAGCTCTGATTCTATAAACATTTATCTACTATCTAATGAAAACTAATTGCTTTGTAAAGTAACTCGGACTCAACTTTGAAAATCACCTGGACTTAAAGTTTGTCAAAATCTCTATCTCTCAATCAACAACTTAGGTCATTGATTGAGGGGGAGAATGATTTCAATTAAATCAAAAAGTTATTTGTCATTCAATTGTTTTCAAAAGATAATCATGGATGTTTAATCAATGGAGTTTAAAGTCTTAAAATCCGATCCTTATCAGTTAAAACGTTTTCATAATCAAGTCACAATTCTCCTTAAAAAGCTTTCAAAATCAATTTAAATCTACAAGAGATCACAATTCTCAAATGATTTGATAATTGTGATCGGGGGAGAATTTGTGATTTAAATTGGATTTAAACTGATAACTCGGTAAATGGTTTTATAAGGATGTACAAGCTCTCCTTCCCACATGTGACAAACAATTTCAAATTTTCCATGCACATGTTAAGGGGGAGCATCTATCTTAAACCACAAATATTTGAAACGTGATCAATTTATCTCAATGTGCAGTCTTTTCCTAATATGTGCAAAACATTTTCAAATATCTATGCACATATTGAGGGGGAGCAAGCTTATGAAAATCTCATCCTTCCCTTATATGCTTTATCTACTTGTTTTGATCAGGGAAGTGATGTTGATATCTTTTAGAAAATGGTTATCACAGAAGTTAATTCTTTCTCTTGCCTCCGTGTGCAAAATGATTTCAAACACTTGATGCACATGTTGAGGGGGAGCTCTTGTTCTAAAAATATCAAAAACAATTCAGGTACAAAAATGCTTTGATAATATATCACAAGTATCTGGATTGATTTTCAATTGGTTTTCAATTGGTTCCAATGGCAGATGAACAATACCAAATAGACCGACCAACTTTACTTTATGTTTGGTGATATAAGGTTGATAAGGTTAGGTATTTGTTCCCATGAACCACCAAAACCGGAGGGATCTACCCAGGGACAATTCACTAGATAGTGTAGAGTTCTTAGGAATGATGAAAAAAGGAGAAAAATGAGATATGTGAAGAGTGCGGACTGAGGCTGAGCTAGTACTAGAATAAACCCAACAAGGTTCTAGTAATGAAGTCTCGGTAAGCACGGAAGGGGTTGAAGAATGAAAAAGAATTGAATATGAAAAGGGTGAAAAGATATAGCCCTCCAATAATTCAACCTTAGGGCAGAAACCGGGTTCAATTCATATGCTACTGTTGGTTACTAAGGTAACACTGGTATTGAAGATAAGACGTCATGGACCCAGTGACGCACTGCACTAAACTTCCCAAGCTACTCAAGTTCCTCTTAAAAGGACTTGTTTCATTCTCACGGGGAACCAACATTATCTATTGACTTTCTCTTAGAGATTGTTGATATTGAAGAAGGAGACCCTCTCCCTTGTCTCCGAAATAGGATCCAAATATGCACAATTGAGTCTAGAGCCACGAGATCATCAATAAATCTCATTAGGACACTTTCAATGAAGACTATCTGTTTCACTCAATGTGGAAAGAGAGATTATATCTTGAGTTCTACGCATTATCCTTGTGGTATTGCTAGAACATCTGAGTAATATGCAAACATATTTACAATGAAGATGGAAAGCCTTCTGGAGCCAACATCAAACAAGCTCCTGGTAGGTGGCATGTGAGATCTATTTAATAGATCAACCATGTGACAACTGAACAGAAACAATGGGGCGACTCAACCTTTTGAATCAATCCTGGTTCAGGTTATGGATTGACGGATATTTTTGAAAAACCGGTCGTTGTGCTTAAAAACTATCTTCTTTGCACATCGACTGTGTACAAATATTTCAAAATAAAAGGTGTTTATGATTGATAATTGATTTTCATTAAAACCTTCGTTGTATTGCAAAACAATTTCTATTGAGCAATACACGATTATTTTTCAAATCTCTTTTTATCAATCAGTGAATCTCAATTCGCTGGTTCACTCACTCCGTGTTGTCTTCTTTGAGACGTTCCGGTTTGAGAACAGCTAAAGCAGCTGCGAAACCCTGTCAAGGAAATTCTTCGGAATTGTACCTGATCACAGGCAGTACTTGTACTGATCAACGGGGAACCGTGGGCGGTGTACCTCAATTCAACGAAAGTGATCAAAGACACTTTCATGCGCTTTATTGCTAACTGTTGTTTCCTGGTACGCCCGACGTTTGCAGCTGATCAGAATGATGCGGTCAATCCATAGCCACATGCTCACACAATACATTCATCTCTAAAGAAATCATGATAAGTGCATCAATGTCTCTGATATTTTCACTCCATGCTTCTGCCACGCTGCTGCCAATATCATGAATCAACGAAAGCTTCCGCTACTCTGATAAGAAGATATCATAATCCAGAATGTGAGCATGTCGGTCCAAAAGTCACAACATCACATACTATCGACACCACAATGGAAGAGTCAGAGAATTATGGTTGCTGATAATCTCAAAGCTGGTTCAAATACTCTAACATCACGTGGATCAATTTAAGACCTCCACTCGAAATTTCAAAACATGCATAACATGATGAATCAAAGACTACGAGCTAAAGAACAAAAGTGCTTAATTAAAGAAACCAAGAACAACGAAATGTTATATCAGTTTGCAATCATTGTAAGTTGAGGTGACCTCCCTTAGGGGGAGATTGTTAGGATTTAGTAAATCCAGTACTTAAAGTGTCGGTTACCTCAAGTATGTATACTCGTTAGAAAGCTCGTAGTCGTAGTAATTCAGTGATAGTATTTAGATTACTTTGTAACACCGTGGAGGACGGACGGGTCTTTACCCACTGTATGCCTGATCCACAGCCTTAAAGAGGCGTCCCATGTTGTACCCTATAAATACCCTTTGCCCTCCAAGGCAAAGGGTTGGAGCTTTCATAATACATTTTATTTGTCTCTCTAAAGTTCCCATCCTCTCCCACTTTCTCTCTCTAAACCTTATCTCTTTACACCTAACTTGTGATAAACCAAGATCCTTCAGTGTGTAGTTGTCTTTGCATGGGGTTGTCCAGTGCAAAAATGTCATTTCCTTGTAAAGCTTGTAAAATTTTGTGATATATATAATTTATCCTTTCACAAAAAAAAAATCACATGTTTAGGTTTAAATGTAGGTTTTGGTTTTAGACTTAGAATTCATTTTCATTATGTTATTGATAAGTTGTTGGCCGTGTAAGTTGTATCTTTTCTTTTTGGAACGGCCAGTATATTCTAGAAGGAAATTAGAGTTGCTTATCGCTCCGTTCTAGCTTTGTTGGATAATGACAAACACTACAACATTGACCTGCTACCCCAGCGACATATGGGGCCTTTCCCCAGCGACATGTCGCTGGGGAAAGGTATCCCCAGCGACATGCCGCTGGGGAATCGTCGCTGGGGAAGTCTCGTAAGGGATTGTATCCCCAGCGACAATCCCCGGCGATGACGTGGGTCCCACTCAATTTTCAGTCAAAGAAGCAGTGCCACGGTGGCATATTATCCCCAGCGACATGTCGCTGGGGAATCATCGAACTAAGCTAAATGTAACACGCCTAATTAACGATAACGATAATACTTAACTATCCCCAGCGACATGTCGCTGGGGATACTATGGTTATTTGTTGACAAGTCAACGAGTGAGCATACTATCCCCGGCGACATGTCGCTGGGGAAAATACGTTTTCTTGTTGACTTGTCAACGTTTAGTGTGTGTTATCCCCGGCGAAAGTTCTGCATTTTTTTTTCAATGCAGCCTGCACTGCAGGCGATTTCCAGATTTTTTCCGGAAAAAATCTACCAAATAAACCTGTACCAAAACCTGTATAGACTCACCACAACTTGTAGCAAAACACAAATACCATATAACGGATCAACGCAATACAAATAGATCACAACTTTTACATAAACACGACTTAAAAGTCAATATGTGCATTGATAGATAGGGAAACAAGTGTTTAAATGGCGCCAAGATGAACCTAATAATATATAACACAACTACCTAAAGTACCAATGTAGCATACTAATAATATATAACTGATTCGTGTAAAGTGAGTGGTGAAAAACACAATATCAACGTATATCAAAATAACCGTAAAAATTCGACAAATTAACCCTTTAGGAAAAAGGTTAACGTATCAAATCTTACGGGTGTGATAAAAGTGATACCGGAAAAGTGATTTCCCGGGTCGTGTCCCAACGAGGTGTGAATGGAAGGAATCGTTGAGTTTCGTGATTTGAACTTGAATTGGTTTTGATGATTTGTTTGGTTTGAATTACGTTTTCTACGAATTAATTAACAGGAAAGTATTTAAGGCAAGGGCACCCTAATAAACTACAAACTAACTACTACTAAGCCTAAGAAATGATAAAACGAGGCTAAACTAAGTCCTAGGGTGCTAAAACGTAAAACGTAAAAACCGGGAAACAACCCGAGCCATAAACGTAAAAATTTTGCAATTTAAGGGCTATGGGTGTGAAATCAATTTTCCTACGTTCTATTTGACTAAAAATAATTTTAGAAAAAGACCGGGTATTTTTTTGACTTTTAAATTAATTACTACGAATTAAAAACTATTTTAATCTAATTAATTTTTAAAAAATACTAAACTATTTAATAAAAATGTGGAAAAATCACAAAAAGTACTTTTATTTATGCTTGATCTAAGAAAATTAAGAAAACAATAACTTGTTTTGGAAATAAGCTACTGAATAAGCTAAAAAGGGTTAAAGCTAAAACTGCAAAAGAATACTTAAGTAATTTATTGTGCAAGAATTGAATGAGACAAGTCCCAAGGGCGCGTGGTGTTGAGGGGTGAGTTAAGTGTTTGAGCTGAGAGACCAGGGTTCGAATCCCTTGGCTCTCTTTTTGAAAACTTTATTTTTTTTTGAATTAAAGATGCAATCAAATTGGAAAACTTTTGTGAAAACTTTTTATATAAAACTCAACAGATAAGCTGTATGAACAGCTTATTGATGCTGTTGTGGACAGAACCCAACCAGACACACCCCTTTGACAGTTTTAATGCAAATGAGTACTAAGAAAGGGTACAATAAGCAACTAACATGCATTCAAGGCATCAAAGACAGAATAGATAAGCTATCTAACCTAGCATCAGCAGTATTGAACTTGAAAACTCAAAGGGAATAAGCCAATAAGCAGTTGACGATCAAAGGAAAAGCACAATTAGAAACAGAAATAAACTAACATGAATGAAATCTAACTGGAAGCATCTATAAATAGCCATAAGCAATTAAATATAAGTGGGAAAACAGTTGGCACAATAGATCTAAACTAAGGGATCCTAAGCTTCTAAAAAAAAGGAGATAAGCTAATCTAAAGGGTACTAAAAGCGCTATCAAGTTATAAGTTTCTCTAAACCTAAACTAGTTACACTGGTAAGTATAAATAAGATCTAAATGAGCTGAGTTTAAACCTAAATAAGCACTATAAACAACCAAAGACTTAGCTGCTGTGGAAATTGCAACAAAACAGGCACAAGGGAGCACTTTGGGGCTTATTTTTAATAAGCTGTAGAGTGAGTGAGCTTTTGAGTTTCTGGGAACCTGAAGTCCACCAACCCAACTTACTTTTGCCCCACTTCCTGGTGACTGAAGAGCTTAACACAGCTTATAAATAAGCTGTGTCAGATGGGGTTTGGCTTGGGTACCCTGCACAGAACACACAAATGGCCAAATGACCCACTTTAACCCATTAGCAGACCCACTAAAACATTTTTTTGAATTTTTCTCTTTTGACCCAAGATAAATATGCTACTGAACTTGTGATTTTTATTTTTTATAAATTTTTATCTCACATAAAACTTAGGTTAAACTGCTATGGAAAAATCTGACAGATATTTCTTTTTGGTTTTCTTTCAGACCAGACATAGCTCAAAACTTGTTAAAACTTGTAAGACTCTTTTCAAACTCAAAAAAATTTGTCTAAACTGATTTTAAAACAACAATTGCAACTTGACTTCAGAAGTCAAAGAGGGTAAAAGTAAGATTTTGACCATTTTTTAACTTAAAACAAACACCCCTTAACATAAGCTACTTGCTTAAAAACCACTTTGAAAAACTGAATTAAGCCTCTCCCTTTTGTGAATCAGAATTGGCTAAGTGAACGAAAGGTTAAAACACAATAAGTATTTGATAACAATCAATAAACTATAAGATAGAATTGGTAAAAAAAAACTTTTTCATTGATTAAATAAAAAGAACTACAACTGAATTAAAAAAAACTGAATTAAGACTAAAACTAGGGGTGCCTCACATGGCATACATAAGTCCTATATTTATACTACTAATCCTATCTCTTCAAGTTCTTGGTTGTGTTTGATTCTTGTGAGAGAAACAGCCTTGGTGCAGTGCTTTCTTCAAATGCATCTCAGCCCTTGAATAGAAGTAGGTAAGAGATGAAGTAATCATGGCCGTCCTTTGAAGAGTGATGAGGGGGGAAACAGTTGGTGGGTTTGGGATTTGGGTGTACCTGGGTAAAAGGAGGGAAAGAGGGTTTGGTTGATTTGTTCAAACTGGGTAATGGGGTAAATGGGGGTGGAGTGTTTGGGGAGAAGAAAAAGAAGGTAGGGTTTATGGGGGAGGGAAAAAGAGATGGGTAGTTGGTTATTTTTGGGGGAAGAGGATGAAGAAAGTCAAAAAGGAGGGGAAAAAGGATTTTGGTCGTGGGTTGGTTTTTTTATTATTGGTGAAGGGTTCAATGGAAGGGGTTCAAGTGGGAGTGGGGGTTCAAGGGGAAAAGGGTTTGGTATTTTAATCACAAGGACCATAACTACAATTCCACAAAAACCAAGGGACCGAAACTGTAATTATCCAATATTCATCATAGGGACCAATTATGACAAGTTTAATTTTCCCAAGGACCAAAAATAATAATTTTCAAATTAGAAATGTCCTGGGGTAATTTCTGCCAATCTTTGAAATTTCAGGGACTAAAGTTGCCATTTTGCAAAATTGTATTTTATAAGGCTAATTTTGACAACTTGAAAATCCCTGAGGGCCTTTTATGAAAAATTAACTTGTTTTGAATAACCAGGGACTAGATTTGACAATTTATGCATAAAATACAGTCTAAATATTTTTTCTGTCTTTTCAAGACTTTTCAAAGTGTTTTTGACTGTTTTTGCAGTGTAGAAGGAACAAAAATGATGAGTATTTACACACTCATCAATCCCCCACACTAAAACATTGCTAGTCCCTAGCAATCTTTTGAGAAAACTTAATGGATTTGAATCTCTTTACCAAAAGCCATTACTTCTGGAGTAGCCAATTGTTTCAGTTCAAGTAAGAACCTTGGTACAATGATAACCAAATGATTTTGAGCAAACCACCAGCTTTCAACGGTTTTGATTTGTCTTTACCAGAAGCCGTTTGCTTCTGGACTAGCCAACTCTTAGATAAAATATCTTTGGTGAGTCGATTACCAATTATGGTTTTCCAACTGCCTTTACCACAAGCCATAAACTTGCGGGCTAGCCAACTCTTCACTAATTAAAGATATGGTGAGCTGAACACCATACAATTTTGGGCAAATTGCAAGCCGTCAACGGATTTGAGATATCTTTACCAAGAGCCGTTTGCTCCTGGATTAGCCAATCCTTTTGTTTATTAGACATGGCGGACTGATAACCGTAATCTGAGTAAGTGCAAAACACTTACTCCAAAAAAAATTTTGGCCAAAAATGGGGGAATAGGGTGGTATAATTACATGATAAAATTCGTGAGAATTCCCCCCCACACTAGAAATGAATATTGCCCTCAATATTCAAAGTACCGGCGGTTATGCCGAAACATAGAAGGTAAAAGGGAAATACTACGGCCATTATTTGAAATTTTTTTTTTTTTTTTTTTTTTTTTTTTTTTAGAAAACTTTATATACAACAGCGGGGGGCAACTCCCCCACACTAGGTCGCAACACACCTCCCCGGCAGCGGCGCCAAAATTTGATTCGTGTAAAGTGAGTGGTGAAAAACACAATATCAACGTATATCAAAATAACCGTAAAAATTCGACAAATTAACCCTTTAGGAAAAAGGTTAACGTATCAAATCTTACGGGTGTGATAAAAGTGATACCGGAAGAGTGATTTCCCGGGTCGTGTCCCAACGAGGTGTGAATGGAAGGAATCGTTGAGTTTCATGATTTGAACTTGAATTGGTTTTGATGATTTGTTTGGTTTGAATTACGTTTTCTACGAATTAATTAACGGAAAAGTAATTAAGGCAAGGGCACCCTAATAAACTACAAACTAACTACTACTAAGCCTAAGAAATGATAAAACGAGGCTAAACTAAGTCCTAGGGTGCTAAAACGTAAAACGTAAAAACCGGGAAACAACCCGAGGCATAAACGTAAAAATTTTGCAATTTAAGGGCTACGGGTGTGAAATCAATTTTCCTACGTTCTATTTGACTAAAAATAATTTTAGAAAAAGACCGGGTATTTTTTTGACTTTTAAATTAATTACTACGAATTAAAAACTATTTTAATCTAATTAATTTATAAAAAATACTAAACTATTTAATAAAAATGTGGAAATATCACAGAAAGTACTTTTATTTATGCTTGATCTAAGAAAATTAAGAAAACAATAACTTGTTTTGGAAATAAGCTACTGAATAAGCTAAAAAGGGTTAAAGCTAAAACTGCAAAAGAATACTTAAGTAATTTATTGTGCAAGAATTGAATGAGACAAGTCCCAAGGGCGCGTGGTGTTGAGGGGTGAGTTAAGTGTTTGAGCTGAGAGACCAGGGTTCGAATCCCTTGGCTCTCTTTTTGAAAACTTTATTTATTTATTTTTTTATTTTTTTGAATTAAAGATGCAATCAAATTGGAAAACTTTTGTGAAAACTTTTTATATAAAACTCAACAGATAAGCTGTATGAACAGCTTATTGATGCTGTTGTGGACAGAACCCAACCAGACACACCCCTTTGACAGTTTTAATGCAAATGAGTACTAAGAAAGGGTACAATAAGCAACTAACATGCATTCAAGGCATCAAAGACAGAATAGATAAGCTATCTAACCTAGCATCAGCAGTATTGAACTTGAAAACTCAAAGGGAATAAGCCAATAAGCAGTTGACGATCAAAGGAAAAGCACAATTAGAAACAGAAATAAACTAACATGAATGAAATCTAACTGGAAGCATCTATAAACAGCCATAAGCAATTAAATATAAGTGGGAAAACAGTTGGCACAATAGATCTAAACTAAGGGATCCTAAGCTTCTAAAAAAAAGGAGATAAGCTAATCTAAAGGGTACTAAAAGCGCTATCAAGTTATAAGTTTCTCTAAACCTAAACTAATTACACTGGTAAGTATAAATAAGATCTAAATGAGCTGAGTTTAAACCTAAATAAGCACTATAAACAACCAAAGACTTAGCTGCTGTGGAAATTGCAACAAAACAGGCACAAGGGAGCACTTTGGGGCTTATTTTTAATAAGCTGTAGAATGAGTGAGCTTTTGAGTTTCTGGGAACCTGAAGTCCACCAACCCAACTTACTTTTGCCCCACTTCCTGGTGACTGAAGAGCTTAACACAGCTTATAAATAAGCTGTGTCAGATGGGGTTTGGCTTGGGTACCCTGCACAGAACACACAAATGGCCAAATGACCCACTTTAACCCATTAGCAGACCCACTAAAACATTTTTTTGAATTTTTCTCTTTTGACCAAAGATAAATAAGCTACTGAACTTGTGATTTTTATTTTTTATAAATTTTTATCTCACATAAAACTTAGGTTAAACTGCTATGGAAAAATCTGACAGATATTTCTTTTTGGTTTTCTTTGAGACCAGACATAGCTCAAAACTTGTTAAAACTTGTAAGACTCTTTTCAAACTCAAAAAAATTTGTCTAAACTGATTTTAAAACAACAATTGCAACTTGACTTCAGAAGTCAAAGAGGGTAAAAGTAAGATTTTGACCATTTTTTAACTTAAAACAAACACCCCTTAACATAAGCTACTTGCTTAAAAACCACTTTGAAAAACTGAATTAAGCCTCTCCCTTTTGTGAATCAGAATTGGCTAAGTGAACGAAAGGTTAAAACACAATAAGTATTTGATAACAATCAATAAACTATAAGATAGAATTGGTAAAAAAAAAACTTTTTCATTGATTAAATAAAAAGAACTACAACTGAATTAAAAAAAAACTAAATTAAGACTAAAACTAGGGGTGCCTCACATGGCATACATAAGTCCTATATTTATACTACTAATCCTATCTCTTCAAGTTCTTGGTTGTGTTTGATTCTTGTGAGAGAAACAGCCTTGGTGCTTTCTTCAAATGCATCTCAGCCCTTGAATAGAAGTAGGTAAGAGATGAAGTAATCATGGCCGTCCTTTGAAGAGTGATGAGGGGGGAAACAGTTGGTGGGTTTGGGATTTGGGTGTACCTGGGTAAAAGGAGGGAAAGAGGGTTTGGTTGATTTGTTCAAACTAGGTAATGGGGTAAATGGGGGTGGAGTGTTTGGGGAGAAGAAAAAGAAGGGTAGGGTTTATGGGGGAGGGAAAAAGAGATGGGTAGTTGGTTATTTTTGGGGGAAGAGGATGAAGAAAGTCAAAAAGGAGGGGAAAAAGGATTTTGGTCGTGGGTTGGTTTTTTTATTATTGGTGAAGGGTTCAATGGAAGGGGTTCAAGTGGGAGTGGGGGTTCAAGGGGAAAAGGGTTTGGTATTTTAATCACAAGGACCATAACTACAATTCCACAAAAACCAAGGGACCGAAACTGTAATTATCCAATATTCATCATAGGGACCAATTATGACAAGTTTAATTTTCCCAAGGACCAAAAATAATAATTTTCAAATTAGAAATGTCCTGGGGTAATTTCTGCCAATCTTTGAAATTTCAGGGACTAAAGTTGCCATTTTGCAAAATTGAATTTTATAAGGCTAATTTTGACAACTTGAAAATCCCTGAGGGCCTTTTATGAAAAATTAACTTGTTTTGAATAACCAGGGACTAGATTTGACAATTTATGCATAATACAGTCTAAATATTTTTTCTGTCTTTTCAAGACTTTTCAAAGTGTTTTTGACTGTTTTTGCAGTGTAGAAGGAACAAAAATGATGAGTATTTACACACTCATCAATAACACAACTACCTAAAGCTAGTACCAATGTAACATACTAATAATATATAACACAACTACCTCTCGCCGTCGTTATCCTCATCACCGCCATTCTCCTCGTCATCACCACACCCACCACTCCCGCTAGCACCACCCGACTCATACTCCCTAAACATATCCGCGTATCTGTCGTCGCTTCTGAGGAGACTCATGATAAAGCCTACATCTTTGGTGAGCGACTTGCCGGGGGCGGGCATACTTGGCCTGGATGTGGCCCGTGATGGCAATACCCGACCCACACCGGGAATATGCCCACGAAGCTTACCCCCTCTTGCCAACGCATTGATTTGATCCTCCGTGTACTGACCCGTAGCCTCAAGCTTTTTCATCTCGTCCTATGTAGTGACAAAAACACAAGATAGTAAATATATTAGTCGGGTTGCTACATTATTTCTCGATAATTCATTAAAGTGTGTTTTGAAACAAAACTTACATATATCCGGCGGTCCTCATCGTTAGGGAATACCCCATCAACAGTATGTGTTCGCCAAAAAGTGTCGATGAGTGACGGTACTCCTGAGTCTCTGATGCCTGCCTCTGTACATACACACGCATATAAGATGAATAATTTTAAAAACGACAAATCACAACACACCAAAGCGTATAATCAGATATATATATATATATATATATATATATATATATATATATATATATATATATATATATATGTATATATGCATGTAAAATAATTATAATGTTTATTACCATATCATCTCGAAGGCGAGACAGCGACCGGGATCCCTGTCGAGATATGACCTTGCTCTTTTGCCGGTTTAGCCGATTTGTAGCGGCTCGAGCAATGTTCTTGGGATCATTCCAAAACTTAATGTACTCTTCCCAATCACCCGCTGTAATCTCCTCGGGACGTGCCCGCCTAATCGCCTCCACATCGTAATCCCCGGTGGTGGGGTCTACCTTCCAATGTTTGGCCTTGAAAGAAGCCTTGTTTGTATTGTAGGCTTTCTGCAAGTGCGAGTTTATGCCTTCGTAGATCTGGTGCCAGCGGGGGGATTCCATGTGCGGCCTAAGGTCAAAGAGGGTCTGCAATCATATACAACAAAACGAAAACAGATTTAGAGATATAATTTATATATTTATTTAAATTTATTTATTTATTTATATGATATAAATAAATAAGCGAATTTAGATAAATATACACAATTAAATAAATGAACACGATAATGAAATAAACATAAAAGGAAAACTGACCCCAATATCTGAAATGATTGCCGCCTTCTACTCCTTCGGGACCTTCTCCCAAGAAGGGTAGTAAAACGGCACCTTCCTAACGACCTCCCCGATGTAGTTAGACCAGTGAGCCGCATGGGGGCCGAGAGGGTTTAGGGTTTGTTTGTCACCCACCTCAAAAGTGATCGAGACGGGACCTTTTTCTTCTGCGATTGCCTTCAGCGAAAGGTTCCGGGTCTTGTCGCGGGTATTCAGCCTGCCCGCTCCCCTGCCGCCCAAATTGGGCTTTCGTTTACCTTTGCCTGCAAAATCAAGTTAGTGATAAAGTCATAAATATGTATCAAATTTATGCTTGTATTACAATAATCCGAAAATTCTTACCTCTGTTAATGAAGCCTGCCCAGCAACCGGTGGGTACGCGGTCTGGAGGGGGACGATCCTCCCCGCCACCGTCATCGCCGTGGGACCGTGCAACATCTGTCGACATCTGTACAAGTACAATTAGCATAAGATATAGAAATTCATGAACAAAATAATATAAGCATGCACACATCCAAATACATACACATCCAAATAAATATACACATTTAAACAATCCACAACAATTTCATTCATTCATTCAAATATATAAGTGTATTTTGCAAGTTACAACTCAAGATCAATCTTCTTCTTCACTAGAATAAACTTTCTCAACACCATCATCATCAACATTGTCGAAATCATCTCAAATAGTAAACCAATTATACGCATTCATATCCTAAATGAGACAAAACATTCAAAAAGCAGTCCCAAACGGGGGACTTTCCGAAATTAATTTCTAATAAATTAATTTCGGACGGGTTTTCTATAGGATGATTAATTTTAGACGGGGATTTTCCAAAATTAATCACTAAAATCCTAAAACAACTAATTATTATAAACTATAAACGGCTCATATCAACAAATAATAACTATAAACTAACAAAATAATATAAACGAGCACATTTCAACAAATAATAACTATAAACTATAAACTAACAAAATTATTATAAACGGCTCAAGAGTTGAAAAAAGTGAAATGGTATGTATGTTGCTAAGAGTTTTAACATACATACCATTTCACTTTTTTCAACAAATAATAACTATAAACTAACAAAATTTAAACAACTAATTATTATAATTATAAACGAGCACATTTCAAGGCAATTGAACTAATAATAACTATAAACTAACAAAATTTAAACAATAAACATTCCCTAGCGACATGTCACCCGGGATACCAAAAGGAGGAAAAAAAATTATTACATACCTCGCTCTTGCTCTTCGTCGCCTAGCTACAGCCAAAAAAAAAAAAAAAAAAAAAAAAAATTAACTTTTCTAATTAACAACAACTTACAACAATAATAATCTGCAAAAATTATAACATACCTCGGCTCTTGCTCCTCGTCGCTGGGGAAGGAGATAAGATTTTTTTCGTTTTGTGCAGTGATAAAATTGACCAGATCTACTTTATCATCAAATTTTTCCCCGGCGACAATCCCCGGCGACATGTCGCTGGGGAAAGTTATATTTTTTGTCGTTTAGCGTAATTGGCGCGATAACGACATGTCGCCGGGGAAAACTATTTAATTTTTATTTTCGTTACAGTATGTTGTTAACGACGTCAAAAGAATCCCCAGCGACATGTCGCTGGGGAAACATATAATATATTAATTACTTGATGTTTAGCGATAAAAAAAATCAATGCTACAAGAAATATATGTTGCTAAGAAATTGTTTAACGGATGAGTTAAACGAATGAGTCGGTATGTTATATATGGTTACACATTAGACGTTCAACGAATGCGATTTGCTGTTTTTTATATTGAAAGGGGTCGCTGTACAGCGGCCCCTAACAGCGGCCCCTTTTTAAACTACTATTTCATCTAGACCAGTTAAAATAGTGACGTGTTTTGCTTTTTTTAGAATAGAGGAAGGGGTCGCTGCTCCTCGTTCTCGGCTCCATACAATATTAAAAACGTCTAATAATAACAACATTCAACAACAATTAATCTTTTCAATTAAAAAAAAAAAAAAAAAAAAAAAA
>BPTQ01000006.1:342394423-342703437 GCA_019973895.1 Chrysanthemum seticuspe
TTTTGCTGCAGAAATCGCCACAGAAATCGCCACAGGAAGGGTTTTTTTTTTTTTTTTTTTTTCGTTTTCTGCAGTGAAGAAGATATCCAGATCTACTTTATGATAAAGTTTTTTCCCCGGCGACATGTCGCTGGGGAAAGGTATAGTTTTTGTCGTTTAGCGTAAATGGCGCGATAACAAAAATTTTGGTGGGTGAAAACTATTTAATTTTTATTTATTATAATCCCCAGCGACATGTCGCCGGGGAAAACTGTTTTTTTTTTTGGGGTAAAATTTAATTACTTTATGTTGTTAACGACTTCAAAAGAATACAATTTTATCTTTTATTTTTATTATAATCCTAAATATTTTCCTTTCTTTTAATATAAACTCGGGAACAAAAAGTTACCATTCGGCATCTTTATATTCTTATATGAGAGTTAGATTTACAATCTAGTAACGGGCTAGAGGAACAAGAACATATTACATCAAAATGTTGCAAGCAATATTTAATTGGATCAAGAAGCCAAACGATGCATAGTTGAATGTGTTTTATAAATCTATGATTCACCGAAGAATAATTATGGTTACACATTAGACGTTCAACATCCGAGTCGGTATGTTATGGTTACACATTAGACGTTCAACGGATGAGTCGGTATGTTATGGTTACACATTAGACGTTTAACGGATTAGTCGATATGTTATGGTTACACATTAGACGTTCAATGAATGAGTCGGTATGTTATGGTTACACATTAGACGTTCAACGAATGAGTCGATATATTATGGTTACACATTAGACGTTCAATGAATGAGTCGGTATGTTATGGTTACACATTAGACGTTAACGGATGAGTCGATATGTCATGGTTACACATTAAACGTTCAACGGATGAGTCGATATGTTATGGTTACACATTAGACATTCAACGGATGAGTCGGTATGTTATGGTTACACATTAGACGTTCAACGGATAAGTCGATATGTTAGGGTTGGACATTAGACGTTCAACGGATGAGTCGGTATGTTATGGTTACACATTAGACGTTCAACGGATGAGTCGATATGTTATGGTTAGACATTAGACTTTGAACGGATGAGTCGTTATGTTATGGTATACGTATTATTATTATTATTATTCTTATTCTTATTCTTATTATTATTATTATTATTATTATTATTATTACCATTACTATTATTATTAATAAAGTCAAACGAAGTCAACGGAATCCCCGGCGACATGTCGCTGGGGAAACGTGCAAAATAAAATTTTAGGGTAATCAAATTAACACTAATTACATATTTTAAATAATCAAATGTATCCCCGGCGATATGTCGCTGGGGAAAAGTGCAAAATAAAATTTTAAAGTAATAAAATTAACACTAATTACATATTTTAAAAAATCAAATGTATCCCCGGCGACATGTCGCTGGGGAAAGGTAAGCGGGAAAAGTTCCCGCCACGTTGCACGATGAAATTTTCGGTCAAAATATAACAACCGTATCCCCGGCGACATGTCGCCGGGGAAAACCTCTTCATAATTTAGCTGACTTTTCTACGAGACTTCGTGCCACGTAGGATATATTTTTGTCGTTTAGTGATGATTCCCCAGCGACAATTGTCGCCGGGGAAAACTGCGATGGGGAAACTGGTAAATGTGGTAGTGACACCGATCCATGCCGAATGAGGTGCAATGGTGATACCGATCGGTATCAACCATACCGATGCCACCCCGAGTTCCGTTGCCACCCCCCTAAGAACTATACTGTATTCAGTTATTCACTTTAGCAAACAAGTACGGAGTAGTACATAACAGATGTAGAGTAAAGATCAAATGAGAAATAAAACTAAAATGAGAAGGATGAGAAGAAACCACAATCATATATTTCAGGTGCACCTACAAAAGTAGATGCATCTCCTTTAATTTTTTTTTATTTGAAATGTGTGGCCAGGAATATTTTTCATTCTTCTCATTTGATTTTCTCTTCTCATTAGATCTCTTCCCAACATACCATTGAATGCCAATTTGGTTTTCTTTGCATAAAATTCTTTACAGAAAAAATAAAAATAAAAAATCTCTTTTGATCTACTGTACCTTTACTAGTTTCATTATATGCTGTTTCCACTATTCACATGCAATTGAGTGAAAATCCTACGATTTAATGTAGTCTGACTTGGTAAGTTAGACAATAAGTTGAAAACATATGGAACATCAAAAAATAAAAGTACAAAAAGTAAGGAAAAGGTTTGGATTCACCTCAAATGGACCTTGAATTAACGATTTTTAGAACTAACATCTTATGTATCGGGTTTCATCATATTCTACAAATTTTGAAGCCAATGTGACGTTAAATGTGCTAACAAGGATAAATATCATTCCGCCAAAAGCCCACGCAATGCCTAGGAGGCCAACCCGCCACACTGATCAGGATTCATGGTTGGGTCATTTTAACTCGTGTAGCCGATGACAGTCAGGATAGTAATGTAAAGAAACAAGAATGTGCCAACAAATTCGGCAATGATGGCTCTATAAAACGACCATTTAGTCAGCTCCTCGAGCTCAAAGAATGGAGCTGCAAGGGGTTGTTGAAAGCCTCCATCGCCGTTTTATTTGATCATTGACACCTTCTTCTATGTCTGTATCGGTATCCATTGGTTTTGTATTTTGAATTCGATTTGAAATAATTTGACATGTATCGGTTTAGAAAATGAGTGTTGACTAATGGAATTATCGTCAAAGTGATCAGAAAGAAGCAGAATTGTGTTTTCTTGTTATTCATGGAAGAGATGAATTTATGAAGTGATAAATGGATCTTAATAGACTTGTTCAAAATAAAAACAAGAAAAACAGCAATTTTTTACACGAGTTTGTCTAATTTTTCAACTCGTGGGAATAGAAATGAGACTCAAAATCACTCACTCATTAGTCGTGTTTTATGCACATAACGAAAACTAAAAACTTGTCGAAAATTCAAAATCATCCCTTTTGTGACATTACATGAATCAAATACAAAACAACATATGTTGAGATTTCTAAAGAGGTCACCTTTCCTATTGTCCTACTTTCTGTCTCATACATTTTAACACTTGTATAGTATGTATTTAACTATTTAATATTAGTACAATGCTATTAAAAATTTCCATGATCACATGTACCATATACAACTATTTAATGCATTTACCAAAGAGTAAAATGGTAGTACATGTGTCTGGCTACATAAGCTGCTGGTATTCACTAATTACTAAAGAATACTAAGCCAGATTGATATCTCATATGGATAAAAATAGCTCCTTTCCTGTTAATTCTTATGATCATTGTACTACTGTTTGTCCTACTTTATGTCCCTTGCAATAAAGACTTGCATACATGCATTTAGTGACAATCTGGTATTTATTTTGGTTCAGATATTCAGTTTGATATAAACATTTTTAAAGTAAAGTTTAAGATGAAGCGCGACAATGAAAATAGGGGCGTTACGTGATAGACTAAATTGACAAGAGGCAATTGGTCCGATTCATGCATTGAGACAGCATAAGCTAAATGTGCATAATGGAAGGCCTGAGATCATGTGTTCTGAAAAGGAAACTACAGTGAATAACCCATAAAAAATTAAGTCAAGTGGAGATTTAAAGCCTTAACAATTACTCTAACATTTATGATTAAAATCCTTTGCGATAACCTTTAACTACTGTCACAACGACATAAACGAACAACTAGACTGTGTGCCAATGAATATCTAGTAACCAAACTACCAAAGTGCGCACATGAACAGTTATATGTATCATCAAGATTATGTTTGAAGCAATACAACTTTTAAGACCAAGATGCAAAAACAGAGAAATTTCAAGAACACTAAACCAAATGTGAATGAATTAAGATCCAGGATCAAATCACTATCCTTAAGAACAGCTAACCCCCACGTTCATGGCTAAAGACCTATGGCCTCATTTGATTCTACTGAATCTATATAGGCTTTAAATCTCCACTTGATCAACGACCATAAGAACACTAAAAAGGTAAGAAAAACGGACGAAAACGTAAAATAACGGATGAAAACGGATAAAAACGTAAGAGAACGGGTGAAAAAGTATAAAAACGGACTAAATCTGAAAGTCAATAACCATAAGGACTATTACTGTAACTTTTTTAACTGAAAAAAAGTTAAGGGATGACAGGTGAAAGTCAACGCTAGCCACATGGACCATTTCTGCCAATTTTCAAACTTTGTGACCTGGTAACCTACTAGTTGCCGGTCATATTACGTACATTGTTCCAAATTTGAAAGTATTTTGCGTACAATGGTAATTTTCAAAGTTCATTGCGGACATCGTCTGTTTTGAAAAAAACTATCTTGCGTATCTTTAGCTTTCACAAAAAAAATTATTGAGAAGAATGATAAGAAATAAGCACACATTTTAAATGAAGAGGAAAAATTTAAGGGGAAACGCATCTATTTTTGTAGGTGTATCTCAAATGTGCAGTTGTGGTTTCTTCTTACACTTGTCATTTTAATTTTATTTCTCATTTGATCTTAACTCTATAATCAATAGATTACATATCTTGCACCATAAGATAATCAATATGGGCTAAGTCTACTAATAACAAACAAACCCAGATAAATGGGCCATGCATAATAACGACTAGGCTAATACTTCCTTGCAGTTGGAACAAGAGGTCTTCGAACGTTCAAAATGATTCGAAACTCAATGAACAAACGCAGTCGGGAGACCTTTGGTGAAAATATTATCATACTAAAAATGGGAAGGTACATGTAACACACGAACTTGACCAGAGTCAACAAAGTCGTGGACAAAGTGTATATCTATCTCAATATGCTTGGTGCACTGATATTGCACCGAGTTATTAGAAAGATAAACGACACTCACATTATCAAAATAAACCAATGTAGCAGTAAAAAGTGGTGCATGAAGTTCATGTAAGAGATTTTGTATATGCGCAGTCTCAGCAACAAGATTATCAACACCCCGATATTCAACCTCTGGACTAGAACGAGATAAACTAACATGTCGTTTACGAGACCATGACAGTAGATTATTCTTAAGAAAAACACAATACCTAGAAGTTGACCGTCACGTGACTGGGCAACCTGCACAATCAACATCGGTGTATGCAGTGAGTTGAGTGGTAGTAGAAACATGCAGTTGAATACCTTGATTAAGAGTACCACAAACATACCGAAATCCATTTCAAAGCAGCAAGATAAGGCTCACGAGGATCATGCATATAAAGGCAAACCTGATGAACAACATAAGAAATATCCAGTTGCGTGAAAGTAAGATACTGAAGAGCACCTTCGATGCTACGATACAAGGTGGAATCAGAAACCGAGTCACCATCAGGACTCAACTTGGATTAAGTATCAACCAAAGTCCTGCAAGAATTGCAAAGTTGCATGTGGGCACACTTAAGTATTTCCTCAGCATATTTAGATTGCGATAGAAACATGCCTTTCGAAGTCCGCTGAGCCAAGATGCCAAAGAAATAATTAAGAGAGCCAAGATCGATCGTAGAAAACTCGGCATGTAAGGAGCTGATGACCTACTGTAGAAATGATTTAAAGATTTAGTAAGAATGATATCATTGACATATAATAATAAATAAGCAATGTCAGTCCCACAATGAAAATTAAAAAACGAGAAGTCGATTTTGCTGTGCTGAAAACCGACTCTGGTAGCATAAGAGGAAAATCACTGAAACCAAGCGCAGGGGGGCTTGCTTACGCCCATATAGTGATCGCTGCAAATGGAAAACATATTCAGGTGTGCATGATTAAAAAACCCCGAAGGATGATGCATATAAATTGTCCTAGAAAGATAACCATGAAGAAAAGCATTATTTACATGCAACCCTTAAATATGCCAAGCCCGTGAAACAACGAGACTCAAAGCAGTACAGATAGTCACCAGTTTAACAACCGATTTAAAGTCTCATCATAATTGATTCCCTGTTACTAACTACGACCATTAGCTACTAAGTAAACCTTGTACCTGCTACGTGATCCATCTACACTAAAATTATGCATGAAAAGCCACATAGATCGCACAATATTCACATTAATAGGACGGGGCACAAACTCCCATGTACAATTAGTAATTAAAGCATTATATTCCTCTAACATCGCGTTTTTTAAATTAGTAGCACGAAGAGCATGAGCATGAGACTTGGGAATCAGGGACATATTGGTAACATTAAGAGACATACGTTCAAGAGGTTTTGAAATACCATACTTTGCACAGGTGATGTTTGGACCACAAAATGGACAACAATGAGGTTTGAGGTTGAGGTAGTTTGTTGTTGGCCACGAGCGAAACAAGTGGTGGTGGGTTAGGATTGGTTTGGTGGGTCAGGGTTAGCGAAGCATTGTGTTGTTGGGCCGCGGGGGGAGCAGTGGGTGGTGGACTAGCATTGGTGTCACACCCTCGCCGGAGGCGGAAACACGAGGTGTAACGGAAGGGAACATAAGCACAAGATAATAGAACATACCAACATTAATATTAAAAGAAATAACACTCCATTACAATACTAGTTTAGCCGTCATCGGCAAATATATTACAAAGTTTAGATTTCCAAAATATTGTTTTATTACATACGACTTGTAGCGACAAGTGAAAACTTCTTTATGCAAGACTTGATAGAAAAGCTTACTAACGATCACCTGAAATGCATGAGAGAAAAACGGGTCAACTATGAAAATAGTTGGTGAGTAAACACGTTTAGCGAGATAAGAAAACTCGTAAGAAATAATCAAAGCTTTCGGTCAACGAAAATATAGTTCCCAAAGCAAAGGCATTGTATATCCACTCAGTTCCAAGTTCCGCCCATACAAAACTTGCAACCTGTGTGTACACAACTGATGCGCGCAAAACCGTCAAGTTCTCTCACGCAAGCGTAAGAAAGCTTAAAACAGCTCAAGCACGAAATCAATGAAGATCTGAGGAGTACAATGTTTCCCCGGGTCGTTAAGTCCCAGCGAGTTGTGCAATGGATTATAAACCGTTTAGTGATCGAGGAATTTGAATTGGAAAAGGATATTGAGATATGATATTAACTACGGAAAAAGCCAACAAATTAAAAACGCCTTAAATGCAAATTAAAGAAAATTAAAAAGATAAAACCTATTAAATAAACGCTATCACTATATTTAAAGTGATGAACGTTTAAAACCTAAAACGTACGTTTAAATTAAAATCTACGCGACGTACAAAATAAAAAAAGTGAAACTAAGTCAATATTAACCCTAAAAATATGAAAATGATGTTTTTATAAACCTAATGATATAAGAAAATATTTAGAAAAAGAAAATTATTTTTAAAACTAATTATCTAATTAAAAACTATTTTTAACTAATAATTAATTACCTAAAATATAAGAAAATAGGAAAATGAGCTAGAAAAATAAGATTAAGACTTGGAAAAGTCTAAAATATCAAAATAGACTTTTCAAAACTATTTTTATATTTTTGTGACTATTTTTCTATTTTCTATGGATTTTAAACTATTAAAAACTAATTAAATTACTAAAAATTACCAAATGAACTATGAAAAATCTAGAAAATTACTTTTTTCACTTTTTATATTTATCTAAACCTATGAAAATTGAAAACGTATTTTTTTGAACCTTTTTCTAATTTTTTGTATTAAAAGCTATTTAAAAATGATTAAAAACTAATTTAAATTAAGAAAAATAGCAAATGAACTTGGAAAAATCTGAAAATTTCAGGAAAAGTCTACAATGATATTAGGAATATGAGAAAATTAGAAAAACAGGCACTTGTTTGGAGAATTATGAAACTGCTTAAACAAGTGCTTATTAATAAGCACTAAAATAAGCCAAATAAGACAAATAAACCACCCACTGATTACAGATGTCTAAATATGTTATAAGTACTGAAATGCAACTAGGAATAACAAGCTACAAGCACAGAATCACAAGCTCACAGTTTTGATGTCTATGAACTTTAAGTCTAAAACAGGTTCTGAGTGCTTAGTTTAAGCACAACCACAGGCTTATAAATAAGCTCAAACTGAAAACTTTGAATTGGATCTTGGAAAGGACCTGGGTGAAATTACTTGAACCAAAAATTAGACCATGGCTAGCTCTATTGAGCCCTGTGCAAGCTGCACCATTTCTGAGAAAAAACTCAGTGACTGCTGACAGGAGCAGGGCACTTTTGGCCTGAAAGAGGAGCTTGTTTGAAGCTTGTAGAAAAATCACTAAATTCCACAAAAATGCAAATAAGTAAGAGGACCAGGTGAGCTTTTTGAAACACCAAGATTCACTGATTAAGGCTTAAAATTGAATCCAAGAAAAATCTTTGTAATTGGGCTCAAAACAGATTTTCTGTTTTTTGACTTTTGATGAAAAACTGCAACTTTGACTTTTGCCAACTTTGCCACTGATTTAAACACTGAGATTGATGTTAATACTTGAAATGTAACTTCTACAAGCTTTGTTTAAAACTTTTGAAACACAAAATGAGATTTGCTCTCCTAAAATCCACAACAGTGGACTGTGATATGGATTAAGGTTGAATTTTGACTTTTGGTGCTAGCTGACTCAAAATATTGACTCACTTGAACCTAAATATACTTAGTAAACCTGAACTAACAACAATTACCCACTGAGTAGACCTATAAGACAGATGAATCAGCTAATCCAAACACCCTTGTATAAACTGTTATGCACTAGAAACTAAGCTAGACCCTGATAAAACTGATGTTAATGATCAAACTAATTAAAGAAGTCCTAAATACCACTAATTAGACAAGATTAAACCAAGTTTAACTACACTAGCAGATAATGCCAAGAAATTCTCAAAATGACTTACAGTTTGTCCTCTGCCACAATGGCATGCAAACACACCCAATGAACCTCTAATCTACTTATTCACCCCATTAGCTCAGAATTAACCCAACTCCAGTACTGCATCACCCCTTTGACCATTACCATTGCTAGTTTGACCCTTTTTGACTTTCTTTGACCAAAGTCCAAACTTGCTAGAAACTACAATGTAAGCTTATCAAAAGCTGTGATAAGCTTATACAAGCTTATGTGAGCTTAAAAATAACTTTTAAACACTTGTATTTAGGTTCTTGAAATTGCAAATTCAAACAGTGAGCTAGAAAGTAGCATTTGTGAACATAACTGAAATTCTTGCTTGCATTAAGTTTCAAAACTCTTAAACACTTTAAACTGATACAATGTAACAAAATAATACAAGTTTCATACTAAATTAAGGAATTTTAGATAAAAACGACATTAAAATGAAATTAAAAACTAGAAGACCCTTTTACTTGCTTCCAAATGCTATCTTTTATAACCCAATCTCATTTCCTCTCTCCTCTGATGATTTCCCAACAATTTCCAGCCGTTGGATGGCTTAAAACAATCCTAGCCATTCAAATAGCTTTTTTGGCGCCAATTTTCTTTTCTGCCATTTTAGGTTGAGTGAAGGGATAGGGAAGCTTTAATTGAAGTTTGGAGGTATGCTAAGGTGGAGGGGACAGGTTTGAGTGGAATTGGAGGAGGGGGGATGGGTAGATACTGAGTTTCAGGGAAGCAGGTGATAATGGTGACTTTGGCGGGCTTGAATAATTTGACCAGAGATTTACCAGGCAAGTGGTAATAATGGAAGGGTTCACAATTGTATTATGACAGGGGTCCATTGGTTAGGCAGGGTCCAAAATGGCTAAATGACAAGGCCAAAGGGTATAAATGACAAGGACTAGGTATGCAATTTCTGAAATTTGAGGGGCCTAAGCTGCCAAATCATCAATCTTGTTTCAAGGGACCAAAAGTGACACTCTCAGAAAGTATAAGGACCAATGTTGCCATTTTCACATTTTCCAGGGACCAATTCTGCCAATTTTTGAACTTGAGGGACCAAAGTTGTAATTTTCTCAAACTTTTCATATTTTTCACCAAAGGACTAAATTTGACAACTTTTGATTTTAAAAGGACCTTTGGTGACTTTACTTTTGAAATTATGTGCTCAGGGACTGTTTTTGACAATTTTTGAAACTTGGGGGACTGAAACTGCAATTTTTGCAAATTTGATATGTTTTTCATCTGATTTTGATAATTTTGCATTTGAAACACATAAAACACTGATTTGTGATATTTTGATCATTTTGATGTGTTTCTGAGTGTTTTCAGATGATTTTGCAGTTTATTTTGTACAAAACTGATGAGTATTTAGACACTCATCAATCCCCCACACTGAGATATTGCTAGTCCCTAGCAATGATTTGAGAAAACATAATGGATTTTAATCTCTTTACCAAAAGCCATTACTTCTGGAGTAGCCAAATGTTTCAGTTCAAGTAAGAACCATGGTACACCGATAACCATGTGATTTTGAGCAAACCACCAGCTTCCAACGGATTTGATTTGTCTTTACCAGAAGCCGTACCCTTCTGGACTAGCCAACTCTTAGATAAATTATCAGAATTATCTTTGGTGAGCTGATTACCAATTATGGTTTTTCCACTGCCTTTACCACAAGCCATAATCTTGCGGGCTAGCCAACTCTTCACTTTTTAGGATATGGTGAGCTGAATACCATACAATTTTGGGCAAATTGCAAGCCATATAAACGGATTTGATATATCTTTACCAAGAGCCGTTTGCTCCTGGATTAGCCAATCCTTTTGTCTTACAGAATGGCGGACTGATAACCAAATGAGTAAGTGTAGAACACTTACTCCAAAAAAAAATTTTGGCCAAAAACGGGGGAATTGGGTAGATAATATATGAAATTCGTGAGAATTCCCCCCCACACTTAGAAATGAATATTGCCCTCAATATTCAAAGTACCGGCTGTTATGCCGAAACAAAGAACGTAAAAGGGAAATACTACGGCCATTATTTAGAAAGAAGGATTTTTTTTTTTTTTTTTTTTTTTTTTTTTTTTTTTTTTTTTGAAACATGTGGGCAACCCCCCCACACTAGGGTGGTAGAAAGAGGTGAAAAGACAGAAATATGGGTGAAAACCCATATTGCATGCTACTGTTTTTGATTCCCGAGTCGCTAGCTTGACTCGATCCCCGCATTCATTTGTTCTTGGGGAAAGTAACGTGGAAAACCAATCTCAGTCGGACTTTCGTTCACAGTGTTAACAAACATATGAACATCAGAAAGTTCCACACCGACGAGATATAACCTCGGTATTGTTAATAGTAGAAACTATAAAGGATGATACCGGGGTCAAAGATGGTGTCCTCATTCCCGAAAGAGAAACGGGAAAGAGCAACCACACCATCTGTGAAGAATGGAACAAAGACGTACATGAGAATGCATGTCCATTCCTCAGCAGAGAGAAGCAAATCACCAGTTTTGACATCTTTAAGCTTAAACTTGAAGCTTAGATGGTGATTGGCAAGAAGGTGTCCGGGAGGGAGGGTGGGAAATGATTCTTCAATCAACAAACTTTCCAGAAAAAGGATGTCTCCCTCCGGATCAAGGTAAGTGTTATCAATTCCCATTGGAATTGACTCATCACTAAGAAAGGCCTCGACTTCATTCCAAAAGTTGTCATCCTCCTCATCAAGAATGAGAGAAGGGATGGAAGAGTCGGGAATAGGACTAGAAGATGATGGATCAGTTTTGAGCAATTCATCAATGGGAAGAATGTCTCCCATTGGATCACAAACATCATCATCCAACTCAGATGAAACTGAAGAGAGTTTGGTTTCATCCACAGACTTAACAAACTCGATGCGACAAACTGATGCCGGAGGTGGGACAAGTGGTGTGCTCTTAGAGCTAGCAGTTTCCACCACTTCCGATGAAGTCTCCGAATCTAGATCATCGTCATCATCATCAAGAACACTCTTGACTTCCCTGGTACAGCTTTCAAACCATTTGCTTGAACCAGGGGTAATTTTTAAAGCTTTGAGCTCAGCACGTTTTTGTTGAACACTCTTAACCGTGAAATTTGAGAGTGTTGCATTGATTCTTTCAGATTTTTGATCAATTTTGGCAACACTCTTTTTGTACAAAGGTTTAGAGTTCTGGTTTATATTTAACGTGAGCTCTTCGTTGTCAACCCGAATGGTCAACTCTTCCGCAAACACATCAATCAGAGCACGACTCGTTCTTAAGAAAGCTCTCCCTAAGATAAGGGGAACTCTAGGATCTGCATCGAAGTCTACTACAACAAAGTCAGCATGAAAGTGAAACTTTCCCACTTTCATCACGACATCCTCGGCTATCCCAAGTGGACGAGTTACGGTACGATCCGCTAGCTCGAGTGTCATATGAGTGGATGAAAGTTCAGGAAGAGACAGTTTCTTCCATACTGAGAGTGGCATGAGGTTAATGCTAGCGCCAAGATCGGCCAAGGCGGAGCATTGAAACATCCCCAAGAAATCACACGGGATTAGAAACCGGCCAGGGTCTTCAAGCTTTTCGGGAAGCTTATTAAGAATGGCTGCTGAGCATTGCTCATTGAGAGGAGTTTTAGCCATCTCTGATAGCTTGTCTTTGTTGGTGAGTAAGCCTTTAAGCGTGGATGCAAATTTAGGCATTAGAACGAGAGCATCAACGAAGCTTATATCAAAGTGAAGCTCATTGAAGATTTGGAAGAATTTTTCCATTTGCTCTTTGTTTTTGTCTTTGAGCTTCTCATCATTCATTCTTGATGGGTAAGGAAGCTGACTAGACTTTTGAGCCGAGATGGAAGTGTTTTCTGGCTCAGGATTTTTCCTCGGAACATCGGGTTCCGGACTTAAGGCTTGGACTACCGAAGGTGGGACGTGTGCGGTACTTCGTGGGCTTGAATAATGCACCTTGTCCGTTGTCTCCTTGGTAACTTGACTAAATGCCACAGGAGGAGGGGGCATTGGAGTCGTAGGTCCATTGTGCGTCTTACCACTACGAGTGGTGACGGCTTTCAACTCGGCATTGGGATTGGTAACTGTATTGCTTGGGAGTCCTCCAGAAGATGGTGAAGCTTTGTTCATATTCATGTTCATGAAACTGCTCATCATATTCTTTAACTCATTTGTCTGCCGAGACAATGTGGTATCAATTTCCCTTTTTAGCTCACCTCTCATGTTATTGATCTGAGTTTGCATTGATCGCATGTTTGCCTCAGTCATTTTCATGAAGTCATTTGGCATGGGAGCTTGAGGAGGTGGTTGATAACTTTGATGATTTGGAGCTTGATATGGTTGAGGTTGGTTGAAATTGTTCCGGTTTTGATTGAAATTCTGAGAGTTATTGAAATTTTGTCCTTGATTCGGAACAAAGCGATTTTGATTTCCATGGTTTTGATTGCCATGGTTTTGCACGGGAGGAAAACCAGGTGGTGTCATACCGCTAGGTGCACGGTAGTGAGGATCAGCCTGTGGTCGGTATTGATTGTGGTTTACCGAAGCTACGGGAGCTTGGTAAAAGGAAGCATCGGTTGCTTGACAATCATAATACGCGTGTGGACCACTACAAGTTTCACACACCTTGTTTACGGCTTTGACTGGTTCGGGCTTATGAATTTCGCTTTTGATTTCCTTTACCTCTTTTATCATACAATGGATGATGTCCGTTAGAGCAGCTATCGGAGCTGCTAACTCAGAAGAGTTACCGGATGAAGAAGCAGGAGTGTTCGGAACATTGACTTTGTTGCGAGAAAAAGGAACTTTTGATTTACTCTCGCAAATTTCAAGCACATCTTTAGGTTTACGATTCAAGATATTGCCACCCGCGGATGCGTTCAAAGAATCTTGATCATTACCGTTCAACCCATTGTAAAAGATATTAACTTGTTGAAGCTCCGTGAATTCATGATGGGGGCATTTCCTGAGGAGATCTTTGAATCTCTCCCATGCCTCCAAAATTTTCATCGAAATTTTGACGAAATCCAGAAATTTCATTTTTAAGATTAGTCGTCTTTGATGGAGGGAAGAAATAATTGACAAACTTTTGGACAAGATCCTCCCAAGTTTCGATGGATCGAGGGGGTTCTTTTTCCAGCCAAATCCTGGCTGCCCCCGCAAGTGAGAACGGAAATAGCATCAATTTGATCACCTGTTGTGGCACATCTTTGTAATTGAGAGTTGATGTCAAATGGTTGAACCAACGGATGTGTGCATACGGGTCTTCTCGATCAGACCCGCGGAATTGATTCGTAGACACAAGTTGGATTAAATGTGTCTTCAATTCGAAGTGATCAGAATTGATTACCGTTCGAAGTGATCAGAATTGATTACCGGTAAGACGATGGCATCTCCATAACCCTCGGTGGGTGCCTGGAGCATTTCCGCCATAGTACGTTCGTCTGCCATGGTGTTGCTAGAAATAGTACGAATCTCGGGTTCGACTATTTGGGCAGCACGCCTACGAGAACGTCTTCTTGGAATTTCTGCTAGATCACGCAAAGGACTCAATGATCTAGAAGAACGAGTGCGCATGCACTAGAGTTAACTCTAAGGAATCTCAGAGCTAAGGAGAGAAATGGGAATTATGAAATCTTTCAGATGAGAATGAGAATTATGAAGACGTTTTATAAAAACGGGTGAGAAGAGTCTTTATGGGTTTTCTGGTTCTGAAACGTCGATATTACAACAAAATCAATTAACACAAAATCGAGGCAAAACAACAGTGAACTTAACCAATAATCCAAGATGAATGGCTTCTTTGAAAAAGGTACACCAATCACAATGGACACAAAGGCAAGTTTTATATCTTTAGTTCGGGAACTTATTATGGTCGCACCCCCAGTTAGGTAGTGCACTGCCTTGGTTTTCGGTGGTAATCTTTTAAGTTGTTAATTATTAGAGAAAACGACGATTCTTTTTGTATTTTTATTATTTGATACATATATAGAAACAAAAGGAAAAATATTTTTGTGTTTTATACGTTTTTGCTTGTTTTTGGGTTTTTTGGATTTTTTAGAAGAAAATATGGATATATATATATACAAAGATGGATGATATAAACAATGAGTGAGGATTCAAACAACTAATCTGCTAAAACGGGAGATAAATCAGCACAGCTCCCCGGCAGCGGCGCCAAAAATTTGATGCGCGCAAAACCGTCAAGTTCTCTCACGCAAGCGTAAGAAAGCTTAAAACAGCTCAAGCACGAAATCAATGAAGATCTGAGGAGTACAATGTTTCCCCGGGTCGTTAAGTCCCAGCGAGTTGTGCAATGGATTATAAACCGTTTAGTGATCGAGGAATTTGAATTGGAAAAGGATATTGAGATATGATATTAACTACGGAAAAAGCCAACAAATTAAAAACGCCTTAAATGCAAATTAAAGAAAATTAAAAAGATAAAACCTATTAAATAAACGCTATCACTATATTTAAAGTGATGAACGTTTAAAACCTAAAACGTACGTTTAAATTAAAATCTACGCGACGTACAAAATAAAAAAAGTGAAACTAAGTCAATATTAACCCTAAAAATATGAAAATGATGTTTTTATAAACCTAATGATATAAGAAAATATTTAGAAAAAGAAAATTATTTTTAAAACTAATTATCTAATTAAAAACTATTTTTAACTAATAATTAATTACCTAAAATATAAGAAAATAGGAAAATGAGCTAGAAAAATAAGATTAAGACTTGGAAAAGTCTAAAATATCAAAATAGACTTTTCAAAACTATTTTTATATTTTTGTGACTATTTTTCTATTTTCTATGGATTTTAAACTATTAAAAACTAATTAAATTACTAAAAATTACCAAATGAACTATGAAAAATCTAGAAAATTACTTTTTTCACTTTTTATATTTATCTAAACCTATGAAAATTGAAAACGTATTTTTTTGAACCTTTTTCTAATTTTTTGTATTAAAAGCTATTTAAAAATGATTAAAAACTAATTTAAATTAAGAAAAATAGCAAATGAACTTGGAAAAATCTGAAAATTTCAGGAAAAGTCTACAATGATATTAGGAATATGAGAAAATTAGAAAAACAGGCACTTGTTTGGAGAATTATGAAACTGCTTAAACAAGTGCTTATTAATAAGCACTAAAATAAGCCAAATAAGACAAATAAACCACCCACTGATTACAGATGTCTAAATATGTTATAAGTACTGAAATGCAACTAGGAATAACAAGCTACAAGCACAGAATCACAAGCTCACAGTTTTGATGTCTATGAACTTTAAGTCTAAAACAGGTTCTGAGTGCTTAGTTTAAGCACAACCACAGGCTTATAAATAAGCTCAAACTGAAAACTTTGAATTGGATCTTGGAAAGGACCTGGGTGAAATTACTTGAACCAAAAATTAGACCATGGCTAGCTCTATTGAGCCCTGTGCAAGCTGCACCATTTCTGAGAAAAAACTCAGTGACTGCTGACAGGAGCAGGGCACTTTTGGCCTGAAAGAGGAGCTTGTTTGAAGCTTGTAGAAAAATCACTAAATTCCACAAAAATGCAAATAAGTAAGAGGACCAGGTGAGCTTTTTGAAACACCAAGATTCACTGATTAAGGCTTAAAATTGAATCCAAGAAAAATCTTTGTAATTGGGCTCAAAACAGATTTTCTGTTTTTTGACTTTTGATGAAAAACTGCAACTTTGACTTTTGCCAACTTTGCCACTGATTTAAACACTGAGATTGATGTTAATACTTGAAATGTAACTTCTACAAGCTTTGTTTAAAACTTTTGAAACACAAAATGAGATTTGCTCTCCTAAAATCCACAACAGTGGACTGTGATATGGATTAAGGTTGAATTTTGACTTTTGGTGCTAGCTGACTCAAAATATTGACTCACTTGAACCTAAATATACTTAGTAAACCTGAACTAACAACAATTACCCACTGAGTAGACCTATAAGACAGATGAATCAGCTAATCCAAACACCCTTGTATAAACTGTTATGCACTAGAAACTAAGCTAGACCCTGATAAAACTGATGTTAATGATCAAACTAATTAAAGAAGTCCTAAATACCACTAATTAGACAAGATTAAACCAAGTTTAACTACACTAGCAGATAATGCCAAGAAACCAATGAACCTCTAATCTACTTATTCACCCCATTAGCTCAGAATTAACCCAACTCCAGTACTGCATCACCCCTTTGACCATTACCATTGCTAGTTTGACCCTTTTTGACTTTCTTTGACCAAAGTCCAAACTTGCTAGAAACTACAATGTAAGCTTATCAAAAGCTGTGATAAGCTTATACAAGCTTATGTGAGCTTAAAAATAACTTTTAAACACTTGTATTTAGGTTCTTGAAATTGCAAATTCAAACAGTGAGCTAGAAAGTAGCATTTGTGAACATAACTGAAATTCTTGCTTGCATTAAGTTTCAAAACTCTTAAACACTTTAAACTGATACAATGTAACAAAATAATACAAGTTTCATACTAAATTAAGGAATTTTAGATAAAAACGACATTAAAATGAAATTAAAAACTAGAAGACCCTTTTACTTGCTTCCAAATGCTATCTTTTATAACCCAATCTCATTTCCTCTCTCCTCTGATGATTTCCCAACAATTTCCAGCCGTTGGATGGCTTAAAACAATCCTAGCCATTCAAATAGCTTTTTTGGCGCCAATTTTCTTTTCTGCCATTTTAGGTTGAGTGAAGGGATAGGGAAGCTTTAATTGAAGTTTGGAGGTATGCTAAGGTGGAGGGGACAGGTTTGAGTGGAATTGGAGGAGGGGGGATGGGTAGATACTGAGTTTCAGGGAAGCAGGTGATAATGGTGACTTTGGCGGGCTTGAATAATTTGACCAGAGATTTACCAGGCAAGTGGTAATAATGGAAGGGTTCACAATTGTATTATGACAGGGGTCCATTGGTTAGGCAGGGTCCAAAATGGCTAAATGACAAGGCCAAAGGGTATAAATGACAAGGACTAGGTATGCAATTTCTGAAATTTGAGGGGCCTAAGCTGCCAAATCATCAATCTTGTTTCAAGGGACCAAAAGTGACACTCTCAGAAAGTATAAGGACCAATGTTGCCATTTTCACATTTTCCAGGGACCAATTCTGCCAATTTTTGAACTTGAGGGACCAAAGTTGTAATTTTCTCAAACTTTTCATATTTTTCACCAAAGGACTAAATTTGACAACTTTTGATTTTAAAAGGACCTTTGGTGACTTTACTTTTGAAATTATGTGCTCAGGGACTGTTTTTGACAATTTTTGAAACTTGGGGGACTGAAACTGCAATTTTTGCAAATTTGATATGTTTTTCATCTGATTTTGATAATTTTGCATTTGAAACACATAAAACACTGATTTGTGATATTTTGATCATTTTGATGTGTTTCTGAGTGTTTTCAGATGATTTTGCAGTTTATTTTGTACAAAACTGATGAGTATTTAGACACTCATCAACAACCCATTGCCAAAAGTAGTATGTCTAATAGTCAAGTATAAGCGGTCATAATAGTTCACAATATAGTACCACGAATATAATAATTCAGGGATGCTCCGAACATGGGAGACTTTGCACTGCTCCAACAAGGGAGACTCCTTTGTCACTCGACCACCTAGGCGAGAATTATTGAGAACACTCCACCATTAAGGCGAGAATTATTGAGAACACTCCACCGACAAGGTGAGAATTATTGAGAACACTCCACCGACAAGGTGAGAATTATTGAGAACACTCCACCGACAAGGTGAGAATTATTGTGATGCTCCGAACAAGGGAGACTTTAGGACAAGGTCATAACACGTACGATTCAACAAGTTCAAATAAGTCATAATTTCGTAATTAAGTTCAAGGATTGATTCAAGTTCAAAAGTTCAAGCCAAAAGAGTTCACAAAAGTAGGAATCAATTTAGTTCAATTATGATTCATGCATTCAGCCCCAAAATATAGTAAAGCGGTAAAAAGGGGATGTGATTACTCACTTGATGAATAGATGTGACGACAAAAGTGGTTACACCGAAATGTAGCGGGAATCTCGAAACTGACCTATTATGAATGATATGATATGCAATAAGTCACGATGTAATGTTATGCACGCAATTCGTATGATATTTATACCATTTGTGAGTTTTGAAAAATAATACTTATCGTCGAAAAATACTCTTTTGACGTCTTGACCAATCAAAAAGCACTTTACAAGTTTTTACGTCAAAATGTCATCCTACAATGGTTTCGTAATGATTTATTGTGAAATTTTCACTTTTCGTCGTAAAATAATGTCGTCGGAAATATCATGAAATTAACAAAAATGACTTTGGAAAACTAGTCGTAAAACAGTGTACGTCAATCATTAGAGAACGAACTCGACGGTTTTGGAAAGTTTGTATCGTTATCTAGAAGTTTCAGTTCAGGAGTTTTCGTCCAAAAGGTCTCGATCATAAAGATATTAAGGGTTAAAGATAGTGATTTTGGCTAATTGTTGTGCAGAAAAATGAGTTTCGGCCAAGTTTAAGCATCCATAATTAATTTACTACAACTCCGCTATGCAAGCGGCTTGTCGTTTTGAAAAATATGCCCGGTGAACTTGATTTTATTAGAAGACATTTCGTTTCAAAAAGTTCCACATCATTGATAAAAACAGCCGCTAACATGGTCGTTACAGCTACCGTAACTCTTGTATCGTAAAAAGTAATATAGTTTTTCAGAAAATAATAGTTACGGAAATTTTATGAAAACGTGCATATCTTTGTCGTTTCAAATCCGTTTTCTACGTATAATACGTCCTTAGCTTTGTATCAAAGTATACTAATATATTTTTGACAAGTCGAAATAATTTGTGAAGCTTAAGGCTCGTTTTAGACCCGAACAAACTAAAAATATGTTGCTGAAATTTCAGGAAACTATATTTTTCGTCGTCAAACTTGTAAAATCCATAACTTATTCGTTATAACTCCGTTTTTATCCGTTCAAAAGGCCACGGATTCGTTTTAAAGTATATTTTCTAAATATCAAGGCCAAAATGTCGTGCCTACTGTTGGTTTTTCCAGAAACTTAAAACAAGGACAGAACCTATTCTATACGTATTGAAAATAGTTTTTCTCGGACAAAACCTATTCTAATCCCTTCAAATCAACTCCAAAACTAATCTAATCCTACCATACACCTTCTTAGGGTGTCATGGGTTCCTAGACATCATCAAGACCAAAGTATACCAAGGGGATAATTATAGGATGACTTTATATATATATATATCTCTAAAAATCATGTAAAATGGTATAAACAACACAAATCATGCATGCTTGCCAAGAAAATGAAGAGATACATATGAGATGATAAGGAAACATGAAAAATGAAAGAAACATGCTTACAAGTTAATATGATGAGGTGCAAAGAACCAAGGTTAATCCTAAACACTCTTGGTTTTTATTTCAAAACCTAAACAAGAGTGTGATCTAGATTGTAATGCTTGAACTTGATAAAAATTTTTGTGATCCCTTGTGAGTTCTTGATAAGGCCGGTTTGAAGAAAGAAAGAACCAAGAAAGATTTTTGCTACTAACTTGAAATAATGATGATAATGAATGAGATGAATGTATCTATAAGACTTTATGTATATGTATAGATTCAAGCAATCAAAACCCATACCATTCAATTAATATCACCTCCCCCTTGGTCGGCCAAGGGGGGAGGGATTTGTCAAATTATATATATATATATTTTTTTTTTTTTTTTTACTTGTATGAAATATATTTGTATGTAATTTGTTAAAAAGGTATAAGTAAAGTGTGTAGTTAAATGTAACTTGTAAGGTAAATGGAAATTTTTAATAAATCAAAATGAAGTATAATGAGATCATAAAAATTTTAAAAATACATTCCTTGTAAAAATTGAGTGATATAATAATTGTCGAGTAATTTTTTAAGAAAAGTGTCGTAATAATATAACTTTAACGATTTATATACGAAATAAATCCAAAACACTAGTTAAACTCAAAATATAGTTTTTATAACTAAATGTAAGTATAAAAATATGTCGGGATCATTTTTGAAAGTAATGGATTAAATATTTAAAATAATAACTCACGCGATAACGTTTATTAAATATAAAAATTACGCGTTAAATGTGAAATGAAATGTCATGAATGAACTAATATGATGCATATTAAATTTAAGAAATGACCGGAATTTGAGAATTGTGACATTCTTCCCATGTCAGCGGAATCATGTCCTCATGATTCGATTAACGATACTATGGTCCGAACCTCGACAAGAGTTCTAAAAGTTCATGCTCGTACGAACAGTCTAAATGATCATATCAATGCCCATGCGTACAGGTTCCCCATTCAACTAAGTACGTACCCGTGATTAGATTGGATAGGGTAAACTTACCCAATATCGAACGTAGCTCTCAAAAGACCCTTAGATAGTCGATTCTAATTTAATCCCACAACTCATCAAACAAGAACTGTCATGAGATTAAACTAAACCGACTTGAGTAAACTTGTCTCTTAGCTTGATTTTCGCAACTCATCAAACAAGAACTGTCACTAGATCAAGCTAGGAAACAAGTTGTTAGAAAGATAGGAATCAACATCCTTGAATGAAGTCTTTTGAAAGATTTGCTCGATATTCGATTTGCTTACACAAATCAAATCAAATCAACAAAATATATAACAACTAAGGTCGATATCAATAGGTCTCAAATTAATCAATGACGTGAACGTGGTAAAGATTGGAAGGAAGCTATGCACTCAAAATTATGTCGTACAGAAATAAGGTAGTTGTTCAAAGGAATGTACCCGTTAAGCGTTGCGGGCTTCCTCGGTACCCAGATAGAATGCTCGACCACGTGCGGGAGGAATTTCAATGTTCTGATCTTGTGGGCCTTCTATTGCCAATGCCAAGTTTGGACGATTACCTCCTTGATTGGGAGTTCTTTTCAGCTTTGGACAGGTATTGCGAAGGTGATCTAGACTTCCACACTCGTAACATGCTTTTCTCTGTCCTTGATTCCCAGTTCTGTTTGAGCAATTTCGAGAGAAGTGGCCCGTCTGTCCACATTTGTTGCACCTTCGGCAGTCTCCTAAGTGATGATAATTACATTGAGTACACAAAGGATGTGGACCTACGTATCCTTTGCGCTCCTGGGTGGTCGCCCCATAGTTCCTGGTTATTCGTTGCCTCTTGTCTTGCTGACCCTGGTCTCGGCTTCCCTGGTGATCCTCCTGTCGCTTTCGTCCATTGTCGTTTGCTTTTGTTAGTTCTCCCGACCTGATCACATCATTTGTCAAGCGATACGCCATACTCACAGCGGCTTGCAGAGTGGTTGGTTTCGACGAAGTGACATCCCTCCTAATTTCCGGTATCAATCCCCATATATATCGGTCAATCAACTTTTCCACAGTGGAAACCATGTGAGGAACCATCCTAGTTAACTCATGGAAACGGATCGTGTACTTGTCGATCTCTACTCCTACCATCAAGTGGTTCCAAAATTCTTCTTCCAATTTCTGCACTTCATCTTTTCTGCAGTACTCATCAGTTAGTAGTTTCTTGAATGCTTCCCAAGATAATGCATTTGCAGCCCCTCTTCCTCTGATCTGTAGTTGGTTGTTCCACCAGGTCAAAGCTCGTCCCTGTAGTAGACCAGCAGAGAACTCAACCTTGTTTCCTTCAGCACATTTCGTGATACTAAGCTTCGACTCAACATTCTCGAACCAGGTTAGCAGTCCAATGGCACCCTCAGTACCATGAAATTCCATTGGCTTACATGTCATGAAAGTTTTGTAGCTGCATCCTTGACCAGCGTTTGAAGTACCTTCTCCGGCGTTGGTTCTTCTAGCATCGAGATGTGTTATAATTTGGGTGAGTAGATCCGCTATTCCAGCAGCGTTGTTGTCTGGATTGTCATTGTTGTTTGGATTGCCGTTGTTGTTACCTCCTGAGCGTGTGTTTCTTACAGCCATGATCCTACAGTGGACCAAAACATCGGGTTGAGTAAACGACATTCGAACGAAGTCAGATGAGGTGCAGAACGGTGGTAATGTGTGTTATAGTGATCGAAATATGACAGGATCAGGGACATGCTGTGTCTAACAAGTCGAAAGATGGAAAAGAGAAGATATGAACGAGGTACGGTAATGTAGACGTGAACGTAAAAACATGCTATGCATACCCACCCGACCAATGCAACTTCAGGTGACCAGACTCAAAAGACTCGACCAAACATGATTTAAAATTACCCTTCTTATCATTGCATGGTTCTTCATAAATTAGACATAGTTGATCAGGCTATGTATAATTTATGAGTAACGATGCAACGATAGGACTAGTTGACTCGAATGGTGTTCAATGTTTAATAAAATAATATACAAAAAAAAAATTTATTCCGGTTATAGCTGTGATTTTTATTTTTGAAAAATCGGCATTCTCTATAACCTTTGGCTCTGGTACCAATCTGTCACACCCTCGCCGGAGGCGGAAACACGAGGTGTAACGGAAGGGAACATAAGCACAAGATAATAGAACATACCAACATTAATATTAAAAGAAATAACACTCCATTACAATACTAGTTTAGCCGTCATCGGCAAATATATTACAAAGTTTAGATTTCCAAAATATTGTTTTATTACATACGACTTGTAGCGACAAGTGAAAACTTCTTTATGCAAGACTTGATAGAAAAGCTTACTAACGATCACCTGAAATGCATGAGAGAAAAACGGGTCAACTATGAAAATAGTTGGTGAGTAAACACGTTTAGCGAGATAAGAAAACTCGTAAGAAATAATCAAAGCTTTCGGTCAACGAAAATATAGTTCCCAAAGCAAAGGCATTGTATATCCACTCAGTTCCAAGTTCCGCCCATACAAAACTTGCAACCTGTGTGTACACAACCCATTGCCAAAAGTAGTATGTCTAATAGTCAAGTATAAGCGGTCATAATAGTTCACAATATAGTACCACGAATATAATAATTCAGGGATGCTCCGAACATGGGAGACTTTGCACTGCTCCAACAAGGGAGACTCCTTTGTCACTCGACCACCTAGGCGAGAATTATTGAGAACACTCCACCATTAAGGCGAGAATTATTGAGAACACTCCACCGACAAGGTGAGAATTATTGAGAACACTCCACCGACAAGGTGAGAATTATTGAGAACACTCCACCGACAAGGTGAGAATTATTGTGATGCTCCGAACAAGGGAGACTTTAGGACAAGGTCATAACACGTACGATTCAACAAGTTCAAATAAGTCATAATTTCGTAATTAAGTTCAAGGATTGATTCAAGTTCAAAAGTTCAAGCCAAAAGAGTTCACAAAAGTAGGAATCAATTTAGTTCAATTATGATTCATGCATTCAGCCCCAAAATATAGTAAAGCGGTAAAAAGGGGATGTGATTACTCACTTGATGAATAGATGTGACGACAAAAGTGGTTACACCGAAATGTAGCGGGAATCTCGAAACTGGCCTATTATGAATGATATGATATGCAATAAGTCACGATGTAATGTTATGCACGCAATTCGTATGATATTTATACCATTTGTGAGTTTTGAAAAATAATACTTATCGTCGAAAAATACTCTTTTGACGTCTTGACCAATCAAAAAGCACTTTACAAGTTTTTACGTCAAAATGTCATCCTACAATGGTTTCGTAATGATTTATTGTGAAATTTTCACTTTTCGTCGTAAAATAATGTCGTCGGAAATATCATGAAATTAACAAAAATGACTTTGGAAAACTAGTCGTAAAACAGTGTACGTCAATCGTTAGAGAACGAACTCGACGGTTTTGGAAAGTTTGTATCGTTATCTAGAAGTTTCAGTTCAGGAGTTTTCGTCCAAAAGGTCTCGATCATAAAGATATTAAGGGTTAAAGATAGTGATTTTGGCTAATTGTTGTGCAGAAAAATGAGTTTCGGCCAAGTTTAAGCATCCATAATTAATTTACTACAACTCCGCTATGCAAGCGGCTTGTCGTTTTGAAAAATATGCCCGGTGAACTTGATTTTATTAGAAGACATTTCGTTTCAAAAAGTTCCACATCATTGATAAAAACAGCCGCTAACATGGTCGTTACAGCTACCGTAACTCTTGTATCGTAAAAAGTAATATAGTTTTTCAGAAAATAATAGTTACGGAAATTTTATGAAAACGTGCATATCTTTGTCGTTTCAAATCCGTTTTCTACGTATAATACGTCCTTAGCTTTGTATCAAAGTATACTAATATATTTTTGACAAGTCGAAATAATTTGTGAAGCTTAAGGCTCGTTTTAGAGCCGAACAAACTAAAAATATGTTGCTGAAATTTCAGGAAACTATATTTTTCGTCGTCAAACTTGTAAAATCCATAACTTATTCGTTATAACTCCGTTTTTATCCGTTCAAAAGGCCACGGATTCGTTTTAAAGTATATTTTCTAAATATCAAGGCCAAAATGTCGTGCCTACTGTTGGTTTTTCCAGAAACTTAAAACAAGGACAGAACCTATTCTATACGTATTGAAAATAGTTTTTCTCGGACAAAACCTATTCTAATCCCTTCAAATCAACTCCAAAACTAATCTAATCCTACCATACACCTTCTTAGGGTGTCATGGGTTCCTAGACATCATCAAGACCAAAGTATACCAAGGGGATAATTATAGGATGACTTTATATATATATATATATCTAAAAATCATGTAAAATGGTATAAACAACACAAATCATGCATGCTTGCCAAGAAAATGAAGAGATACATATGAGATGATAAGGAAACATGAAAAATGAAAGAAACATGCTTACAAGTTAATATGATGAGGTGCAAAAAACCAAGGTTAATCCTAAACACTCTTGGTTTTTATTTCAAAACCTAAACAAGAGTGTGATCTAGATTGTAATGCTTGAACTTGATAAAAATTTTTGTGATCCCTTGTGAGTTCTTGATAAGGCCGGTTTGAAGAAAGAAAGAACCAAGAAAGATTTTTGCTACTAACTTGAAATAATGATGATAATGAATGAGATGAATGTATCTATAAGACTTTATGTATATGTATAGATTCAAGCAATCAAAACCCATACCATTCAATTAATATCACCTCCCCCTTGGTCGGCCAAGGGGGGAGGGATTTGTCAAATTATATATTTTTTTTTTTTTTTTTTTTTTACTTGTATGAAATATATTTGTATGTAATTTGTTAAAAAGGTATAAGTAAAGTGTGTAGTTAAATGTAACTTGTAAGGTAAATGGAAATTTTTAATAAATCAAAATGAAGTATAATGAGATCATAAAAATTTTAAAAATACATTCCTTGTAAAAATTGAGTGATATAATAATTGTCGAGTAATTTTTTAAGAAAAGTGTCGTAATAATATAACTTTAACGATTTATATACGAAATAAATCCAAAACACTAGTTAAACTCAAAATATAGTTTTTATAACTAAATGTAAGTATAAAAATATGTCGGGATCATTTTTGAAAGTAATGGATTAAATATTTAAAATAATAACTCACGCGATAACGTTTATTAAATATAAAAATTACGCGTTAAATGTGAAATGAAATGTCATGAATGAACTAATATGATGCATATTAAATTTAAGAAATGACCGGAATTTGAGAATTGTGACAATTGGTTTGGTGGGTTGAGGTTATTGGAGAAATTTTTTGTTGGGCCGGTGGTGTATGAGGTGGTGTTAGGGTTGGAGTAGTTTGTTCGGCCGGTTAGGAGGCAGTGGAGTGATCGGGCAAGATAGGTGACGGTGGAAGTAGCGGTGGAAGTAGTGGCGAAAGTAAAAAATCATGGGAAAGCGGGTTATTTGGAGTTAAAGAACCAAGCAGAACTACATCTTCGTCAAAAGTTACATGACGAGAAATGATAATCTTGTTGGTGGCATGATTAAGACACCAATAACCGCGGTGATGGGATGGGTAGCCAATAAAAATGCATGGAGTGGCGCGAGGTACAAGTTTATTGGCAACGTGCAAATGCGGTTAGCAAAGACACCCAAATACACGTAAGTGGTCATAGGTTAGAGGTTTATTGTAAAGTTTGGTGCAGGGGCGGAGGCAATGGGGGGACTAGTGGGTGCTAGGCCTCCCCCAACTAGCTCAATAAGTTCACGATAATATAGCCTAAATGCCTAATATTTTAAAAATAGGAACAATCGGCCCCTACCAATATTACCGATTCAATATTGCGTTTTTTGGATAAAAACATTGTTTTTGCTGAAACTCTAGAGTCAAGAGGAAGAGGAGTGTAACAAGGGAATAAACTGATCCAAAGAATTGTTTTTTCATATAAGGTATTTAATGCTTTTATTGATTTGTTTTTTCATTAATGATCACAATTACTATACTATTCAATTATTATTTATCATTAACATAAAATTTGTGTTTTAATATCTTGAATATATATTTTTTTCAGGTTAGTTCATGAGACAAAGGATTTGAAGATGATGATATGACGTTGAAAAAACTTGTTCAACAACAGACTTTATATGGTCAAATGATCCTCTTGATGTTCTAGGTACTGTTACATCCATAGCTTTCACATATGACACTTTTTTGGCAAACAAGAATCATAAATTAACTACCGAAGAAGTAATGTATTTTTTATTAGTAGTAACGAGGTCAAATGCTAATCGCTAAGTTGCTAACGGTTATTGAAATTCTTACAAAGATTTATTAAGGCTTTGTGTTAGTGTAAAACGTGTTTTCTTTAATTTATTAGACACTAGGCTCTTCGTTTACTTTTTCATATTTTCTTGCTTTGATATATTGGTTAGATTTATATCGTTATTCTAAAATTTTATATCGGCCCCCCTTAACTTGAAATCCTGGCTCCGCCCCTGGTTTGGTGAAGGGAATTTCATTTGTAATGGCGGTAGAAGACAAGATATTTAAGAGATGGCAGTCATATGAAGTGCTTCCAGCCAATATAAGAGAGGAATGTGTGCTTGAACAAGGATGGTGCCAACAACATTGTTAAGTGTATGAAGCATACATTCCGACTTCCCATTTTCTTGAGATGTCTTAGGACATGAGAAGCGAAACTGGATGATGCTTAGGGAAAACGTTATGGAAGTGATTGTTCACAAATTCGCCCCCGTGGTCACATTGCAAAGGCTTGATGTCAATATTGAATTGGTTATTTACAAAGAACAAAAAATAACAAAAGTATCATACAAGTCAGATTTATTATGTGACGAAAACACCCAAACAAAATGAGAAAATGATCCAAATTAATAACATAATATCTTATTCCACTGACACTCAAAATAGGGGAGGTCCACACATCCGAGTGTATAATGTCAGAAATAGACGCAACACTAGACTCAGAATTATAAACGCGAAGCTTAACATGTTTACCCAACTGGAATACATGACATAAACTAGACGACTTTGACTTATTGCAAGAAATTAAATGACTTGACTCTAACTTCCATATAACATCGTCACCATGATGTGTGAGGCGTCGATGCTATATGGAATGACTAAAGGAAAGCAAAGCAAAGGGTGTGGATGGTTGATGAGTAACTATGTAAAGATCGCCAGTACTGTCACCATGGAGAATTAGCTTGCGAGTGTGATAATCTTTTATAGAAAAGCCAAATTCGTCAAATTCAACAAAAACTTTATTGTCTTTGGTATATTTACGAACAAAAGTTAAATTTTTGATGATGTTTGGTGTAACCAATATACAATATAGGTAAAGGTGTTTATGAGGGGTATGCAGAACACTATGTCCTATGCAAGTTATGGGTATAGATTGACTATTGCCAACAATTATAGAGGGATAAATGCTTTTATTACAAATAGTAGTGTGCAAGTGTTTTTCGCTAAATTTGATGAGGTACATGTGTTCATATTTCATGTCGATTCTTGAAGGGTCATAGTCTGAAACGCATGCGGAAGCATGGTAGCATAAATAGGAAACATTGCCTAATAATTGGAACAGTGGCCGAATCATGATGCAATTATTGGGCCTGTGGAACCTAGACCGTGTCTACTGGGACTTATGCCTTGGGTAACTGTAGTTGGGTTGGACAGAAAATGGGCCCAGAACAGGCAGAGTATAATAGTAAGGAGTGAAGCCGTACACCCGTTGGGCCAAGGGATCTTGTGAATAAGCCTTGTAGTTGTTTGTGAGATGAGTTGTTGTAACATTCCCATGCGAGGAATTAGTGCTAGACAAGCAGCTGTTGTTTGAACCATAAGAGTTTATTGGTCTTTGATCATTGTTTTCATGCACAAACTTACAAATGTTTCAATATATACTTATAACCGTCATGAGTTAATGGACATGTGGTGAAGTAGCAGTAAAGGGAAGTAAGCAATTATGCAGCAAACAAGCAATAAGTGGCAATAGAAATTAAAGGCAGTAAGCAATGGAAGGAAGCTAGCCAGCATGCAAAAAACATAGAAAAGATGGAGATTTTTTATTTTTGGTGGATGAATTAGGGCTCTAATTACTATATTAGAATTGGTAAATCCCCCATAGTGTCATATTATCATTTAACCAATATCAATAGATTATGACTGCGTTTGTTTTTCTGAAAAACCTCTTAATAACATCTTAATCTGACTCAGTCAAATGCAATCAGATGTTTAGACATAAAAGCGTGTTTGTTTTTTTCCTGTTATTAAGAGGCAATAAGAGACAGTCAACATTAAGAGTGTTTGTTTTTTTATGATCATTAAGAGGCTTTAAGAGGTAAAAACATTTTATTGAACTAGATGTTGAGGGACATCTTAACACCTCTTAATGTCTAACACCTTCAAATAATTTTACAAAAAACAAACACTTTTATATCAGTCAGATTCAGATTTCTCAACCACTTATTCATATTAAGTTGGAATCAGATTCAAATTTTTCAATCACACATTCAGATTCAGATGTGCAAATCAGATTCAGACTCAGAGCCTCATAAAAAACAAACAACACCTACATATCTTACACCATAAGATGATAAGACTATCAATATGAGCTAAGTCCACTAATAACAAATAAACCCACATAAATGAGCCATGCATAATAACAACTAGGCCAATACGCTTACCCTTGTAGTCTTGTTGAAGCATTTGCTAACATTTAAGTTTATGCATGGTTATTAGAAACTTTCTAAGGAGACGTACCAATTTGTTATCTGAGTATTTATAAAACAGTGAGGTTTAGAAAGAAATACCATTAGAACAACATGATTAAGTAAACAAAGCCAAATTAAAGTAAAGGTGTCCATGGTACTGGAGCAGGACCGAATCGAAAAATTGAAACCGGAAGAACCTAGAATCGAAAATAAGAAAAAGTGGAACTGAGAACCGTATTAAGTTCTTTGGTTCGGTTCCAGTACGGTACAAGATTTTTTGGTAATTCTCCACAAGCATCAAAGTGTGTTTTAAAAATTCAGACTTCGTTGTCTATCATTCTTAAAGGACATTCTATAACTACACAAACACACATAAAATGTCTAAAACAATGCAAATCATTCTAACAATTTCAATTGTTCAAATTAACATAAACTAAAACATAATACGTAAGTTTATAATTGTTTAAAAGTATCATGTGCACTTCATATTATTAAGGAAAATGATGAATCTTCCTTCTTGATATTCCTAACAAGTGCTAAAATCAATGAGAATGTTAAAAGATATACATGATGGATGACACATGTGAAAATTTATGTGGAGTTGGATGATATTGTAGGAATATGTAGCATTGCTCAATTATTAATCTAGTTACTGTTGTTGTATTTAATCTGATAATGACTTTCATAAACAATTCATAATTCAATTCACATGAATATGATAAAAATAAAAAATGATTTTAAATAATTTACTTCCATGCTGTTGAATATTTGAAGGCTATTAGTAATTGAAAAAAAAAATAATAGTTTGATGTTATTTGAAATATATTAAAGGTTTGGGCTTTGATTTTCGATGAGTTGTTGGGTTTTATGTTATAGAGTTGGCGATTAATATGAGAAGGTTTTTCTTTTACAGTTTTTTTTAAGTTGCATGTACACAACATTCAAACAACCTGTTAAACTTCCATACTTAAACAGAGTTGGATCTTTTCGGAAAAGTACCGGACGGTTCCGACCCGAAGCGTCCCGAGAATTAAAATTTTGAAATTCTAAGAACCGATAACCAAACAACGGTTCTAATATCGGTTTGGTTCCTAGTCGGTACCTGTTCGGTTCTTCGATTCCTTTGGTTCTTTGGTTTTTTTAGACACCCTTTTCATATTATTAGTTCTTTTAAAGGGCTTGTAGTTTTAATTAGGTTTTATGTTGTGTAAGATTGTTCATCATTCAAATGATTGTGAATTCTATCTAAAATATATGAGACATATTTGTGATGTATAGTTGTGTTTAAAAGAAAAAATATGCGAACTAGAATTGAGAAGAAAAGATGTACTACTAATAAGCAATGTTATATCGTCTGTCTTTCAAAATTTGTGATGCTTGCAAAATCTAATAGTTTCGTTGGATAATCGTTTGAAAATACATCTAATTTGTTAAATTTTTATAGCGTGTATTTAACTTTTATTTTCTTATTAAGTTAACCAACGTTTTGTTCTTCCTATTATTTGTATGCTTAATAAAAATGATGACATGTCACAAGTTAATCATCTTAAACCTATAAACACAACATTCAAACAACCATTTAACACAAGTCACACTACATCCACAACTAAACACACGTATTCTTCAACTTCACACCCCCACGACCACACACACCCCAACCCCTCATCATTAAAAAAAAAAAAAAAAAAAAAAAAACACCTCAACCATCATTTCACAGAGTTTGGTTCAATAAAGATCAAAGAAAACTAAAGATCAAATAAACTATTCTCAACCATTCATTTTTTCATCAAAACAAAAAAATAAAAAGAAAATTCCCAAAATAAGCCAAAAAGTCTTGCATGGTCCGTTAAATGGTCATTTTTTTAGGCCTTTTTCCATTTTGGTCATGCTCGACTGTTCAACTGCTCGACTCCACCCAATTTTGACACGTGTCATTCTTTTGTACCTTTTTTTCCAGAAAAGTACATGAGAATGACACGTGTCAAAATTTGGGTGGAGTCGAGCAGTTGAGCAGTCAAAGTCGAGCAGTTGACCAGCCAAAAGAATGACACGTGTCAAAATTTTGATTGAAGTCGAGCAGTTGAGCAGTCGAGCATGACCAAAATGGGAAAAGCCTAAAAAAATGACCATTTAACGGACCATGCAAGACTTTTTGGCTTATTTTGAGAATTTTCTCTAAAATAAATTTTCACATTCATTTTTAAAAACTAAATATCTCACAAACTATTGATCGTTAGATGAAACTAATCATACCATCACGACAAACATAAAATTACCTTTAATTTGATATGCCGCATCATATACTTTCGACGAATTTTTTTTTCCGATTTTTTTGTGGGTTTAAGGTTTACGTTTAGGGTTTAGGTTTTTAGGGTTTGACTTTTTTGGGTTAAGCTTTTTAGGGGTTAAGGGTTTAGGTTTCTTACGGTTTAGCGGATAGGGTTTAGGTCTTTTTGGTTTAGCGGTTAGGGTTTTAGGGTTTAGGGTTTTAGTGGTTTAAGGTTTTAGAGGTTTAGGGTTTTAGAGTTTTTTACGGTTTAGGGGTTAGGGTTTAGGGTTTGTAGTTTAGGGGTCGTGTTAACACAAAAGAGTATTTTTAAAATTTTCATTTATAGTGTAATATATCGAAACCCGCAAAAAACGATATTGATCTCATCATTCGAAAGAGTGAAAGTGAATTTAATTAATTTGATCAAAAATGGATTGTTGAGATTGATCCATTTGATCTTTAGTTTTTATGTGATCTTTATTGATCTCACCCCTCATTTCACAATCATCATCATTTTCTATCTTCAAAATCAAGAAGATACCATACTTGCTACATGAAATTATATTCACAATCTTCAAACCAAACCACGAAAATAGTTAAATTGGCACCTACAATCCCAAAATCAACAACCTCAGTCGGCCATGACATCCAAAAAATAGTTGCACTCGTGTTTGCACACTTACAACTGTCACTGTAGTCGAAAACCCACTTGCATGTGTCATCTAATATGTCATAGTAGCAGGTTTACCTTAACTTTTCTAAGATTATGACGAGTTAGGGTTTGCGAAAAGGGTATTTGTGTGGCAGTGAGGATGTGAGGTTGAAGAAGAGAGGTGTTTGGTCGTTGATGGTGTGAATGGTGTTAAATGGTTGTTGAATATGCTTCTTATATGTTTAAGATGATTATATTGTGACATGTTATCATTTTTTCTTAAACATACATACAATAAAAAGATTAGTAAGTTGGTTACGGACAATAGAAAAAAAGAAGTTAAATACACAATATATAAAATTGTGACAAGCTAGATGAATTTTCAAATGATTATCCATAGTTTCATTTAAACTAGATGATTATCCGCGCACAGCGGCGACAATGTATGACATTGTCAATTGTGTGTATAATTTTTTTTTATGTATATATGTGTATGGATTAAGTGAGAGTGAAAAATGTTAGTGGTCTAAATTTTAATTAAATATTAAATATTTAATAAATTGCATTAAGTAAGCATGTTCTAATATCTACTACTTATAAAGAGTGTATGTTCATTTTTAAAACTTAAACTGAATAAAGGGTTTTGTTTAAATTACTCTTTTAATTACACTGATGACAAGTTTCAAACCTTTGATTAAAAATAATAATAACATCGACAACTAAATTAATAATTTAAATATTGATTAATACTCAAACTTTATCATTTCTCATTTAAACTCATAGATTTTTTTTCCTCGTAATTACTACAAATTGAACTCGTAAATGTTTCATCAAAGGTCATACCAAAATACAAGTTTGCAAGTATAATTATTTGTCACTATAAATCGTTACTTTACGTGAGTATTTGTTTAATCTAACTATATTACTCAGATTTTAAGTTTTAACATTTTAAGCTAATGTTTTTCTTTCATATGTAATGTGTATAGTTACCTGTTCAACAATCAAATCATTGATGTGTATTGTTATCTACATGCATTTTTTCTTTAACTTTGCATAGTTAGATAACATTTTATAATCTACTTTTGTTATAAAAAGAAACTTTATCGAAGTATGGTAATCATTTCATATCACTAGTTAACAAATATATAATGTGTGTGATTACACATTTTTGTTTTTTCATCTATGGTCCTTTTGTAAATCCAACATTCTAATTTCTTTACTTCTTTAGAGGACGTGGAATCAATGAGTGTCTTTTACACGTATAAAATAACTTTTCATTTATATATATTATCCACCTCTCTAGACGTTGAAACGGTTTAAGATCATTATATTTTGTGCTCTTTTTCAACTTTGTAACATAGTTTTTGAGTAATATAATAGCAATATGTGAATATTATATTTGTACTATATAGTATAACATAATGTCATGGGGTCTATATGTGATTGGAAAATCCACCATCCCAACATTATCACCATCTTGATTGACTAACAACCAAAGAAGAAATGTATTATTGATTGAGTACAATGATAGAATGGAAAACAACAAGTCGTGAAACCTAGATCACAAACAATGGTATGTGGTGTATATTTTTTCAAACCATAAATGCTCGACATAAATTCGAACAATTAGTGAGATCCCTTCATAAGTATATAGATATAAACGAGTGTGGAAACCCGCGCGTTGCAGCGGGATTGGTTTTGTAGCCGTGAATTTGGATAGGGACTATTTTTGCGAAATTGCTATAAAGGACTTACTTTGCAGCGACACTGAAACTTTAGAGACTATTTTTGCCAACTTGGACTTACTTTGCAACGGCACCTAAACATCAGGGACTATTTTTGCCAACTTGCAAAAGTTGGCATTAAATGTGTTCACACTGTTTGGGACACGTGGCGTGTGGAGAATCATTCCCCGCCTTTTAGTTAATATATATAACGAGTGTGGAAACCGCGCGATGCAGCGGGATTGGTTTCAAAGGACTTACTTTGTAGCAACACTTAAACCTTAAGGACTAATTTTGCCAAGTTGCTATAGTTAGCAATTAATTTTACAGGACTTACCTTGCAACATCACTTAAACCTTAGGGACTATTTTTGCCAGATTGCTATAGTTAGCAATTAATGATGCAGGACTTATTTTGCAGCGCCACTTGAACCTCAGGGACTGTTTTTACCAAGTTGGAAAAGTTTGCATTTAATGCATGCTTTTGCAAAACTTGATGTCCTGCCTTTTAGTATATATACTAATATGAGCTACTCAGTATATATATATATGCAGTTTGGCAATTGTCTGTGCATGGGTCATTAAATTAAGGTGGTACTCCGTATTATTAGCATCATGATGATTTAATCATTCAAACTTGTGACATTTGATCAGATGAGTCTATTTCACACTCTTGTTTTAGATAGTGATTCTACTTCCTCATACTTCGCTTTGACAGGATTGAATGTTGTTGTTATTGTTAGATAGTAATTATATATTAATTTCTTTAGTATGCTGAGTTAGGGGTATACATATGTGTGAAACATTGGATATTCTCTAAGAGATGGCAAAGAGTATGTTACGTAGTTATGTTGATATATTTATTAGATTTTCATGCAAGTAGGTAGGAAATTATCTATGAATCTGAATAAGAAAAGAAGTGATAAAAATGTATTTAATTTGACAAACTTGCATGTCCATTTGGTCACTTGTGTGGCATAAATTTTGATGCCAAGGTATATATCGTTGATGACCTCAAAGGCCCTAACAGAACACTCCCTTTCTTTAGAATTTTATCAAAATAAAACTAGGATGTGTAAGAAAATTATATGTTCAACTACTTACTTTATCTCCATAATTATATCATTCAACAAGTGACATAAAGTAATCACTAACATTTTAACATATTTTTGGACAAGTGAAGTATAAATTTAAAAGGTTGAGCAGTAGGACATTGTTTGTGGAAAATAAAATATTGCCATAGTTTTTGTAAAACCTAAAAATCTAAAACATGATTAAAGACTAAAATACCTTTGGAATCGAAATTTATAAAATACGTAAAATACATTTATATCATTTAACGAAATTAAAACTAAACTTACGAGTAATTAAAACTTAACTAATGTGTGTACGTGATCGATTTTGGTACGACGAAAGATTTAAACGTCTCGCGTAAAAGTTTGGGCCTCACCATTTGTTTGATTTTGATCCGATGGGCTCGTTTTCTTTTGCCAAGCCGAGAGTCCAAGAAGCCATAAGGGGCGTTTGTTTTGTGTGTTCGGTTGGGCCAAGCCGAAACCCAAGCCCCCTCCTCAAAAGCCCTAAACTAAAAATGATACCACCTATAAATATAATACATTTACAAGAAATTGAAACCCTAGTTTTGTTGCCTCTCTTTTTCTTTTTCTTCCATTCGGCCGAACCCTACACTTGTGGTGTCGAGACTTTTGTTTTCAACAAGCTAAGGTATAACAATGTTTATTAGTCTTCTTTCGTTACACCTTGCGTTAATATATTGTAACTTGTTTCGTTTAGTCGAGTTTTGTGTTTTCTTTTTTGTGACCGAGCCGTGTGAACCAAACAAAGACAAACCATAATGATTTGAACCTTATAATTATTAAAGAGCTTGTTACGTAATAAGTATTATTGAATCGGATCATGGTTAAGTCGAGCTATATATAGAACCGAACCATGTATATGTTTCGGCCAAGGTATAAAAAACATGATAACTTGAATATGTAAAGTACGAAGATAAGCTAGGACTTGCGTTAAGTGTTATAGCCGAAACCCTAGGTTTGAACCGAACCATATAAGAGTTTTGAAAGTGTATCTAATAAGTAAGATCATGTGAAACCTAAACCCTAGTTTAATGTGTAAACGTGCATGGATATAAAGGTTGACGTATAACATATATATGAGTAACATATGATTAAGACATGAACGTGTTGAGTAAATAACAAGAGTAACGGGTCATTTAATGGCGTAACATATAAAGTAAATGCGCGTGGATATGATATTAAAAGAATGAGAAAACCCTAGAACATAATGAGAGTCGATTAGGGTTTGAAGCTAAGTATATTAATTCGTTATTTCATGTGTGAGTTATGACTTTTAAACTATTTTCACATTTAACCCTAAACTTTAATAAATGACATAATGAACCTTAACCTACGATATTGTTTATAAAACACTTAAGTCTCATTTAATTATAAACCCTAAATTACGAAGATCACTGAATACATTGAGTATAAACACCAAATATTAAAAGATCATTTCGACGATTATGGAATCATAAATAACATGTACGACCGTTAATGTGTATAGGTTCTGTGAAGAAGGAGTAATCCTTTGCTTTTCGTGTTTCTGCTTTTCGATCATTTGCTTTGGAATAAGGTACAAATATTCTGACCTTTTCAGTAAAGGTTCCTTATAACGTTTTCTTTTCGTTAGCTTTTATATTAGGATTTCCTAAGCCTTTGCTATGAACCCCATTTTGTTTGTTTGAGACGTTGCTTATTTGAACTTTGATTTTTGGATCATAAAACATTTGATTTTGAACTATATGATATGAAAACTTTGATATTGAAACATGATTAAATCTTTGAAAAAGTATGATCTGTGTCAGTTATGACATTCTGATTTGACCTAAGATAGTTTGACACCCGAGTCAAAATAATAACTAGTCATGGGGGTTCCATGTCCGTGTCAGTAATGCACTTCTGACATGACTCTAGGGCAGTAGAGTGAAGTTCTGCCACATCCCTTATCTGCTATCTGTTATGAGCTCAAGTTATATTATATTACCAATATATGTTTATGGGGCGTATGGGTGCATCCTAGATCTGTTATATGTTATATGTATTATGTTATATGCTATATATTATCTGATGATTGATGCTGCGTGCATGCACGTCCTTCATAACTCTGGTAGGTCTCCCCTACAAATGTTATCTTGTGTGAATATGAATATGATTATGATCTGATATATGTGTGTCTGGGCTCGAGGTAGTTAACTATAAAACTTATTCTATTATTCTGATTTATATTTTGAAATGATTATGATTTTACTATCTTTCTTTCACTTTATTTCGTATTCGTTTTCGTTTCGTATTCGTTTTGCTGGTATATTTGTTCACTGGGCTTTTGAAGCTCAGCCGCATTTCTTTTCTTCCGCGGCATGTATCTAAGCATTGGAGCTGGGTTTTGCTTTGGGATGAGAGCTGAGTGGACTTACCTTAGAGATATTTAGCTTTGATCTTATGATGCCATTTAAGACTTTATATTCAGATATTTTATTTGGAGTTTATTTTTCCGCTGGGACCTATGTATTGAAGTCATTTTGACTTGAATTATTTCGGTATTTATGTTAAGATTTCTTTTGGATATTATGTTTGCTTTGATATGACACCATTACTTGTGATTCCTTTACCCTTGTCGGGTCGGGGTGTTACAATTTATGGCATCAGAGCCCAGGTTTACGACTTGTAGTCAGGACCTGTGATATATGGAGCCTAGGTTTTGAGACCCTTAGAGCTTAGGCTATGACCTGTGAGGATTTGGGTAGACTTTAGGATTCCTTCTGCGTACTTCCATTTCGTATCTTACCTTTGCTCATTTTGCTAATCGTTTGAATATCGTTCAGATGGTTCGAACTCGTACTACCGGTAGCGTGGATGGAGACGATGATGCTACTAACATTGATGCTGCGATTGCTAATGCCCTCAACACTCTTTTCCCTGGTCTTACTACACCTGAGATGATGGAACAGGTGATCAACAACATTCGTAATCAGACTGCTGCTTCGGGTAGTGGTGGAGGAAATCAACCCGTCGGCATTCACACTTGGCTCGAGCGTTTCGGTAAACTCAAGCCTCTTTCGTTTAGCACTGCTGCTACTCCCACTGAGGCCGAGGACTGGATCACTCATATTGAGAAGCTGTTTGAATTACTGGGTTGTGGAGACGAGTTTAAGACTCGTTTGGCTGCCTTTAAATTGGAAGGTGATGCTTTAAATTGGTGGAAGGCACTCAAACAAGCAAGAGGAGGAGATGCTTTTGCTGTTACTTGTACCTGGACTGAGTTTCGGACTATCTTCTATAACCGTTACTTCCCTGATGCTGAGCAGCAAAGGTATGAGAGGGATTATCAGGCAATCTACCAGCTTGATCATGAGAATTCCAATGAGTACATGAGTAGGTTTATGAGGCTGGTAAGTTTTGTGGGAACGATTGCTGGAGATGGTAGGCGTCAAGCTAAGCACTTCAAGTGGGGACTGAAGAAGTAGGTGTTGGACCGACTGCTTAATATTGAGTATGAGAATGTGTCGGCCTGTAATGACGCAGCTCGTAACATTGAGATCTTTCATGAGGTTTCGGGTTCCAACAAGCGTAATCGCGATGGTGATCGGATTCAAGGTAGGACTCAAGGCAATGATTATAGGGGAAATTCTGGCAGGAGTTATGATTCGAGAGGTCAAGTGGATAGGAGTCATGATCAGCGGGGTCAGTCAGGAAGGAATGTTGACTCTGGGCGCCCTGAGGCGACGAGTCAAGATAATAGAAATGCTGGTAGGAATGGAAATGATCGTCAGAACCGAGGTAACAATAACCAGCGTTACAACAAGGATCAGTCAGCTCGAGGATCAAATCAGGGTCGTGCTTCAGGATCTTCTGGTCAGCAAAGGACAGCTGAGGTTTAGCCTCCCCCACCTATCTGTACTACTTGTGGAAAGGCTCATCCGGGACAGTGTTTCAGGGCCACTGGTGGATGTTTCTCTTGTGGTTCTACTGCTCACAAGATCAAGGATTGCCCTAAGAAGAACCCGGTGATTCCTGGAAACTACATCAAGCCGCCAACTACTACTGGACGTGTTTATGCTACTACTCGGAATCAGGCGGAGCGCACTTCAGGTACCATTATGGGCACTCTTTTCATTGATGATTATTCTGTCTTCGTTTTATTTGATACCGGTGCCACACACTCCATTATATCTGTCACATTTGCTAAGAAACTTAATATGAAGCCCAAACCATTAACAAATCACTTATCGATTTCTACGCCTATGAAAAACCACATAATCATTGATCATAAATACGTTAAGTGTCCTCTTCGTTTTGATGATCGTATTCGCTTTGCAAATCTGTATCCTCTCGATATGGTCGACTTTGATATCATTCTAGGCATGGATTGGTTGGCTTATCATAGAGCTTCAATTGACTGCTATGCTAGAACGGTGATCTTTGGAGACGTAAAACATCCTGAATTCGTTTATCATGGTTCTCAACCTCTCAAATCTGTTAAGCTCATTTCCGCTATGAAGGCACGGACCATGATTGCTCATGGGTGCCAAGGTTTTCTAGCATCTGTTAAGGACACATCTTCGGAGAGTCCTAACATTGAAAATCTTTCTGTTGTTTGCGAATTCACCGACGTTTTTCCCGATGAACTCCCTGGTCTTCCCCCAGCTAGAGAAGTTGAGTTTAGCATCGAGTTAATTCCTGGTGCTGAACCGATTTCGAAGGCTCCGTATCGTATGGCACCTATAGAACTAAAGGAGTTGAAGGAACAACTGCAAGAGATGATAGAAAATAGATTTACTCGACCCAGTGTTTCTCCATGGGGTGCACCTGTTTTATTTGTGAAGAAGAAGGATGGAAGCATGCATCTATGTATCGACTACCGTGAACTCAATCGTATTACCATTCGTAACCGTTATCCTCTGCCGCGTATTGATGATTTGTTTGATCAACTGCAAGGAGCTAAGTTCTTTTCGAAGATTGATCTGAGATCTGGTTATCATCAGCTACGTGTGAAGGAGCAAGATATTCCTAAGACTGCGTTTCGTACCAGATATGGTCATTATGAATTCCTCGTTATACCTTTTGGTTTGACAAATGCGCCTGCTGTGTTTATGGACCTAATGAATCGTGTTTTCCATGAGTTCCTCGATAAGTTCGTTATCGTTTTCATCGACGACATTTTAGTTTACTCCAAGTCTGAAGAAGAGCATGAGCAACATCTCCGGATAGTCTTGGAGATTCTGAGAAAGAAGAAGTTGTACGCTAAATTTTCGAAGTGCGAGTTTTGGTTAAGACAAGTCACTTTCCTTGGTCATATTGTATCTGCTGATGGTATCACCATGGATCCGTCTAAAGTTGAGGCTATCACTAAATGGCCAAGACCTACGACAGTGACTGAGGTCAGGAGTTTTCTAGGACTTGCTGGTTACTACCGACGTTTTGTAGAAGGTTTCTCTCGCTTAGCTCTACCCCTAACCCAACTGATGATAAAAGGTGAAAAGTTTGTATGGACGGATGAACGAGAGAAGAGTTTTGAAGAGTTGAAACGGAGATTGGTGTCCGCTCCTATTTTGACTCTTCCATCTGGTTCTGGAGGATTTCAAATTTACAGTGATGCATCTAAGAAAGGATTAGGCTGTGTTTTGATGCAACATGGAAAGGTAATAGCTTATGCTTCGAGACAACTAAAACCTTATGAGGAGAATTACCCAACTCATGACCTTGAGTTAGCCGCAGTGGTGTTCGCGTTGAAGATCTGGAGACATTACTTGTATGGAGAGGCGTGTGATATATTCACTGATCATAAGAGTCTCAAGTATATTTTCACTCAGAAGGAACTTAACATGAGAGAAAGAAGATGGTTAGAACTTCTTAAGGATTACGACACCAACATTCAGTACCATCCAGGTAAGGCTAATGTAGTTGCTGACGCACTTAGCCGGAAATCAGGCATTCTTACAAGTATCGAGATTGAACCTAGGATTTTTCGAGACTTAGAGAGTTTGGATGTTGAGCTATGCGTACGAGGTTTTGATGGATACTGGGCTAGTATGAAGGTGGAGTCGAACCTTATACTGCAAATTAAAGAAGCTCAGAAAGATGATGGTGAGTTGTGGGCCGTGGCACAAAATGTTGAAGAAGGTAAGCAAACGGAGTTTAAGGTTGATAATGACGGTATTGTATGGTATGGAGATAGGCTTTGTGTTCCCAATGATCAGGTACTTCGTGAGAAAGTTATGACTGAAGCTCATAGTTCTCCTTTCACTATTCATCCTGGTTCTACCAAGATGTATAGGGATTTGAAGCAGTACTTTTGGTGGAATGGCATGAAGCAAGATGTGGCGACGTTTGTGTCGAAGTGTATGGTTTGTCAGCAGGTTAAGATTGAACATCAAAGGGCTAGTGGATTGTTACAGCCATTGGATATTCCAACATGGAAGTGGGATAAGATATCTATGGATTTTGTGACTGGACTACCTCTTACTCGGAAGAAGCATGATGCGATTTGGGTAGTTGTTGATCGACTAACCAAATCTGCTCATTTCTTACCAATCAGAAAGGATTATGGTATTGGGAGATTGGCGGAGATTTTTCAGCAAGAGATCGTTAGACTTCATGGTACTCCGGCATCTATTGTGTCCGACAGAGATCCGCGTTTTACTTCTCGTTTCTGGAAAGGTTTGCAAAAAGCTTGGGGTACTCGACTTAATTTCAGTACGGCATTTCATCCTCAAACAGATGGTCAGTCAGAGAGGACTATTCAGACCTTAGAGGACATGCTAAGGGCTTGTGCTTTGGTATGGATTGGCAGTTGGGATGAATATTTGTGTTTAGTAGAGTTTGCATACAACAACAGTTGGCATGCTAGCATTAAGGCGGCACCGTTTGAACTTCTGTATGGGAGGAAATGTAGAGCACCTACTTGTTGGCATGAAGTAGGTGAACGCTTGATTGAAGGTCCGGAAATGATTGAGATCACTAATGAGAAAGTAACTGTTGCTAGAGAAAAGCTGAAGGAAGCTAGGTCTCGTCATAAAAGTTATGCCGACAAGCATCGTCGTGATTTAGAATTTCGGGTTGGAGATCGTGTATTTTTGAAAGTTTCGCCGTTTAGAGGCGTGAAACGTTTTGGAATCAAGGGCAAGCTCAATCCTCGATTTATTGGACCGTTTGAGATTCTAGAACGTATAGGAGAAGTTTTGTATCGATTAGCACTTCCGCCTCAGTTATCGCATGTTCATGACGTTTTCCATGTATCACTCCTAAGGGGATACAACTATCATCCGTTACACGTTGCTTCTTATCCGTTTGATCAAATTCAATCCGATATGTCTTTATCTGAAGAGCCGTAAGCTATTTTAGAAAGCCAAGAAAGAGTTATGAGAAATAAAGTCATTCCGTTCGTTAAGATTCTTTGGAAAAATCATCCGGAACGTGAGGCTACTTGGGAAACCGAGGAGTCGATGCGAGCTAGTTATCCTCATTTCTTTGAATAGTTTGGTATGTTCTCATTTCGTTTTCATTTTCGTTTCGTTTCATTTGTTTGATTATATTAAAAGTTTGGGCCTCGCCATTTGTTTGATTTTGATCCGATGGGCTCGTTTTCTTTTGCCAAGCCGAGAGTCCAAGAAGCCATAAGGGGCGTTTGTTTTGTGTGTTCGGTTGGGCCAAGCCGAAACCCAAGCCCCCTCCTCAAAAGCCCTAAACTAAAAATGATACCACCTATAAATATAATACATTTACAAGAAATTGAAACCCTAGTTTTGTTGCCTCTCTTTTTCTTTTTCTTCCATTCGGCCGAACCCTACACTTGTGGTGTCGAGACTTTTGTTTTCAACAAGCTAAGGTATAACAATGTTTATTAGTCTTCTTTCGTTACACCTTGCGTTAATATATTGTAACTTGTTTCGTTTAGTCGAGTTTTGTGTTTTCTTTTTTGTGACCGAGCCGTGTGAACCAAACAAAGACAAACCATAATGATTTGAACCTTATAATTATTAAAGAGCTTGTTACGTAATAAGTATTATTGAATCGGATCATGGTTAAGTCGAGCTATATATAGAACCGAACCATGTATATGTTTCGGCCAAGGTATAAAAAACATGATAACTTGAATATGTAAAGTACGAAGATAAGCTAGGACTTGCGTTAAGTGTTATAGCCAAAACCCTAGGTTTGAACCGAACCATATAAGAGTTTTGAAAGTGTATTTAATAAGTAAGATCATGTGAAACCTAAACCCTAGTTTAATGTGTAAACGTGCATGGATATAAAGGTTGACGTATAACATATATATGAGTAACATATGATTAAGACATGAACGTGTTGAGTAAATAACAAGAGTAAAGAGTCATTTAATGGCGTAACATATAAAGTAAATGCGCGTGGATATGATATTAAAAGAATGAGAAAACCCTAGAACATAATGAGAGTCGATTAGGGTTTGAAGCTAAGTATATTAATTCGTTATTTCATGTGTGAGTTATGACTTTTAAACTATTTTCACATTTAACCCTAAACTTTAATAAATGACATAATGCACTTTAACCTACGATATTGTTTATAAAACACTTAAGTCTCATTTAATTATAAACCCTAAATTACGAAGATCACTGAATACATTGAGTATAAACACCAAATATTAAAAGATCATTTCGACGATTATGGAATCATAAATAACATGTACGACCGTTAATGTGTATAGGTTCTGTGAAGAAGGAGTAATCCTTTGCTTTTCGTGTTTCTGCTTTTCGATCATTTGCTTTGGAATAAGGTACAGATATTCTTACCTTTTCAGTAAAGGTTCCTTATAACGTTTTCTTTTCGTTAGCTTTTATATTAGGATTTCCTAAGCCTTTGCTATGAACCCCATTTTGTTTGTTTGAGCTGTTGCTTATTTGAACTTTGATTTTTGGATCATAAAACATTTGATTTTGAACTATATGATATGAAAACTTTGATATTGAAACATGATTAAGGCTTTGAAAAAGTATGATCTGTGTCAGTTATGACATTCTGATTTGACCTAAGATAGTTTGACACCCGAGTCAAAATAATAACTAGTCATGGGGGTTCCATGTCCGTGTCAGTAATGCACTTCTGACACGACTCTAGGGCAGTAGAGTGAAGTTCTGCCACGTCCCTTATCTGCTATCTGTTATGAGCTTAAGTTATATTATATTACCAATATATGTTTATGGGGCGTATGGGTGCATCCTAGATCTGTTATATGTTATATGTATTATGTTATATGCTATACATTATCTGATGATTGATGCTGCGTGCATGCACGTCCTTCATAACTCTGGTAGGTCTCCCCTACAAATGTTGCCTTGTGTGAATATGAATATGATTATGATCTGATATATGTGTGTCTGGGCTCGAGGTAGTTAACTATAAAACTTATTCTATTATTCTGATTTATATTTTGAAATGATTATGATTTTACTATCTTTCTTTCACTTTATTTCGTATTCGTTTTCGTTTCGTATTCGTTTTGCTGGTATATCTGTTCACTGGGCTTTTGAAGCTCAGCCGCATTTCTTTTCTTCAGCGGCAGGTATCTAAGCATTGGAGCTGGGTTTTGCTTTGGGATGAGAGCTGAGTGGACTTACCTTAGAGATATTTAGCTTTGATCTTATGATGCCATTTAAGACTTTATATTCAGATATTTTATTTGGAGTTTATTTTTCCGCTGGGACCTATGTATTGAAGTCATTTTGACTTGAATTATTTCGGTATTTATGTTAAGATTTCTTTTGGATATTATGTTTGCTTTGATATGACACCATTACTTGTGATTCATTTACCCTTGTCGGGTCGGGGCGTTACAGTTTTAAAACATAATCAATCAAATCAGATAGAAATTTTACTTACTTCACTACAAAATGCCGCTTAGAAATATACTAACGATTTTAAAATTGCTAAACATAACTTTAAAGGCACATTTTTAACTTCTCTCAACCAACTTTATATATCACTAACTATGCACATTTTTATTTCTTAAACGTAAGCAAAACCCATGATTATATTATAATTTATTATAATAAAAAAAATAGATATTGATATTACACATCTATGAAACTAAAATTAAAAAAAGGCAAAGGCTATTAAATAATAACTTACTTTCACTAATGATTCATTCTGAATAACCAACCCTAAAACGACTCAATGTGATCATCGAAAACGGCTGGTAGCCGGTTTGTTTGACTTAGTAACTTCTGATTGCCTTTGTTTTTATTGGTATCTTTTTACATTTCCACGTCAGGAAATATCGATTACATATATACGAGTTTTCCCTCCCCCTTATTAGTCATTCCCCCCCTCCCCTTTATTTCCCTCCAAAAACATAAACCCTAAGTTTACTAATCCAATCATATGAATTAAATTATACTAATTTCGTATAATGTAAGTGTTAATTGTATCTTTAACATTATGTATTTAATTTCTTGTTATTTACAAAACCCCTTATTGTTTTGCCCTAATTTGAGGTCTGAATCTTCTTTGAAAGCTCCTTTTATTGTTAACCTTTTATCATGATAGTATGTTTGTTGAAAACCCCATTCGGTACCTAGAAGGTGAATTTAGTGTAATAAATGATGTGGATTTCGATGATATGCCTTATGTTCAGCTTTATGATATCATTAGAATGGTTGTTATTGTTGTACCATTTGGTTTGTAGTATAACAAAACTGGTGTACCATTGAATATAGGTCTTAAACCATTAAAAACTGATGAAAGTGTGCCCCTGTTTGTTGATGCTTGTTATGAAAATGGTAATAAAATTGACATGTATACTAAACATTCTGGTTATGATGTTAGCGAGTTGCTAGAAGTTGCTAGAGCACCAAAGCCCAGAACTGATAACACCCAACATGAACACTCATCTGATGAAGAGTCCGATACTCATGAGAACTTAGATGATTTGAAACAGTTAGTTACTTTTGAAACAGATGGTGAGGAAAAAATAGTTATTCCTAAGATCACAACTGATGATCCTTAGCTTAACATACTTGTTGGGAAAGGAAATTTCATTGGTTATACTAATGATCCAACACCAAACTTTCTGGTAGGTATAACATTGAAGTAGAGGACACTGGGGATGATATAGGCGATCCTAAGTTCAAAGCTAGCAAATTTGTTTCATATCCAGCTTTTGATCCTAACACACCATGGGATCAATGCAAGCCAGTTTTAGGTATGAGGTTTGAAAGCCGTTTACAGTTGAAACAAATGTTGTCAAACTATGGGGTTTCAAATGGATACCGATTATGGTATATATAGAATGATTACAATAGGTTGCTAGTCTATTGTGGCAGAGATTTGGATGCAGGCAAGTACTCTTATTTTAAGGGTAAGAAACCTAAGGATAAGCTTGAGTGTAGTTATAAAGCTTATAAGCCTGAGTGTAGTTCCAAAGTTGATAAACCCGATTGTAGTTCTAAAGCATAGTCTGGTAGTAAGAAAACTGGTAGAACTAGTGTAGCAATCAAGGAAAGATGGAAAAAGAAAAAAGATTATGAAAACAAAAAGCTAAAGAAATGTGTTGAATGTCCCTTCAAATTGTGGGCAACATGGATGAGAACTGAAAAGTACTTCCAAATTAAGAGCTTATACCCGAACGATAAGTGTTGCAGAAACTATACAATAGGTAGTTTGGTTACTTATAGAAGGATTGCTCACCATTATGAAAGAGAGACAATTGATAATCTAAACTTTCCACATAGAACCATGCAAACCTATATCAAACAGAAATTCTTGATAAATGTTAGCTTGGGACAGTGCAAAAGAGCAAAACAATATGCATTATTTGTTTATGAAGGGGGCTTAATAGATCACTACAGTAAATTATGGGAATATAGGCAAGCTGTTTTGGCATCTAACCCAGGTAACACATATCAATTGGAGACTGAAGAGAGGGATGATGGTCAAGTTTACTTTAAGAGGATGTATATTTGCTTTAAAGGTGTTAATTAAGGTTGGTTGGATGCATGTGGAAGAGTCATGGGGTTAAATGGGTGTTTCTTGACTCACATTTGTAAGGGGAAACTTCTAACTACCATGGGTAGGGATGGAAACAATCAGATGTATCCAATTGCATGGGTTGTAGTTGGAGATGGAAAAAAAATTGGTGTTGGTTCCTTTCATTGCTGCAAGAAGATCTAAGCCTTGACTATAGTAGTGGTATCACCATTATTTCAGATGGACATAAGGTATACATCTCATTCACTGTTATTACACCAAAATTATCATTGGTGCAGAGCATTTTTTGAAATGGACAGATGTTCAACTGCTTTTGAAAATGGAATATCTGAGAGTTTTAATTCTAGCATCATAACTGCAAGAGGTAAGCCTATAATAACTATGCTTGAGGATTTAAGGATTTACATAATGCAAAGAATGTGGTCTATGAACAAGCTGGCATTTGCACTAGATGATAGAATTACTCCATCTGTTAGAAAAGGCAACTTGAATACTTGAAGGACATTCAAAGGTACATAGTAACTACATATTTATGTTATAAAATATTTGAAGTGTTATATACTCTTAATAATCAATTACATGTTTATAATTATCAGGCATTAGCTTGTATACCCAAGTGGATACATAGAGTTTGAAGTGAGAAGAGGAGATGAAGCCTATGGTGTGAATGTGCATACAAAAAGGTGTGACTGTAAGCTTTGGGAGCTAAGTGGGATACTTTGTGCTCATGCAATGGTAGCATACTGTCACCTGAACATGAAACTAGAGTTGAGGGTAAGTGATTATTATTCAATAGATATGTGGTATAGTGCATATCAATACTCCATAAGGCCAGTCCTTGGTTCCAAATACCGGAAACCTAGTAATGAACCAAAAACCTTTACAAAACTTTGAAAAGAAAAGACCAGGCAGACATAGAATACAAAGAATAATACATCCCATAGAAGATCACCATGTTGTTAGTAGAAGATGGTAGGGTGATGCACTATCACATTTGTTTGAAATCTGGGCACAATAGGAAAGGTTGTACTAATAAACCAAGACTAAAACCCCCAAGCATGGCAACTTCTTTAAGGTATGCTAATCCACAAAGACCAAAACCAGTGCCACCAAATCCCCAACCAAACCCAACTTATGATAATCCACCTAGCCCACCTTTGATGCTAAGACCTAAACCAACTTCAACAAAACCTAAAATTTTCCTAAAAACAAAACTAAGAGTACACTCGTGTCTAACGGAAAACAAGCAGCTGATAGTGGCACACAAAAAAATAGGGCTGGTAGCAGTATGATGTTTGGGTCAAGCAATAAAAGAGGAACTGGTAGCCGTATGAGTGTAGAGGTAATTTTGTTATAACCTTCAAACATAAAAACTTTTACTTTTCAAACTTAAGACACTAATAAATGGATTATTATTTGCATACATGATTATCCAATGGCTGGTACATCAAAAAAGAGGGCTGGTAACAATATTCTTTGTGAGTCGAGCAAAAAAAAGAACAATTGGGATTGGTTGTCCAATCAAAATAGGAGCAACAAGTGAAGTGGTTAGATGTATAAGTGTAGAGGTATTTTTTTAAGCTTCAAACATAAAAAAACCTTTACTTTTCAAACTTATGACACTAATAAATGAATCATTATTTGCATACAGGATTATCAAATGGTTATGGATTTGGAGGGTTTAGCTCAGGTAGAAGCAGAGATTGCACCAAAGGATGTTGAACAAGCAAAAATAAGAAAAATATAGGAACATTATCAAAGAGCTGATAAATTTTGGAATGAGTATGCTAATGAGTATGCAGGCATGGAAAACTATGAAGATTCATTGGAAGCTGCAACTGATTTAGATTTAAATGACCTTTCAGACTTTCATAACAGTGAAACGAATGTGCACCAAGTTACTGTTAGCTTACCAGTTAATGAAGCTCCTGAAAACTATACCACTGAAGAGAGTCAAGCTCCAGATCCAGATGCTGCAGTCAACAAGCCTACTTAAGAGAGTCAAGATCCAGATCCAGAACCTACAGTCAACATTCCTACACAACAAAGTAAAGCTCTAGATCCAGTACCTGTAGCAGACATGCCTACACAAGAAAGTCAAGCTCTAAATCCAGAATCTGCAACAGACATGCCTACACAAGAAAGTCAAGTTCAAAAAAGATCCAAGACAAAGAAGAAAGTAGAAGCAGGCTATGGGAGAATTTATTATAAAAATAGAGGCAAATCTGAAAGGATTGCTAATATGCAAGGTAAATACTTCAAGTTTGATTCCAAAGGTACATGCTCTACACCTGATAAGACCTCTGATATTTCTAAATCTGAGTAGTTTCAGTAGGTTCTTCTATGATTTTGTAGATATGAAACTTTAACAATATGTGTAATCTTTTGTTAACTCAGGTGGATAAGGTATCCATAGTAGTGAACGCTTGAACAATTTGACTGTTAGGTATCAAATGGTAGTAGAACAATATGTGTAATCTTTTGTAAACTTCTTTTATTTTGATACATTATGTGAGGTATCCAATGCAGAATCTAATTAATATATACCGAATGGGTTGTTGCATAATTTATGTCCCCTCTTATTTATGCTTGTCTGCCATTAAACGGGTCAAAAGTTATGTTTTCTGTAAAGATAAAAAGTGCAGTAACTCTTGCAGTTGGGAACATTCATTGTTTATCTTATTTTACTGACCATTTCACTGGGAAAGGTTCATTGACTGCATAAGTGCATAAATATCATTTATAATGCCAAAACCACCCATGTCCATTACCTTGATACATTACAAAACCAACCATGTTCATTGACTGTATAAACATACACAACCATTACATTGACTGCATAAACATATACACACACACACACACACACTGTGCATTACCAAGACTTTCTGTAAATCTGCATAAACACACACTTTCTGTAAATCTGCATTACATTGACTGCGTAAAGAAACCATTACACCAGACACATTGCATAACCAAGACTGCATAAAAAACAGTATCATTTGGGACCATCACATTTACTGCATAAACTACCATTTCATTGATCATAAGAAAAGAAAAGGAACCATTACATTCATACAACCATTACAAGGCAACCCTAAAACTGCACAAAATACTACCAAAACCACAGCCTACATCCTAAACCATCTTCACTTTCACAAAGAACACAACATATACTACAACCACCTCCTTGCAAAAGCTTGCACTTTTTTTACTTGCATTCAGCAGTGACTCCATTTCAGTTTGATAAACTTCAAAACGCTCTTCAACCCTTAACTGCTCCATGTAATCATACTTTTGCTCCGGATTTAAAGCCAAATACAACTCAATAATCTGAGTTTTGTACCAATGATTATACAGCTCTGGATCAATCCAAAAGAAGCAATTAAAACTTTTTTTGATATCAACCTGAACAAGAATCCTAATTTAAGAATCACAACTCAAGTAAAACTTTTTTGTACCAATTACTAAACACAAGTTACTTACATTTGAGTTACGACAGTTGAGAAATCAACGACATGGATTAAGATCTGTCCAAGCCGTACGCCTGACCAAAGGGATGCCACATTTACATAGCTTTGGTAGTTGATAGTAGCGATAGATGACATTGTTTGATTTTGTATTTGTGATTTGTAATTGTGTAATTAAGGTTAGGGTTTTTTATGTGTTCGGTTTGGGGGAAGAAGATGACCGTTTGTTGGGAAACTCGAAGATGATAACTTATCGTTGGGGGAAGTCGGGTTTATAGTTTGGGTTGGTCGGGTTAAATAAAATACGTATATTACGATTTTATACACTTATTCACAATAACAAATTTTATATAGACACATATATATTCCACGTGGATAAAACCGGCTACCAGCTGGTTCCGATGGTCACATTGGGTCGTTTTAGAGTTGGTTATTCATAATGAATCATTGATGAAAGTAAGTTACCATTTAATAGCATTTTCCCATTAAAAATGGAAGAATATAAAGAAAATACTCGAGTATATATCATCATCACGTCTAATCGAATCAAGTAATGATAATATCACAAGACAAAAAAATTGAAACCGGACGGACATAGACAAAATTTTGTTCATGTTCGTTCATTTAGTTTTAATCGAACAAATAAACGAACACAGTTGCTATAACGGACGAATTTTCTTGTTAATGTGCATTTATTAAAAAAAAATATTTTACTTGTCCGCTTATGTTCGTTCATTAAGCTACTAAACGAACATAAACAAACGATCTTAAATGACCGTACACAAATAAACATAAATTTATAAATATACAGTTATGTTTTATAAGTTTTTTTTAAGTAAACCAAATCTATACCACCGAAGAGAGTCAACCTCCATATCCAAAACCTAAATGGATATACAAAAAATTTGGGCATAAACGAACCCATAATCAGACACTCACAAACATAAATGGATATACAAAAAATTTGTTCATGTTCGCTTATTTAACTAAATAAACGTAACATGTTGTTCATGTTCGTTTATTTAATAAATAAACGAACATTAATGAGCTTTTTACCGAATAATTCATAAAACATTCACTGATCGTTTAGTTCGTTTACAGCGTTATATATTTGTAATAGCAAATATTATTTCATCAACGGCAATAAATTATTATGTATGTGCAAATAATACATGTATATATCGAGATTGAGCAAGTAAACGACTTTCGTGTCCAATCTTGACGATATAATATTTGTTTAATTTTATTTTTCAAAATTCATGTGCTAAAAGCTGGCATTATTCATATCGGATAAAATAAACAAGTTATCAATAGAAATTATGAATACAATTTTTTGGAGGGTTTTATGGAGTAAATATAGTTTCGAGTAAATTTTTATCTTTTGTGTGAGTAACTTTTCGGTATATAAAAATGCTTGATAAGTTCCATTACTTTGACTTGTAGTACAAACGATGACATAATGACAACATAATATGTAATGACTCGATCAAAAATCAATTTAACATTCTCAAAATCTACACGTATACCCAATCGAAATGCAAAACATATCTTGACAACTGAAAAATCTAATTTATTTTTATTTTGTTAGAAGTGTTCGGGTAACCTTAATTAGCTTGTTATCTATCTAAACGAAATTAGTAGTATTATTATGTGCATATCATATTTATCGAATATAAACACTAAAGTAATATACTTTTTTTTTTTTTTTTTTTTTTTTTAAACAACAAACTTTTTTATTCCATATTTTATAACAGATTACAATAAGATGGCAGGTAAACGGGCAACAAGTAATATACTAATTATCTTAAAGATACAAGTTTTTATGCATGATAAACAATGAAATTAAAGCATGCATGTATTGGGTAATTATAGCATTAGATATTAAGCTTAAGAGTAGTGATTGGGAGGCCTAAAAAATCATGCCTAAACTTATGCCTAAACCTGCGTGGCATCATCCTGATGGCTGCAGTCAGGGGACCCACTTTTTTACAAACCATCAGGATCATGCCACGTATGTTTAGGCATATCTTTAGACACATAATTAGGTCTTCAAATCATTTCCCTAAGCTTAAATTATGTTTGGTGCAAACCACATTTCAATAGTTATGTCAATCTTCTGCAACAGTAGAACTTCATTTGGTTTGAAATTATGTGATGACATTATGAAGCCCCATAACTAATCATAAAAATATCCATTTACTAAGATTAAAAAGAGAAAACGTCTAGTGGTAAGGTGGTTGAATTGACATCTATTGTATGACTCTTAGAACTTGTTAAGAAAAAATATACACCTCTTCAAACGATGCTATTTGCACCCCTAAAATAATAGACGTCCATCACACAATTATATATACCCCTTAGCCAGTGTCTATTAACCCAATCAACTACTACTATAACCAATCAATCAATCTTCACATTTTCTCTTCATGGCAACAACCAAATCCAGTCACAAAAACCATCATCAATACCAACCAAAATTCCTCTATCTCGACACTAGTCTCGTACCCGATCAAAAAACCAGCTCTCCCGACAACTTTGATACGATCAAATTCGACATATGGAACACTAACAACGATACGAACCACCAACAAAAAACCATGCAAAAAAAAATAGCTACATCAAGAAAAATACCTAATAAACCTCACCAATGTCACAACAGACCACTACACGATATGGGCAAGTCATTGCCTATGAACATACCAGATTGGTCAAAGATCATGAGGGATTGTGATCATGTTAAATACGATGACGATGACGACGATGATGATAACGAAGATGATTGGTTGCCACCACATGAATATTTAGCTAGAGTTAGAAGTGCTTCATTTTCTGTGCATGAAGGTGTTGGAAGAACACTTAAAGGGAGGGATTTAAGTAGGCTTAGAAATGCCATTTGGGAACAAACTGGTTTTGAACAAGATTAATTAGCACAACACAACACTCTTTAGTGACTCAAGAACCGATTTTGTGACAGTCTCTGAATATTGTTATTGTAGTAAGTTGATTTTCTTTTTAGTTTTGTTTTATATTTAGTTTTTGGTGTCAATTATTGCTAAGCTTATTTTGTAGTTCGTCGAACTTTAATAGTGGTAATGAATAAAAAACCAAGCAACTTAACGTTGTTTATGCTATTGCTATAAATCAATATATGTAATTCTAACAAACTATTACACATTATAATAAAAGCTAGCATCATTATTATCAACTAATTTGTTATTGTACGTATTAACAAGTGAATATGTTTGAATAGAAACCTTTAGATGGGGTAACTTTTAGTTTGTAATCACAAGTTAACTACTAAAAACGATGAACGAATGAGGTTTTTATGTGTTTGGAGTACTCGGATAAAGTGAATTTTTAGATCAATAGCGAACCCTCTCCCATGTTACGTACCCAAAGATGTGCCCCAGTGAAGTTAGAACTTGAAACCTATTTTAGAAATATCATCGTGTTTAACCACTAGATCATTTCGGTGGTCATTAGAGCTAAACACTACTCATGACAAACATTGGCACGCCCACATCACACCACACTTGTGTGTGGCCATGAGACGTGAACTCACAAATCACAACCTATGGTTGAAACTTGTGACTGAGAAGAGTCAAGTCCCTGAAGACAAATGAGACTGAACCCGAGTCTCAAGGTGTGTCTGAAGAATGGGTCGTCCAGGTTGAAACTTGCTAAGGAACCGAAGATAGTGCCACTGAGCTCGTAGTGACTAAAACCGAGTCACTGTAGAAATGAGAACCCGAAGACCTCATAATCATAGACCCTGAATGTGTCAATTTAGTGTATGATAGAATGTAACTGTTGAAAATGAGAGTTGTATTTTCAGGCATAGCTTGCATGTGTTATAATTCTTATTTGTACACAGTGTAAGTCAGATGACAAAAGAAAATGGACACTGATGCATCAAAAATTGAACCAGGTCCTTCCACTTGGTGAGTGATTAAAATGTCCTTGAGGGAATTGCAGAAGAGAAAGGACACTGATGTATCTAAAATGAACCAGGTCATTATTAGCATCAAAGTGAACCCATGGTCACTGAACTAGAGGTGCACAAAAAAACCGGTTAACCGAACCGTAACCGAAAACAAACCGAAAAACCCAACCTGTCAAAACCGTTTTTGAACGGAACCGGTCCGGTTTTTATCCTAACCGCCGGTTAGGAACCGGTTTCCATTTTTGAGAAAAACACCGGTTTGAAGACCGGTTTTTATTAACCGAAAACCATAACCAGTTCGGTTAACCTGTTAGGAACCGGTTTTTTTTGTGAGGAGCGGGTTTTTTGGGATTTTTTTGAATTTTAAAATTTTGAATTTGAAAATTTGAAAGAGGAGCGGGAAGGAGCGGAGGGGGGGGGGGCGGATATTATTTAATATGGGGGAATTGCATATATATCTCGGCAAAAGCTTAAAATTGCATATATATCCGGCTTAAACTTTTAATTGCATATATATCCTTCCAAAGGCTTAAAAATTGCATATATATCCAATCTAGACTTAGAATTGCATATATATTCTTCGTAAACCTTAAATATGTCATATATATCCAAATAAATATTTAATTTAAATTTGCAACTCTCAAATACATAACAATTATAATTATATAAAAAATATTTCTTAAATATATTTTTTCTTTATTTATAAACTTGTTAGCAGTGGTATATACGCTTTCATTGCAAACACATTTTTTCTGTGATGTATATTATATAACAACCATGATATATTTTGATAGTTTATTTCATGTATTCGTATTAGATATGAGATTAGGTGAATTTTTTCGTGAGGTTAAACATGTATTCGTTTTTGGTCATTCATTTGAACCTCGGGACATCATACCCTTAAAACAAATGTGTTTGTTGCCATTTTAAAATTATAATTATCATAATTTAGAGTTTAAAGTTATATTAAATAAATATTTTGATATATATAATATATTAGAGGTTTATAAGGATATATATGCAATTACGAAGGTTTAGAAAAGATATATATGCAATTATTAAGTTAAGTTGGATATATATGCAATTTTTAAGCTTTTGACAGGATACATATGCAATTATAAGTTTAAGTTGGATATATACGCAATTTTGAGCTTTTGCAGGGATATTTATGCAATTCACCCATTTAATATTGTTCAAAAATTACCATTTTGCCATACAAATGTTAATATAAATAGATGTGTTGTGTATTTGGTTAATTACCACTTTCAAGCAATCAAAAAACACTTTAAAAAATCAAAACCGAAAGTATTTCACTAAACACTAATGGAAAGTTCAAACACTAACAACACCACCAACACCGAAGTTAGTTCAACAAGTGCAGCGACGGTTGTCAAAGTTTTACCATGCGACCGTGTAAAAGATCCATGATGTTAATACAAATATCGTCATTAAACGTTATTTATATTTTTGATCTTTGCCTAAGTTTTGTTAATGACAAAAGTAAATTTAATTTATAAAAGCTTAAAGCTTGTCAAGTTTAATAGATATTAAAACAAGCTTTCTCAAACAATATATTCATCATTCAAGCATTTACATTTATGATTAGTGACATCTTGATATGACTCTAATCATTATGTATGATAGTAGTTTTTAGAATGTGTTAGGTTCTTAAAACCAAACACTATTTAAGCATTTGCATATTTCTAAAAATAGAAATACAACATATGACATCATCTTATGCATCATGGAAATCATTGGAAGATTTCATTAGATATTTTGTGTGGATTTGTACTCTTCATATCTTGCACAATCTAACTTAGATATAGTTGACTTTAGCATGATTTGATATCTTGGCTGTCAGAACCCCACGGTACCAATTTGGTACACGGACGGAACCCTTTTAAGGGTTCCGCGGTCCGTGGACGCTCCTGTCCATTTTGGCTATAGATAGCAATGCCAAGCCAAGTAGTTTTTTCATCCCTTTCTAACATACTCTCATACATATCTTCTCTCTAACCTTTCTAACTCAGTTTCATATCATATTAGTGATCTCTTTTGTAGCAAAGAAGATCAAGTCATATTCAAGCTTCAACGAGAAGTTGGAAGTCTTGTTTGTTTAGTGTTGTATGATCTAGTGTTGATCCATACTTCATTGTTGTATCAAACCATCATAATCTTGTGAGTGTGAGTGGTTAGTATTTTAGTCCTCAAAATACATTGTGTGTGGGAGTAGTTGTACCCTTGGAAAGAACTCGACATCTAGCTTAGTGTCGGAAATAGTGTAAGCGAAGTGTAAAGGTTTTCTCCGCCGGTGAAAGGAGCTTGTTGACTAGTGAAGTTAAACTCTCGAGTGTGAGACTCGGGGAGTGGAGTAGGGCAAGGAAAAAGAGTCCTTGTAGGCCGAACCACTATAAACAACTTGTTGTGGTTTGATCATTTCTTTCCCTATTTACTTATTACACATTGCTTGCTTATCTCATTAACATACTCAAGATCAATATCAATTGATCTTTCAATAAGTTTCAAAACAAAGTTTTTAATTGGTAAACTATTCAACCCCCCTTCTAGTTTTCTACAATTGGTACCAAAGCCTCGTTGCTCAAGAATTTCTAAAATAACTTGTATTTTATAAACTTGAAACGATTCATGGATTCTGAAAACTTTAAAGAAGGGCAATCTAAGCAAAGACCACCACTCTTTGAAACCAATGGATTTATCTATTGGAAAAACCGTTTTGAAACATATGTAAGATCAAAAGATATAGATCTTTGGTTTATTATTGTTAAAGGAGATTTTAGTTCTACAACAAAGGATATTTCCGTTGATGAACAAAAGAAATTTGTTGCTAAAAATAATGAAGCTAAAATGATGCTTTATAATGCTTTACCTAGAAAAGAATATGAAAGAATTTTTATGTGTGAAACCGCCAAAGACATTTGGGAATCTTTAATTGTTACACATCAAGGTAATTCACAAGTTAAGGATAACAAAATTGATCTTCTTGTTCAACAATATGAACAATTTGTTATCCCTGAAGATGAAACCATTGATTGTGGCTTTGCTCATTTCAACACTATCATTACATCACTTAAAGCACTTGATGAATCTTTTCGTAGTAAGAACTTTGTCAGGAAATTTCTTAGAGCACTCCATCCCAAATGGAGAGCTAAAGTGACCGCTATTGAAGAATCAAAAGATCTCTCAATAATGTCACTAGACGAGCTAATTGGCAACCTTAAAGTTCACGAAATGGTAATGGAGAAAGATTCGGAGATCATCAAAGGAAGAAAGGAGAAGATCAAATCCGTTGCTCTAAAAGCAAAGGCGGAATCAAGCGATGATGATGAATCTTGTTCCGGTAGTGAAGATGAGGAGTATGCCATGGCCGTTAGAGATTTCAAGAAGTTCTTTAGAAGAAGAGGAAAGTTTGTAAGACAACCTCGAGAAGAAAAGAAGCCATTCCGAAAAGATCGGGATGATAAGAAGAGTAAAGGTGAAAGAAAGTGTTTTAGATGTGGTGATGAAAGTCATCTCATAGGAGAATGTCCCAAGCCACCTAAAAGCAAAACTCAACGAGCTTTTGTAAGTGGTGCTTGGAGTGATAGTGAAGACGATGGAGAATCAAGCAAGGAAGACATCACTCTAATGGCGCATGAGTCAAATGAGGTACCTTCCGACTCTTCTTATTCTTCTTTAGATGATGACACCTTGCAAAAACAATATAATCAATTGTGTGAGCTAAGTCTAAAAATCATAACTAAAAATAAATTTCTAAAAACCAAAAAGGAATTTTTGGAAAATGAAGTATATGAGTTGAAAGAAAAAGCAAAACGACTTGAAAAAGGAAAAGCAAATGACGATGATTGTAAATCATGTCAAGAGCTTAATCTTGAAATAGAAAAACTAAAGCTCACACAAGAAGTTCTAATAGAAAATAATTCTAAGTTTAAAAGGTTTAACAAAAACATCGCTCTTGCCGATGAAATAGTTAAAATCCATAAAACACCAGGAGACATGAATGGGCTAGGTTTTAATGAAGTATTAATTCCAAAGAGTCAAAACAAAACGGCCGAAAAGGACGAACATTCTGTCAAAATTGCTGCAGTACAGCACGGACCAGACGGAACCAAAATAAGGGTTCCGTCCGTTGTGCAAAATCGTACCGCGGGTACTTCAGCAGAACAGAATGTTCGCAATACGGACCGTACTGAATTTGTTAAAGTAACAAAGAAAACCAATGATAATGTTAAACTAAAACCAGCTATTATATCAGGAGTAGGACTTGTTAAAAATGAATTTAGATCAAAAACTACTCAACAACGATATAAAACCTCTTTTGCCAAACGCCCATTTCCTAAGAGCAACCACAACGTTCAACCTAACTACCAACACAACGGTTGGAATCAAAGTTTTCATAGACCATATCAAACTCCAGATTACATGCCATGGAACTCTTACCCATCATTTCCATACATGAATCAAATAAATGGTATGTTTAACCCAAACGGACCCATGAGATATTGGGGACCAAATGCTTGAGTTATTTGCTTCTTAGGTATGCTTGAAAGTTGGATTGGAACCTGATGAATGGATAAAAGATAGTGGATGCTCACGACACATGACGGGCAACAAAAGTCTCTTCTCATCATACCAAGAGTATGACGGAGGTAATGTCACTTTCGGTAGCAATCTCAAAAGCAAAATCATTGGCAAAGGTACGATTGCTCATAACTCCCTAACTATTGAAAATGTTGCTCATGTGGATAGGTTAGGATTTAATCTACTTAGTATTAGCCAACTATGTGATAAAAAGTATAAAGTACTATTTGATGAAAATGGTAGTAAAATACTAAAAGATGGCATCACCATAGCTAAAGGAGTTAGGAAAAATAACATATACGTCATGAAAATAGATAAAACACATAATGTCAAACTTTGCTTAACAACATTAGACGATAGCTCATCTCTTTGGCATAGACGCTTAGGTCACGCTAATATGAGACTTATACAAAACCTATCTTCAAAAGAGTTGGTTAGGAATTTACCAAAACTAAAATATGACCAACACTTTTGCGACGCTTGCAAAATTGGTAAACAAACACATAGTAGTCACAAATCTAAAAATATGGTGTCTACATCTAAGTGTCTAGAATTATTACATATGGACTTGTTTGGGCACAATAGGAAAGGTTGTACTAATAAACCAAGACTAAAACCCCCAAGCATGGCAACTTCTTTAAGGTATGCTAATCCACAAAGACCAAAACCAGTGCCACCAAATCCCCAACCAAACCCAACTTCTGATAATCCACCTAGCCCACCTTTGATGCTAAGACCTAAACCAACTTCAACTAAACCTGAAAATTTTCCTAAAAACAAAACTAAGAGTACACTGGTGTCTAACGGAAAACAAGCAGCTGATAGTGGCACATAAAAAAATAGGGCTAGTAGCAGTATGATGTTTGGGTCAAGCAATAAAAGAGTAACTGGTAGCCATATGAGTGTAGAGGTAATTTTGTTATAACCTTCAAACATAAAAACTTTTACTTTTCAAACTTAAGACACTAATAAATGGATCATTATTTGCATACATGATTATCCAATGGTTGGTACATCAAAAAAGAGGGCTAGTAGCAATATTCTTTGTGAGTCGAGCAAAAAAAAAGAACAATTGGGATTGGTTGTCCAATCAAAATAGGAGCAACAAGTGAAGTGGTTAGATGTATGATTGTAGAGGTATTTTTTTAAGCTTCAAACATAAAAAAGCCTTTACTTTTCAAACTTATGACACTAATAAATGAATCATTATTTGCATACAGGATTATCAAATGGTTATGGATTTGGAGGGTTTAGCTCAGGTAGAAGCAGAGATTGCACCAAAGGATGTTGAACAAGCAAAAATAAGAGAAATATAGGAGCATTATCAAAGAGCTGATAAATTTTGGAAAGATTATGCTAATGAGTATGCAGGCATGGAAAACTATGAAGATTCATTGGAAGCTGCAACTGATTTAGATTTAAATGACCTTTCAGACTTTCATAACAGTGAAACGAATGTGCACCAAGTTACTGTTAGCTTACCAGTTAATGAAGCTCCTGAAAACTATACCACTGAAGAGAGTCAAGCTCCAGATCCAGATGCTACAGTCAACAAGCCTACTTAAGAGAGTCAAGATCCAGATCCAGAACCTACAGTCAACATTCCTACACAACAAAGTAAAGCTCTAGATCCAATACCTGTAGCAGACATGCCTACACAAGAAAGTCAAGCTCTACATCCAGAATCTGCAACAGACATGCCTACACAAGAAAGTCAAGTTCAAAAAAGATCCAAGACAAATAAGAAAGTAGAAGCAGACTATGGGAGAATTTATTATAAAAACAAAGGCAAATCTGAAAGGATTGCTAATATTCAAGGTAAATACTTCAAGTTTGATTCCAAAGGTACAGGCTCTACACCTGATAAGGCCTTTGATATTTCTAAATCTGAGTAGTTTCAGTAGGTTCTTCTATGATTTTGTAGATGTGAAACTTTAACAATATATGTAATCTTTTGTTAACTCAGGTGGATAAGGTATCCATAGTAGTGAACACTTGAACAATTTGACTGTTAGGTATCAAATGGTAGCAGAACAATATGTGTAATCTTTTGTAAACTTCTTTTATTTTGATACATTATGTGAGGTATCCAATGCAGAATCTAATTAATATATACCGAATGGGTTGTTGCATAATTTATGTCCCCTCTTATTTATGCTTGTCTGCCATTAAACGGGTCAAAAGTTATGTTTTCTGTAAAGATAAAAAGTGCAGTAACTCTTGCAGTTGGGAACATTCATTGTTTATCTTATTTTACTGACCATTTCACTAGGAAAGGTTCATTGACTGCATAAGTGCATAAATATCCTTTATAATGCCAAAACCACCCATGTCCATTACCTTGATACATTACAAAACCACCCATGTTCATTGACTATATAAACATACACAACCATTACATTGACTGCATAAACACACACACACACTGTGCATTACCAAGACTTTCTGTAAATCTGCATAAACACACACTTTCTGTAAATCTGCATTACATTGACTGCATAAAGAAACCATTACACCAGACACATTGCATAACCAAGACTGCATAAAAAACAGTATCATTTGGGACCATCACATTTACAGCATAAACTACCATTTCATTGATCATAAGAAAAGAAAAGGAACCACTACATTCATACAACCATTACAAGGCAACCCTAAAACTGCACAAAATACTACCACAACCACAACCTACATCCTAAACCATCTTCACTATCACAAAGAACACAACATATACTACAACCATCTCCTTGCAAAAGCTTGCACTTTTTTTACTTGCATTCAGTTGTGACTCCATTTCAGCTTGATAAACTTCAAACGCTCTTCAACCCTTAACTGCTCCATGTAATCATACTTTTGCTCCGGATTTAAAGCCAAATACAACTCAATGATCTGAGTTTTGTACCAATGATTATACAGCTGATCAATCCAAAAGAAACAATTAAAACTTTTTTTGATATCAACCTGAACAAGAATCCTAATTTAAGAATCACAACTCAGGTAAAACTTTTTTTTGTACCAATTACTAAACACGAGTTACTTACATTTGAGTTACGACAGTTGAGAAATCAACGACATGGATTAAGATCTGTCCAAGCCGTACGCCTGACCAAAGGGATGCCACATTTAAATAGCTTTGGTGGTTGATAGTAGTGATAGATGACATTGTTTGATTTTGTATTTGTGATTTGTAATTGTGTAATTAAGGTTAGGGTTTTTTATGTGTTCGGTTTGGGGGAAGAAGATGACCGTTTGTTGGGAAACTGGAAGATGATAACTTATCGTTGGGGGAAGTAGGGTTTATAGTTTGGGTTGGTTGGGTTAAATAAAAGACGTATATTACGATTTTATACACTTATTCACAATAACAAATTTTATATAGACACATATATATTCCACGTGGATAAAACCGGCTACCAGCTGGTTCCGATGGTCACATTGGGTGTTTTAGAGTTGGTTATTCACAATGAATCATTGATGAAAGTAAGTTACCATTTAATAGCTTTTTCCCATTAAAAAAAGGAAGAATATAAAGAAAATACTCGAGTATATATCATCATCACGTCTAATCGAATCAAGTAATGATAATATCACAAGACAAAAAATTTGAAACCGGACGGACATAGACAAAATTTTGTTCATGTTCGTTCGTTTAGTTTTAATCGAACAAATAAACGAACACAGTTGCTATAACGGACGAATTTTCTTGTTAATGTTCATTTATTAAAAAAAATATTTTACTTGTCCGCTTATGTTCGTTCATTAAGCTACTAAACGAACATAAACAAACGATCTTAAATGACCGTACACAAATAAACATAAATTTATAAATATACAGTTATGTTTTATAAGTTTTTTTTTAAGTAAACCAAATCTATACCACTGAAGAGAGTCAACCTCCAGATCCAAAACCTAAATGGATATACAAAAAATTTGGGCATAAACGAACGCATAATCAGACATTCACAAACACAAATGTTTATACAAAAAATTTGTTCATGTTCGTTCATTTAACTAAATAAACGTAACATGTTGTTCATGTTCGTTCATTTAATAAATAAACGAACATAAATGAGCTTTTTACCGAATAATTCATAAAATGTTCACTGATCATTTAGTTCGTTTACAGCGCAATATATTTGTAATAGCAAATACTATATCATCAACGGCAATAAGATATTATGTATGTGCAAATAATACATGTATATATCTAGGGCAAGTAAACGATTGTCGTGTCCAATCTTGACGATATAATATTTGTTTAATTTTATTTTTCGAAATTCATGTGCTAAAAGCTGGCATTATTCATATCGGATAAAATAAACAAGTTACCAATAGAAATTATGAATATAATTTTTGACAATTTTTTGGAGGGTTTTCTGGAGTAAATATAGCTTCGAGTAGATTTTCATCTTTTGTGTTCTTTTTTTTTGAACGGCTGGATTATATAAAATTAGCAAGAAGCTAGAAAAAGCAATTACATAATAGAGTTAAGTAAGTGGTTTTAGATCCAACTGGACCGAGAAACCTTACAATTTCTATTTCTAGAAGAATACCACAAAAACGAAACATGTTTTGTGTTCTTGTAGTACTTCTCTTTGTACTCCCACATGTACTTCTGTTAGAGTAACTTTTCGGTATATAAAAATGCTTGATAAGTTCCATTACTTTGACTTGTAGTACAAACGATGACATAATGACAACATAATATGTAATGACTCGATCAAAAATCAATTTAACATTCTCACAATCTACACGCATACCAAATCGAAATGCAAAACATATCTTGACTACTGAATCAGAACAAATCTAAAAAAAAAAAAAAAAAGTATAATTTAATTTAATTTTGTTAGAGATGTTCGGGTAAGCTTAATTAGCTTGTTGTCTAAACGAATTAAGTCGTTTTTTTAGGTCCAAACAGCTTCTTTAGAATAGCTTATTGTGTAAAATCAACAATGATGGGAACTAAAGTGGCAAAATGGTAAAAAAAAAAAAAATAAAAAAAAAAAAAAAAAAAAAAAAAAAAAAAAAAAATTGGTAGTATCAATATGTGCATATCATATTTATTCAATATAAACACTAAAGTAATATATACTTATCTTAAAGATACAAGTTTTTATGCATGATAAACAATGAAATTAAAGCATGTATTGGGTAATTATAGCATGAGAAATTAAGCTTAAATTAAGTTTGGTGCAAACCACATTTCAATAGTTATGTCAATCTTCTGCAAAGTAGAACTTCATTTGGTTTGAAATTATGTGATGACATTATGAAGCCCCATAACTAATCATAAAAATATCCATTTACTAAGATTAAAAAGAAAAAACGTCTAGTGATAAGGTACGTGTATACTAAAGAGACATTATATATTAGGTGGTTGAATAGACATCTATTGCATGACTCTAGAACTTGTTAAGAAAAAATATACACCTCTTCAAACGATGCTATTTGCACCCCTAAAATAAAGGAATTGATACTCACACCACACTTTTTGATTAATGCACCACAATCTGTGCATTACAATTTGTACCGTACAATACTGTAATACACAAATTTTGATGCAATAATCAAAAAGTGTGGTGTGAGTATCACCTCCCCTAAAATAATAGACGTCCATCACACAATTATATATACCCCTTAGCCAGTGTCTATTAACCCAATCAACTACTACTATAACCAATCAATCAAAATCTTCACATTTTCTCTTCATGGCAACAACCAAATCCAGTCACAAAAACCATCATAAATACCAACCAAAATTCCTCTATCTCGACACTAGTCTCGTACCCGATCAAAAAACCAGCTCTCCCGACAACTTTGATGCGATCAAATTCGACATATGGAACACTAACAACGATACGAACCACCAACAAAAAACCATGCAAAAAACAATAGCTACATCAAGAAAAATACCTAATAAACCTCACCAATGTCACAACAGACCACTACACGATATGGGCAAGTCATTGCCTATGAACATACCAGATTGGTCAAAGATCATGAGGGATTGTGATCATGTTAAATACGATGACGATGACGACGATGATGATAACGAAGATGATTGGTTGCCACCACATGAATATTTAGCTAGAGTTAGAAGTGCTTCATTTTCTGTGCATGAAGGTGTTGGAAGAACACTTAAAGGGAGGGATTTAAGTAGGCTTAGAAATGCCATTTGGGAACAAACTGGTTTTGAACAAGATTAATTAGCACAACACAACACTCTTTAGTGACTCAAGAACCGATTTTGTGACAGTCTCTGAATATTGTTATTGTAGTAAGTTGATTTTCTTTTTAGTTTTGTTTTATATTTAGTTTTTGGTGTCAATTATTGCTAAGCTTATTTTGTAGTTCGTCGAACTTTAATAGTGGTAATGAATAAAAAACCAAGCAACTTAACGTTGTTTATGCTATTGCTATAAATCAATATATGTAATTCTAACAAACTATTACACATTATAATAAAAGCTAGCATCATTATTATCAACTAATTTGTTATTGTACGTATTAACAAGTGAATATGTTTGAATAGAAACCTTTAGATGGGGTAACATTTAGTTTGTAATCACAAGTTAACTACTAAAAACGATGAACGAATGAGGTTTTTATGTGTTTGGAGTACTCGGATAAAGTGAGTTTTTAGATCAAATATTTGCAGACTAACTGTGGTATCCCCGTGACCGTTAGTGAACCCTCTCCCATGTTACGTACCCAAAGATGCACCCCGGTGAAGTTAGAACTTGAAACCTATTTTAGAAATATCATCGTGTTTAACCACTAGATCATTTCGGTGGTCATTAGAGCTAATTAATTTATTTTCACTAAGTTACTATGTCAAAAATTCATCAGAAAATTAATTTTTCGGAAATTGAGGGACTAAATTTGACAAGTTTAAAACCTTGAAACTGCCTTTGGCAGTTACCCGTTTCAGTTATATATACGGTTTTATTTTGGTCGTTATTCTCTTTGGTTCAATAAAATCTCATACAAAGCATACAGAAAATTTCAATCTCTGAATTGTATCCGATTGAATAATTCGGGAGAACCACCGAATTGATTCGATCTGAAAGTGTTCACATGCCTTTCAGAGATTTAAGCATATCCGATTGTGTTCGTTACTATTTATCCCTTACAGCAAACATGGCACGCCCACATCACACCACACTTATGTGTGGTATGAGACGTGAACTCACAACCTATTTATCAATTGTTTATGCACATGTAACCAGACCAATCAATGACTATTTAGTAACTAAAATGACACTTAACAAAACAGCTATTGACAAAAATTGTTTGCTAAGGAAAAAACAAAAGATATATGATAAAAGATTATCCATTTAGTTTACGTGTTATTTCGTATTAAAAATGGTGGGTACGAAAGGTCCATTCTACCTAGGACAACTCTTCAAATGAAAGTTACATCCCCATTTAACTATTGTTTGATCACCAAAAAGTTTATGTCCTCATCTTTATCTTTACTTTTATAAGCTTACACATCTTATTATATTTAATAATTTATATAATTAAATTTTACGCTACATTAATTGCAATATAATATACGTTAATAACACATTAAATTCTAGTATTAAAATAGATGTTACCAACTTTCAATAATACAAAATTTTAATTGTAAATTTTATCAAAAAGATTCAAGTTTTACTAAGTGCAAATGAATATAGCTATGGAAATCTATATTTGTATTAATATAATTTACGGAAATTTGAACACGTACTATCAAAACAGTAAATCGTCAAATCACGACTATCATTGCATAATGTTTAAAGATAAAAATACGACCATAATCGCATATTTGATATCGCCGATGCTTTATGCACGTACATGCTAGTGATATATTAAAGTGAGAATGTTCCCCAACTAAATTGTTATAGGTATAAGTTTTGTTTAAAACATTGTGATATTGATTTCCTGAGTAGATATTGAGAACCTTATAAATCATGTTTCCCCCATATAAAAGTTCATGGTTCTGCTACGACTTGTTGAGCTCAAGGAGATGGTTTGTTATGAACTGGGACAGCACTTGCCCTCTTATGCGGTCGTCGTCACCATTGATGGAAGCTGATGTATTTTCTTTAAAATGATTAGTTCTCTGTCCGCATGCTCCCCGTTTTGAAGCCATTATTGATTTCTACATGCAAATTCAATCCGACAAACAACAATTACATAAAGACTCGTAAACGTTTTTGAAAGTTTGTGTAAAACCCTAAAATCTCAAATCGCGTAAAATGACAATTTTGCCCTCCAACTTAATTATTTCACGAACTCGGAAAACACGTCAACATTATTTAACAAGTTATAAGATTAATAATAATTACCCATTATGAAAATATGTAATTTATGATATAAATTAGAGTGAACATAAATAAATAAACTATAAGTATTACATAAACATTACAATGAGTACACTATTAACTTGGACTTGGAACAAGACTAGATACATAGCAAAATGATAAGAATGGAAGTTTGATTTGGTCTCCCCCCCCCTCCATTATGGCCGGCCACAAGGGCCTAAAATCCCTCAATCAAATCAATTTTCATTAAACACATTATCTCCTCATTCATTTCAAAAATACACACATTGAAAACCCTAGCCTCTTTTCCTCTCATCTCAAGTGGCGGCAACATTTTATTTTCACCATTTCAATCCAAATTTTTATCAAACCAAGGTGTTACTAGGAGGCTCGTGATCGTGGGTAATCGTTTGGTGGTCGTTGTGTTGGTGTTTGGGTCGAATTGGAGCTTGGTCGTGGGTATTGGTTTGTAGTCGTGGGGTTTATAGAACCAAGAGGAGACTTGGTTGGTTTTTGTGGTTTGATTCTTGTCATCTTGTTTCGTACACGCTACAAGGGTAACATCTCGTCATTTTGAATCTCTTCTCCTTGTTCCTTTTATTCAATTCGTGGCTATATGTTTTTCTAGGGCTTGTATTCGATCTATATATCACATAAAATCATGAATATCTATCACATAAAATGATAATATAGCTATACATAAAAATCTTGATTCTTAATCTTTATAAATAGTATGATGTATGACATGATAAAATGAATATGAAACTGAAAATGGGTTCTTCTTTACATCGATTTATATGAATAATAATAACGGGTTTAATAAGCTTGTGTAAGGGCTGTTTGATTTCGAATAATTAAGGTGGGGGCTGTTTTGAATCGACTTGGGCAAGTAAGGGCATGTTAATATACTATTAAAACAGGTCATATGGCTTTCATGGATCATGGGTGCGTTTGGGTAGGTAAAGCATGTGATTACAATGGTTTTAATGGGTCCTAAAACTGGACAGCATCATATGTCGAATTTGTGTGTGTCATAGATCAAGTTTTATAAGTGAAATAATCTGGGTTTTTGTTGGAAAAGTCTATTTTATGTCTTAGTTAAGTTCTCCAAGTGGTTTGGTTGAATTTGGAGTTGTCTAAGTCGTATTTCTGAATTTTACAAGATCAAGTGTCAAAGCTGTTAAAACGGGTCTGAAATTTGGTTGGATTGTTTGATTTTTCATTTTCAAACCATAAAGAATTGTGAGCTCTCCTTTTACAGGAGTGACATTTAGGATATAAATGAATTTCTGGGAGTTTTGGGAATTTTTCCAAGGTGTCTAAACAGGTCCAATAAGTGTAAACTTTTAAGGTGTATTTTCTGATTGCTTTCTGGACAGGTCTGGACTTTTGATTTTCCATAGGCCATTTGACCTGGAAATAGAACCCGTCAATTTTTGGAGAGTCTTTTAACTCATATGGGAACCCCTGGGATTTTACTTGATTTCTTTTGAGCTAAGTAAGTATTTTATAAAAATCGCTAAAGTCTGGTCCAAATATGAGTTTAAGAAAGGAAAGATAAAACAAGGATATCAATAAGTAAAACACTTACACATGCATAAGAAGCTTATAAAATGAGTATATAAGTAATATATGATATCAATTCGTGTAGATACGTTGAAGGAGATACGATGTTGCTTCCCGGTGTAACTTTCTTGTTTGCTCTGATTTCGTTGCTAAGGTACAGATATTCTGACCTTTCTCTTAAGGTTTCTCATGATCTCTTTGCATCTTTGATCTCTTGCCATATTGATATTGAACCTTTGCTTTGCTATTTGAATCTTTGACTTTGACCTTTGCTATTGAACCCTTGATTTTGATCCTTTGCTATTTGAACCTTTGATAATTGAACCATTGATATGGAACTATTGATTTGAATTGTGAACTGCTAATATTGGACATTGATATTGATTGAACTCTATATTGTATACTTTGACCTGTCAGTTGATACCCGAGCCATTAACTAGGCATGGGGGTTCCATGTCCGTGTCATTGATGCACCAATGGCATGACTTTAGTGTGGTTGAGTGATGTTCCACACCGTCCCCATATTTGTATTGATTATGCGCGCTTCGAATATCTTGTATGGCCACTATTTGTTTTGCAGGGGGCGTATGGATGCATCCTAGATTTGTATTTGTTTTGTATTGATATATATGGTTTGGTGATGTGGTTGGTGTGTGCAATACACCCCCTCACATTTTGGGAGCTGATCACTCCATTGACTACTTGAGGACTCCCCTCGTATTGGTTTGGTATTCCGAGGTCACCCCTCCGAATACAATGGTTACTATTGGATACTTGGCTGCTAATGCCACTATTGATATTGGTTTGTTTTGTTGGCTCGGGATAGATTCTGACAGACTTTACACTATTGATATAACCATATTGTACCTTCTGTATTTCCCAACGCATCATATTCTGTATTGAATATCTTTATCCAGTACCCTTATATGATTCACTCTATTACCAAGATATATATTCCATTGCTTTGATCTGTCACACTCTCATTTCCGTTAGTTCCGATTATCGTTCCATTCACGTACCGGGTTATTATATGTTATTGGACTTGATTATGATATTCATGTTTATGTGATTACTGTTTACTCTGTATGATATGTATGTATGCGATATAAGATTTACCTGTTGTCATCTGGTGATATGCTATCTTACTGTTATGTGATCCTTTGATTTGTCTGGTAAGCGTGTCTGTGTAAAATTATTGTTGAATTGTTTATCTTTTGTACCTCGTTCGATTAATCTCGTGGACTATGACTATCCGTGGTGTCCTTATCTGCTTGTTGTTGACCTGCCATGTTTGCATTTATATTTATGCTACGGTTTGATTGGGTAAATGGTTCAAATTATGAAGTCTAGCTTGTTAACTTGTTTAATTGCCCTGCTATGTATTTTAATTCATTTAATTATGGTGTTCATACTGTATCCCTACTTGTTACGTGTGACTGCCATGTTTTGACTACCGTAATGATACTGATTTATGTCTTCAAATTAAGAGTTTGACCTGTGTGAATTGCCATGCTCACTGATTTATTTATTGCTTCCGTTTTTCTGTAGATATCTGTTTGGCTTGTATGTATTTTGATTTCCTGAATTGTTGTATGCCATATATGTTGTATGGATGCTACGCTTGCTATGTTTACTTATGTTTCAGTTCTTGTATGTCTGGTTTGTATCTGCTTGTTTATATGTCATTGATGCTTTGCTTCGCTTCGCTCTCCTGGTGATCTGTTCGTTTTGGATATTTGTATAATTGTGTTCTGCAGGATCCTCTTTGACTCATTACTCTCATTTCGCTACGACTTGTTATCCGTTCCTTTGTTTCATTTGCATTTCAGATTTTATTTAGCTTTCGCTTTGTTATATCTGTTCACTGGGCTTTTTAAGCTCAGCCGCATTTCTTTTCCTGCGGCAGGTTTTAGGTTTGAAGATGGGCTTTGATTGGGCTGAGAGTTGGATTATCTGAGTGACTAACCCTAGTGACCTTATTATTTGGATTTGTTTTGGCGGGCTTTCGTTTTGAGATTTCTTTTTATTTTAACATTTGGATTTTGTAATTTCCCTTGTAAATCTTTGGTTATTATGACTTGGTACATTATTATTTAAAGACTTCCGCTTGAAAATTTTACTTGTATGTTCTGATATGACACCAGGCTGTGACACTTCTACCCTTGTCGGGTTGGGGTGTTACAATTATGGTATCAGAGATAAGGTTTCGTCTTGTTGACCTTAGGATTGACCTGTGAGGACTTGGGTAGACATTAGGCTTCCGTCTGTTCCGATATATTCCGATTCCTTTTTATTGTCGTTCAGTTTTGACTTCGATAATCTTTTGTCTTCACTGTTTTGCTCTTCTTCTCTTCGCATTTGAATTTTATTATTTTGTCTTTGCACTTCCGTTTGTCGATCGTTAGAGGGAGACCACCTGTGGAGCCGAAGACGATGGTGCCGAACCTGCGTTGCTGCAACAGTCTCTGAGCTGGAGAGGTTCGTGAAGCAGAAGCCACACCCGACTGCCGTGCTGCTGGAGACATCAGGATGCTGCTGGAGGAAGCTGGACAGATCAACCAAAGACGCAGAAGACGAAGATAAGATTCAACCGGTGACTGAGAAGGTTCATCTACTTCATATGATTTGGACGCGACTTGTGTTACTCCGATTCGTTTGTCATGCGTTTTGAGGCGGTTTGATATTTTGTTAAGTAATTTTGATCGGTATTGCTTTTCTTGATTTGTTCGGAACTCGGTTTGAATCGTGAAGCTTTATCATTTAGTATGTTGTTAATATCTCAGCTTTTCTTTTGGATCGTCAGTAATGAGTCATGAGGAACCGTTTTATGCTAGTTGTTGGCCTTCTCTCTTTTGTGGTATGGTAAGTTGTTTTGATGTGGTATAAGCTGTATGTGTGTGATCTGGTCTGCTTTGGTATGTTACTTGGTATCTGTATATGATCTGTTTTGTTATAATATCGGCTATGTGGTTTGTCATGACCCGGGACAGAAGATGGTGACGATAAGGGCTTGTTATGTGATGCAAGTATTATGACGCCTGATCAACGTGATAATACCGAGATCATATAATTTGAACTTATTGGAATCATACGACGTCTTGGGAAATGCCTGGGATTGGTACGTGAATGGAATAAGGCTTATATCCGTTATTTGGCACTCCTCATGATCGTTTTGAATTCCGTACCGCTTTGAGAGGATTCGCCTCGACATCTGTTATGTATAAGTTTGGTACGTTTTGGAAATCGAAATCGGTATGATCTATGAGGGACTATGAATTGCTACGTCTGCCTTAAACTCGTTCGTCTCTGTGTACCCCTGCGTAGGGCTGAGCATCGGGCCAGAACCGAACCGAACCGACCCGAACCGACAAAACCGAAAACCGAAAATCATGAAAAGCCTAAACCGAAACCGAACCGACGGGCCGTCGGTCCGGTTCGGTTTTGTGTCGGTCCGTCGGTTCGGTTCGGTTTAGGTGTATTTAGGTGTGTTTTTGTCGGTTTTGGGTCGAACCGAACCGAACCGAACCGAACCGAAACCGAAAACACGTAAAACATGAAACCGAAACCGAACCGACGGGCCGTCGGTTCGGCTCGGTTTTTGTCGGTTCGGTCGGTTTTGTCGGTCCGGTTCGGTTTTGGACCTTTGATGCTCAGCCCTACCCCTGCGACTTCAATTTTCGAGGACGAAAATTTTCTTTTTAGAGGGGAAGAGTTGTAAAACCCTAAAATCTCAAATCGCGTAAAATGACAATTTTGCCCTCCAACTTAATTATTTCACGAACTCGGAAAACACGTCAACATTATTTAACAAGTTATAAGATTAATAATAATTACCCATTATGAAAATATGTAATTTATGATATAAATTAGAGTGAACATAAATAAATAAACTATAAGTATTACATAAACATTACAATGAGTACACTATTAACTTGGACTTGGAACAAGACTAGATACATAGCAAAATGATAAGAATGGAAGTTTGATTTGGTCTCCCCCCCCCCTCCATTATGGCCGGCCACAAGGGCCTAAAATCCCTCAATCAAATCAATTTTCATTAAACACATTATCTCCTCATTCATTTCAAAAATACACACATTGAAAACCCTAGCCTCTTTTCCTCTCATCTCAAGTGGCGGCAACATTTTATTTTCACCATTTCAATCCGAATTTTTATCAAACCAAGGTGTTACTAGGAGGCTCGTGATCGTGGGTAATCGTTTGGTGGTCGTTGTGTTGGTGTTTGGGTCGAATTGGAGCTTGGTCGTGGGTATTGGTTTGTAGTCGTGGGGTTTATAGAACCAAGAGGAGACTTGGTTGGTTTTTGTGGTTTGATTCTTGTCATCTTGTTTCATACACGCTACAAGGGTAACATCTCGTCATTTTGAATCTCTTCTCCTTGTTCCTTTTATTCAATTCGTGGCTATATGTTTTTCTAGGGCTTGTATTCGATCTATATATCACATAAAATCATGAATATCTATCACATAAAATGATAATATAGCTATACATAAAAATCTTGATTCTTAATCTTTATAAATAGTATGATGTATGACATGATAAAATGAATATGAAACTGAAAATGGGTTCTTCTTTACGTCGATTTATATGAATAATAATAACGGGTTTAATAAGCTTGTGTAAGGGCTGTTTGATTTCGAATAATTAAGGTGGGGGCTGTTTTGAATCGACTTGGGCAAGTAAGGGCATGTTAATATACTATTAAAACAGGTCATATGGCTTTCATGGATCATGGGTGCGTTTGGGTAGGTAAAGCATGTGATTACAATGGTTTTAATGGGTCCTAAAACTGGACAGCATCATATGTCGAATTTGTGTGTGTCATAGATCAAGTTTTATAAGTGAAATAATCTGGGTTTTTGTTGGAAAAGTCTATTTTATGTCTTAGTTAAGTTCTCCAAGTGGTTTGGTTGAATTTGGATTTGTCTAAGTGGTATTTCTGAATTTTACAAGATCAAGTGTCAAAGCTGTTAAAACGGGTCTGAAATTTGGTTGGATTGTTTGATTTTTCATTTTCAAACCATAAAGAATTGTGAGCTCTCCTTTTACAGGAGTGACATTTAGGATATAAATGAATTTCTGGGAGTTTTGGGAATTTTTCCAAGGTGTCTAAACAGGTCCAATAAGTGTAAACTTTTAAGGTGTATTTTCTGATTGCTTTCTGGACAGGTCTGGACTTTTGATTTTCCATAGGCCATTTGACCTGGAAATAGAACCCGTCAATTTTTGGAGAGTCTTTTAACTCATATGGGAACCCCTGGGATTTTACTTGATTTCTTTTGAGCTAAGTAAGTATTTTATAAAAATCGCTAAAGTCTGGTCCAAATATGAGTTTAAGAAAGGAAAGATAAAACAAGGATATCAATAAGTAAAACACTTACACATGCATAAGAAGCTTATAAAATGAGTATATAAGTAATATATGATATCAATTCGTGTAGATACGTTGAAGGAGATACGATGTTGCTTCCCGGTGTAACTTTCTTGTTTGCTCTGATTTCGTTGCTAAGGTACAGATATTCTGACCTTTCTCTTAAGGTTTCTCATGATCTCTTTGCATCTTTGATCTCTTGCCATATTGATATTGAACCTTTGCTTTGCTATTTGAATCTTTGACTTTGACCTTTGCTATTGAACCCTTGATTTTGATCCTTTGCTATTTGAACCTTTGATAATTGAACCATTGATATGGAACTATTGATTTGAATTGTGAACTGCTAATATTGGACATTGATATTGATTGAACTCTATATTGTATACTTTGACCTGTCAGTTGATACCCGAGCCATTAACTAGGCATGGGGGTTCCATGTCCGTGTCATTGATGCACCAATGGCATGACTTTAGTGTGGTTGAGTGATGTTCCACACCGTCCCCATATTTGTATTGATTATGCGCGCTTCGAATATCTTGTATGGCCACTATTTGTTTTGCAGGGGGCGTATGGATGCATCCTAGATTTGTATTTGTTTTGTATTGATATATATGGTTTGGTGATGTGGTTGGTGTGTGCAATACACCCCCTCACATTTTGGGAGCTGATCACTCCATTGACTACTTGAGGACTCCCCTCGTATTGGTTTGGTATTCCGAGGTCACCCCTCCGAATACAATGGTTACTATTGGATACTTGGCTTCTAATGCCACTATTGATATTGGTTTGTTTTGTTGGCTCGGGATAGATTCTGACAGACTTTACACTATTGATATAACCATATTGTACCTTCTGTATTTCCCAACGCATCATATTCTGTATTGAATATCTTTATCCAGTACCCTTATATGATTCACTCTATTACCAAGATATATATTCCATTGCTTTGATCTGTCACACTCTCATTTCCGTTAGTTCCGATTATCGTTCCATTCACGTACCGGGTTATTATATGTTATTGGACTTGATTATGATATTCATGTTTATGTGATTACTGTTTACTCTGTATGATATGTATGTATGCGATATAAGATTTACCTGTTGTCATCTGGTGATATGCTATCTTACTGTTATGTGATCCTTTGATTTGTCTGGTAAGCGTGTCTGTGTAAAAATATTGTTGAATTGTTTATCTTTTGTACCTCGTTCGATTAATCTCGTGGACTATGACTATCCGTGGTGTCCTTATCTGCTTGTTGTTGACCTGCCATGTTTGCATTTATATTTATGCTACGGTTTGATTGGGTAAATGGTTCAAATTATGAAGTCTAGCTTGTTAACTTGTTTAATTGCCCTGCTATGTATTTTAATTCATTTAATTATGGTGTTCATACTGTATCCCTACTTGTTACGTGTGACTGCCATGTTTTGACTACCGTAATGATACTGATTTATGTCTTCAAATTAAGAGTTTGACCTGTGTGAATTGCCATGCTCACTGATTTATTTATTGCTTCCGTTTTTCTGTAGATATCTGTTTGGCTTGTATGTATTTTGATTTCCTGAATTGTTGTATGCCATATATGTTGTATGGATGCTACGCTTGCTATGTTTACTTATGTTTCAGTTCTTGTATGTCTGGTTTGTATCTGCTTGTTTATATGTCATTGATGCTTTGCTTCGCTTCGCTCTCCTGGTGATCTGTTCGTTTTGGATATCTGTATAATTGTGTTCTGCAGGATCCTCTTTGACTCATTACTCTCATTTCGCTACGACTTGTTATCCGTTCCTTTGTTTCATTTGCATTTCAGATTTTATTTAGCTTTCGCTTTGTTATATCTGTTCACTGGGCTTTTTAAGCTCAGCCGCATTTCTTTTCCTGCGGCAGGTTTTAGGTTTGAAGATGGGCTTTGATTGGGCTGAGAGTTGGATTATCTGAGTGACTAACCCTAGTGACCTTATTATTTGGATTTGTTTTGGCGGGCTTTCGTTTTGAGATTTCTTTTTATTTTAACATTTGGATTTTGTAATTTCCCTTGTAAATCTTTGGTTATTATGACTTGGTACATTATTATTTAAAGACTTCCGCTTGAAAATTTTACTTGTATGTTCTGATATGACACCAGGCTGTGACACTTCTACCCTTGTCGGGTTGGGGTGTTACAGTTTGAACAAAGGAACTTACGGATGAGGATCCTTGGCCGCGCTTTGGTGCTTTAGTTATCTTATCGACCATATTGATCAATTCGTCAAACTAGAAAATCTCAAAAAAAAAAAAATTAATTGTAACCATGCATGAAATACTCATAAGAAATTAATAACGATTAATTAAAGTACTAATAGGAAGCTATTACATGTTATAAAACGTTCTCTTAAAGCTTGTACCTTGTTTACAATCTTGTCATACTTTGATATGCATTGGTATTGTCTTTCATCATCATACTCTTCTCTTGTCATAGCCATGTACTTCTCCTTCAATTAAGTTAGAATACCTCAACTTTATAACTAAAATCCTAGTTATATTAGTGTCTAATCATTAAAGTTGTGCTTGATTCTTCTTTTAGTACCTAAAATGCTGAAAGTGATTGTGACATGGATTAAACATGATGAAAATTAAAATAATGGCCAAAACGGAACTGTCAAACACGTTATTGACGAGTTATCTTCGTAAAAAAATTGACAGACCGTTAAGTTATTACAATACATCACCTTTTATACGCGGAGGAAATGTGATAGAGGCATGCGAAAACGTTATGTGTCGAGTACTGCAGTTGCAAAAGGCAACAATTTTCTTGTTTGTGTGACATAAAATCATGACTACAAAATTTCCTCATCATGATTAACATCTTTATGTTTTTTACATATATAATGTGACATTAGATCTATTTATCTAACAAAAAGATGTCATTAGCTAATCATGACTACAAAATCATTAGTTAGAAATATATGTAACGATTAGCATGTTGGTTTATGGATATATTTAATATGTGTATGACTGGATTCGAACTCGAAACCACGGGATTGCACACTTTACGTATGAGACTCGATGTTTAAATAATTAATATAAAATATTATGTTTAATTATTAAATTCACAATAAACGACTAAACGAGCGATAAGCACTTATCGAAAGTGACTATCGGTCCTTAAATGTCAACGGAATATGAAGAAAAGTAAACAGGCCAAGAGACGGTTTTAGGAACCCTCTTTTGGGCTTGTTATTTGCCGAAACTATGGAATCCCACATCGGGAACCATAGTAAACTTGACATCTACCATAAGGCTATAAATACATTCCCTTGTATTCATCCTTTGGTACACTTGATTTCATGAGAAGGCCAAACTTCTTCTTTTCTTCCCTCTTGTTCTTGGTCGACGAGTGAATCCCCATTGTAAGGGATTTACGAGTGACCTTGAGCATAACAAAGGTGTTTGGTTATTCTATTGTGATCAAGAACTAGCATTCGCATCGAATCGCTAATAGTACGTGTGTACAAAAACGTGGTGTAACACAGTATTGTTACATCAATTGGTTTGAATTGAAAACCGGTAAGGGTCAATTCGTTAAACCACATAAACCCTAATTAGGGTTCTTGAATTGAAGAGATCTACCAATTGCAAGAGGTACGTTACGCATCTTTCAGTTAATTATTTATTGTTATGATTCTAAGTCTTCCGCTGTGTACTCTGTGGTGTCTATATGATTTTATTTGTTTTCATATATCTTAAACTAAACAGTGGCATCACGAGCCATGTATAACAAGTAATTAATTGCTGAAACACATAAAATAAATAAACATGATTGTGTTGTTAATTGTATGCTTAGATCTAGGGTTTGCAAAACCTAAACCCTAACTTTTTTTTGGGGGGGGGGGGGGGGGGGGCGGGGGGCGTTTTTTAGTGCCCTAATTAGGGTTTTGTAAACTTCAGTTTTAATTGGATTAGAAACCCTAGGTTGCATGCAATTTTATGTGTATTGCGTAACGCTGTTTTATTGCATTAATTGTTAAGTGTGATTTACATCCATGATAAATACATGTATGTTTTGTCATGGATCTGCTTTTATTGTATGTTTTACTTGGTTAAGTGATATACACTAAAATTATGATAGATCTAAAATTGGGGAATACCTCAATTATTATTATTTAACCAATTATGTGCTATGCGGTATGTGTTTAATTTTGACTTACGCAATCGATGAATCGATGCATGTGGCTCACTTTGTACATTGCTGAAAACGGGTGAGAGTCTTAAGTAAACATATACATATTGACAGATCTAGAATTGATTATTAATATGATTTATCAAAAGGTTTGCATGTGGCTATTTGATATGCATGACTTATTATTATGTTATGCATTCATTGTTTATTTGTTTATTTTTAAATACTTGCTTGTTTGTTATGTGTAACAAGGGTATTTTTATAAGAAAAATAAACTGGCCTAAACAATGGTGAAACATGTATTTTTTTAAGCGTAGTTATCGTAATCGTTTAATTGATTGATTTTTTACACAAAATAGTTAGAACGGCTCACCCATTAATGACAAACTGTGTGATGGGTATAAGGTTGGTACGCATTAAATTGTGAGCTTAAAGATGAGGGTATGTAATATGCTTCGCGCTGACCTAATTCTCCGCTCGTTTGTGCGTCTTAATGGAGTTACCAAGTATTCCTATAAAATGTGCATAAAATCTTAAGGGTGAATTGACCTTAAATTCTACGCGCCACTTTTGTGGTAATTATCCGAATAACTTGGGTCTTATGACTCATGCAGCAGTAGGATATAGTGGTAATTAAAGGTAATTCTTTAATTGGTGTAACCAATGCCTCGATTAAAGTTTGATGATGAAAAGCTTAAACATTAAAACAAGGATATGACTGTTTTAATAAAACCTTATACTACGAAGATGAATGCATGACATCGTTGTACATATTTGATTTGACACCAAAATCAAATTTATTACCCTTAATTTAAGTTGTATGCCATCCAATGAAACGGAAACACCTGGGATTACTTTTTATTTGCGTGAGAACGTGATTTAGATCGTAATCAAAGGGTAAAATATCCACGTGACGTGAGAACGGGCATGGATGATTTTGCAGTTTCTTAAATTGGACAACTTAATTGAGTTTTGCGGTGAGAACTAGCAACTCAAGGCATAAGATGGGATAAAATATGTTTACATGGCAATTGAAATTGGCTAAATGTAAATCCCATAAATCTAGGAGTTGCAATTTGAAAATTGGCAATTGAGGTTCGACTCGTACCATTTTGAATACTTTTATTACTAGCAGATCAACTGATGTGATGAAAATATGTCAATTTGGATCCTAGTTTTCAATGAAAATTAAATGGTTATATGTTTATGAACCATGGGTATTTAATTTTCTTGAAAAGGTTAATTATCGAAAATACTAAAATTGAATTTTGTAATTCTTTTAAATGTATAAATGCAACATTTAACCGTAAATGTGGTTTAGTCTTTGATTAGTAAATTGATCAATTCTGCTTTCAAACAAATGTTTGATCGAGAATAATTTACCGAAAAGACAAACGAAGTCTCTTTTCCATGGGAAAAGCATGAGACTCAATCATATTCCTTTTCATGAATGAGAAAGGTATAATAGGAACATTTGAATTGTCTAAATTCTAATGTAACTCATATCAATGAATTGCACGTCATATTTTCCATAAAGATTTCATTACCATCATTTGGTGAATGAATCTTTTTGCAACAAACATGACGTTTGGTTAACTGGAAAACATGTATATGAGTTACTAAATTAGAAGCTAGACTAATTACAGCGAAAATTGGTAAAAGACAAACTAGCATTATTTGTCTAGTTGTTTTCCTTTAACCTTTAAAGGTGCTACATACCATTATGGGCATGGTGGGCCTGTTAAGGAAGAAATTGCATACCCAATTTTTCGAGTTAATAACATTGATGGATAATATAGTAGAATACACCTTTTAGTACCTTAGTAATGATTAAGTATGGTTATTCAAAAGTGTAGGAAAGTAAAAAACAAGCAAGTTGTTTTCACTAGTTATGAAACACTTACAATATTGTCAAATTCAGTGGGAGCATTTGTGTTGCATTACTGAATAAGAAGTTGTTGAAATGATTTCTAACTCAGTGGGAGCTACAAGCCTTATTTGCTGTGTAGTAATCCAAATTATCTCTTGAATATCATGTAGATAATTACTTTCCAATTGTAGGCACTTATTTTCTTTTTAAGGATTGTCATGTGTATTTCCTTACTAATCAATATAGTCCTATATCTACTAGTTATATCTATGACACAAATCATATTAATCAAGTAAACGAACGTGTATCGTGTTGTTTATATGCTACATGATGTTGTTCCATGCACAAGTGGGAAAAATCTTTATTGTGTGCAAGGTACAACACATATTAGTATGATTTAAATTGATTATCTTGACTGTAAAGTAAGAGAATAATGTTCTAATAGGAAGTATACATTTAAATATGTATGATTGCCCTATTAAGAACATGTGTCAAGATGATAACAAAGACTACTTTATTTTAAATATTTATGTCATTCAATATTTAAGAAACACTTGTAGTTACAATTTATGTTACGTGAGAACGTGAACTAGATTGTAGCCCACGGTAAAATACCCACGTGTCGTGAGAAAGAGCATGGATGATTTTGCAGTTTCTTACATTGAACATTTCATGGAATGACATAATTAAATGAAGTAATCTAATACTACTTTAAATTTAAGTATTCGTTGAATGACTTAAATATATGTAGTAAATATTAACTTGAAATTATTAATTGAAACCCGATGTTGTGTTCATAATTACTTTAATTATACATGTTTATGATTTCTTTGCAAAGTCATAAACATAAAGTCTTTTAATACAAGTCTTACAATATAAAGTAAGACGTTAACTTGCTATGTTTTAAGACATATGCTTGAAGTCAATGAGTTGATCAATGACTTATAACGTATAGTGGGATTATAACTGATATGTCTTTTGACTTGGTCAAAAATACTTAAGTTATAATGCATGCAATTGACTTGGTAATTCTATTGTACCATTAAGTTTTACTTTGTTGGTAAATAGGTAAGCCAAAGAGTAGATGGTTATCTTAAATATTGTTAGATTATCTTACAATATTAATTCTAATGAAATATCATAGTTTTATGGTATGTTCAGTTAGAAGAATCAAAATCTATTGGCATGTTTGATTCAAGATAACTATAGTTTCTTCCATATGTTATCAAGGTTAGTAGATTGAGTATAGTGTGAATATACTCAATAAGACTCCAACCTAGAAGATTGATAAGACACCATTTGTTTATGAAATGTGATGAATCACAGTAAGTCTTATAATTGAAGTTCTGAATTTGTTAAACTACTTATAGAGTGAGTTGCAACAAACTAATGTCAGGAACTATCAATGTTTTTTGTAATATCCCAAAAGAGAACAATGTATTGTTGCTTTATTTGCTAAACTATTTAGAGGTAATCTTTAAAGTGTTAAAGGCAAGTGGGAGTTTTGGTTTAGATCTTGAAAGATTAAAGTTACAAAATACATAATCTTCTAAAATGCACTAGCAAATATCATGATGAGGCTAAACATGTAAATGATAGACCTCAATATGATGAAATTGTCATTCATAGATCCGTAAGGATATCTCTGATATTTAATATGCTGAGTATTATGAGTTACAGGATCATGTTAAGCCTGTTAATCATAATGATGAAATTACCAAATGTTGAATTGTAGTAAATCAATCATACTATGAATGTTGAAATGTTGTCCATAAAGATAATCAATTTTAGATACTTGGTTTATCTAAATGAAGATGATTTTCTTCAAATGATGAAAACCCTAGTGGTTTAAATCTTTGTGTAGAAATCATATGGATAATATTGTACACGTATTTAATGTATGTCTAGTGATAATAATATTAATCATACTTAAGCAATTAACTATGATTGAATATTCTTTCTTAGATACATTAAATAGAAGTATAAAGATTATAATTGTCATACTTAGTTTCATTGATATGAAATTTTGACAATGCATATCAAAAATCTTTGTTTTGGAATTACTTTTGCGAGGACGATAAGTAATGCAAAGGAGTTTTTATGAATTCAAATAATCTTTGAATATGTACAAACTACAAGAATCCATGAATGGATATATGCATGCATCTAGGAGATGATTCTTATGTTTAATATTAAATCTATGTTTGATTTAATAATTAAAATAAGATTGCTCATAAGTATTCCTGAAAGCTAGTGGGAGTATTGTTTTTCATTTTCTTAAATCTTATATGTTGTATGGGCAATTACATTCCATCTAAGTTAAGTTTTAGTTGGGAATGAACTTCGTTTGTAAGATTTGAAAATAAGATATGTAACCTTGGAATATATGTTTATTATTATAAACATATGCGGTAAATAAATGAGTCTAATAGAACATGATAGATATATAATGAGATCTTAAAGTCTAACTTAAAGATTCATCATGTACATCATGTTATAAGATTGTTGTGTCATGCTTGATTACAAGATGATTTGACAACATTGAAAGTTGTTAGTGTAATAAATATTTTAAAAGGAATATGTTTGGATTTAGAATCACATTCCACAGTCTGGAGATGCTCCTAGATTCTATGGATGAAAATATGGAAATTGTTTCATAATTGTCATTGCCAACAAACTTGAGTTTTGGTAGGCACCAACATTACACTATAACTGTTCATAGTTTATGGATGTTTAAAGAGCATATTGTTGTACACAATGATGCTAGTATAATTGAGATGACACTCAATTCTATTCATGGTATCCTTGATGATGACCATACTGACTAGTTATGCTCAACTAAGAGAATAGTTGCATTATACATTAAAGAATAAGAATACTTTAAACTTTAAAGTTTGGAAGATGATTATCATAAAAGGGTGGTTCAAGTTATCAAGCACCTTATGGAATGATATGACAATATCAAAGATATGTGTAAACACATACAAGAAATTCACTTATTGAATTCTTGAAATAAGTATTCTCAAAATTCCTATAGATCAAAGTTAATTGAAATTATGCCTTGTCAACAAGTATGATTCTCATGACTTGTGGCAAAATTCATTAAATAGTATTATCATGCGTTGATCTATTTAGTATTTAGATAAAGGATGATAAACAATTATTACTTATAATGAATTAAAGTACGGTATACGTTTAATTTCATTTATAATATTGTGTCCTGTATTTGCATGTTTAAATCCTTGAATAACTTAATTTATTCTAAATAGTCCATTGTCGATCAATAACATGGGAATGATATTGAATTAAGACGACTCTGAGTATTAGTTAGAATATACTTGAAAGTATATTGATTCGTAGCATGACTAATTTCAGATGATATTCAATGGATTAAGTATAGGACTTATCCCACCCACATGATGGTACTTTATGGATCTTAGTCATTAAGTACATCATGAATATTTATCCTCTGACTTAAGATACCAGAGATATATCATGGATGTAGTGCATTTCTGTGAAGCAATCTAACGTCATACGTAACTGGTAGTTATAAGGGTTGTTTTCAGAAGTATTGCGAAATTTATGAATTCTGCTCGTAGTCAAAACGGGGATTTGTTTCCTTCAAATTTATTTTGAAGTATAATACTGATGGGCCCCTCGTAGGGTTGTCAAGATGTTCAGAAGAATTGGTAATCTTGATCAATCATATAAAGCGAGAAACAGAATAGTTAGTTAAAAAATGAGTGAGATCCATATTCTTATTAACATGGTATTAGAAACAAAAGGATAAGTATGATGATGAATCAACAAAAGGTTTTTCCAGGAAACCATACTCGAGTTGTTCTGGGGTCATTGGCGTGTTGCTAGATGCTAACCAATGTCATTACGCATACTAAGATATCTCCAAGTGGGAGCTGTTGGTTTATGGATATATTTAATATGTGTATGACCGGATTCGAACTCGAGACCACGAGATTGCACACTTTAAGTATGAGACTCGATGTTTAAATAATTAATATAAAATATTATGTTTAATTATTAAATTCACAATAAACGACTAAACGAGCGATAAGCACTTATCGAAAGTGACTATCGGTCCTTAAATGTCAACGGAATATGAAAAAAAGTAAACAGGCCAAGAGACGGTTTTAGGAACCCTCTTTTGGGCTTGTTTTTTGCCGAAACTATGGAATCCCACATCGGAAACCATAGTAAACTTGACATCTACCATAAGGCTATAAATACATTCCCTTGTATTCATCCTTTGGTACACTTGATTTCATGAGAAGGCCAAACTTCTTCTTTTCTTCCCTCTTGTTCTTGGTCGACGAGTGAATCCCCATTGTAAGGGATTTACGAGTGACCTTGAGTATAACAAAGGTGTTTGGTTATTCTATTGTGATCAAGAACTAGCATTCGCATCGAATCGCTAATAGTACGTGTGTACAAAAACGTGGTGTAACACATTATTGTTACATCAATTGGTTTGAATTGAAAACCGGTAAGGGTCAATTCGTTAAACCACATAAACCCTAATTAGGGTTCTTGAATTGAAGAGATCTACCAATTGCAAGAGGTACGTTACGCATCTTTCAGTTAATTATTTATTGTTATTATTCTAAGTCTTCCGCTGTGTACTCTGTGGTGTCTATATGATTTTATTTGTTTTCATATATCTTAAACTAAACATAGCATGCAGCAATATGTACACACTTTACTGATGATCCCGGTTGTAACACCAGATCATGTGATACGTATAGGGAATTTTGCAAAGCTGCTAACATTGAAGATGATACTTATTTTAAACTTAACTCCACTTTATGGCATATTAGCAGGGTACCCGCGCGTTGCAGCGGCGGACGCCATTCAACTAAAATATTCAGCGAAGTTTTTTTTAGGTATATATTTTACAATACAATAGATATACGGACGACGATAATTTTAATTTTGAATACTGGTATGCAATAACAAAATTTTACATACAAAAATTGTAGATTATCCACGTGATGTAGTGACAATAATGAGTTGTTAGTAGGTATATTGTAAAGGTATGAAATAAAAGTAGTTGACAATAACCCGTAGTCATAGGTTATCATTAAATAATAACACAATAGCGACTTTTAAAAATCACTTACATTATACTAAGAAAATTTAGTTCTAAAAAATAATGTTTGTTAAATTTGTCCCACATAGATAGATGATACAAGTTAAAGATTACTTATAAAGATAAAGTAAAAATAAATATTCAATAAATCATGTGAGTTACTTTAAAGAATATAATTATTAACATTCAAATATATATATATATATATATATATATATATATATATATATATATATATATATATATATATATATATATATATATATATATATATATATATATATATATATATATATAATATAATATAATATATAATTAGCACTTAGCATTTTGTACATTTACATCCTTTGTTTTGAAAAAATCGTTCGATTTTTATAAAACAAAGTTTTTAGTTTTTACGGTAAGTTTTATTAAAAATATTACAAAAGGCGCATATGATGATTTTCGAGGCAGTCTTGCGATTTAATAATATTTTTTGAACATTGTATTTTAGTATGCATTTTTAAACTCTATTGATTTAACAATATTGTTTTCGTTTGACTTAGAACCAAGGATGACCAAGAACATGGTTTAAGGTATTTTAAGTATTCTAGTAATATTTAATGCACAAATTGTGTTTAAATTAATTGTACTTTGTGGTGAAATAATTGTATATTTTGATAATGGGGTGAATTAAATTGTGTATTAATTATATATGTTAAATAGTATTTTTTTAGTTTTATTTGTGTTTTAAATACTTGTAAATAATGCTTCCTTATTTGTATTTGCTTAAAAATCTATTTTAGGAAATCTTAAAAAATTAATCAGGAGGGAAGTGTCTTCCTCAATTATAAGTAGTATAGATTGCTAAAATTAGAATTACTTTCTTATATTCCGAGATTGCCCTTTCATCACATACAACATAATTCTTACACGTTCTTGTACTATTGTCAGCAAATTTAATTTCCAGTTCGATGCTTTTGATTTCGTACGCATCGCAATTGAAATTTATAATGAAATGATTTTTAAAAACCTTAAAATTTAAGAATCAAAATTTTTAAATAATTTATATATAGAGCAAAATCGATCTCAAATGAAAGATGATTAAATCTTAAGATTTTTGATATAAACTGTTTCATAACTTTAGTTATTTATGTAGATGTCTTTCACAAGATATAAAAATAAATAAAAAGCTATAAATTCAATTTTGAATAAATTCGTAATAAATTTGAATTGTCAAATTGAGAATAATATGATGGTTAGGGGGTTAAGGGGGGTGGGGAATGGGTAAGGTATTCAAAATGGCCTACATCACAAATAATTTAGTGCTTGGTTGGGGAGGGGTAAGGGATTGATTACCCCGTAATGGGTAATGAACCATTATAGAATAAATTGAGGAGTAAGGGATTGATTACCCACCTCACTCATTCATTTGCATTCCTTTCCCTTTCCTTTTCCCTTTCCCTTTCCCCACTTTGAACCAAGCGGACCCTGAGTATAAGGAATATGTAAACATTTACATAACAGTAAAAATTGGCAATTTTATATGTTTGGATATTAAGTTAAAACTTTTGAAATAAATTTTATGTAAGTGTAAATTTCGTTCATGTACAAAACTTATACAGTAACTAATTGTTAGATAAAACAAATTTGGAACATAAGATACTTTATGGGCCGTTTGTGTTTCTATAATAACACTGGACCAGGTGCTACGACTCTGGGGCTGAAAGTTCTACAAAATGAGCCCTTATTTAAAAAGAAATAGCCTTATTAAAAACGCAAATGTTTAGAATGAAAGAAATATAGATCAATGTTTTTACAACATGGGGATTGTAAAAATCACATTTCTTTTTGATTTCTACTACATCCCCATCTTAACTCTTAATCTTGCTAAGGCAAAAAGAAATCAAAAGCTTTAGGAGATTAGAGTAGAAATCAATAGACCTTATTTGAATTTTAAAAATTACATGTGATTTTTTCGAATCACGTGTGATTATTTTAAACGAAAATTATGAATAAAAAACAATTAGTCGAAAGTGTATAGAAGTGCATATTGATAAAAAGATAACTTAATTCTCGTCGCGATGATATTATTTTTACTTTCGCGTAACGATTAATAATTAACTCTCACAACATTGTCAACATTTTCTAACGATTAACGATCAAGATTTGCGAACTGATAAGAAGTAGCTTTGAAACTTATTTATTACTTTGAAAAGATAAATGTTGAAAAATGTTTGTGTTATTTTCTAACTTTTAGCGTCGTTTTTAAGATACAATAATATGCAGTCATTTGAATAAAATTTACTGTAATTAAATGGTTTTAATTAATATTTAAAATACAAATTAGTATCTACTTTCTACAAACTGTTTATTTTTTGACAAAGTTTTAAAATTTACTATCAACTACATTTTTTACCAATCAAATAATATTCATACTCACTAGAATCTATTTTAAAATTTACTTCGAGGGGTCTTGAAATTATTTTTATCAAAATTTCTTTAAGAGTATTTAAGGGGAGTAAAAAAGAAAAAAGTTTTTAAAATGAAAGGATGAGGAAAATAAACGGTTGAGATTGGTGGAGGCCCACGGAATCAAGACTCTGTGCTCCATCGCAGTGTATCTCTGTCGTTTTAAGACACCCAACCTTTACTCACTGCCACCTACTTCCAAAAAAAAACCTTTACTCACTGCCACCTTCCACTCTACTTTTTATATTCAACCCACCCTTGTATTTCTTACTTAACACACTTTACACCCTTCTATTATATATTTATTTTGTTAGTCTATTAGTATTAGTATTAGTATTTGGCCCATGTATATTCGGCCAATTATGTATCAAAAAATGGACCCTCATCTTGTTAGTCTATTAGTACTAGTATTAGTATTTGGCTCATTGTATATTCGGCTCATTATGTATCCTATATAATCTTGATGTACCAAATATTATTATGCATTAAATATACACAATTACATAAACTTACATGGTATCAAATCCTAACCTTCGATCCACTAAACCCTAAATTTATTTTTTCGTTTTTCTGTTTGTCGACCAAAGAGTTGTCGACGGTTCCGTTTGTTTGTCAACCAAGAGTTGTTGACCAAGATTCTGTGTTTCTGTTTGTCGACCAAGGTTTCTCGACCAAGAGTTGTCGATCCATTGTTCGTTGTTACCAACACTACACAATTACTAAACCCTAAACGATTCCATCACTATACAATTACTAAAACCTAAACCCTAACATGTCGACTTGTCTCTTGTCGACTTGTTACACTCAAATCTTCCCAACGATTCCTACCATGACTACCGATACCCCCCCCCCCCCCACATGTCCTCACGTTATCGGATAAACTTATGGTTATGAATCACCTAACCACCTTTGTTCCCATTAAACTTGATGTTGATGAGATGAATTACTCCTCATGGGTGTATTATTTTTCTCATCTATGTCATGGCTATGGTATCTTGGACCATCTTGTTGATCCACACACGTCCTCTTCTTCTACACCTCCTCCACCCCCGACTAAGGATGCGGAATGGCTCAAGGTTGATTTCATTATTAGGTCTTGGATCTTTTCCACACTTGCCTCGAATCTTCAAAAATGGTTGGTTGTTCTTAATCTCGAATCTGACAAAGAGGCATGGGTGTGTCTTGAGGGGATTTTTCAAGACAATAAACGCCCTCGAGCTATGGCTTTGAAGGCGGAGTTACGTAATATGAAGCTTGGTGACTTAACAATTAATGCGTACTTTCAGAAAATTGAATCAATTGCATTGGTTTTAAATGGACTTGGTTATCCTCTTAGTAACGACGACGTTGTTACGTTTGCACTTGAAGGCTTACCCAACACGTATGATGTGATTTCCATCGTTATTGCTAGTTGGGAACCCTTTCCCGATCTCAAGACAGTTCGTTCTTTGTTGACCACGCAAGAGATGCGCATGAAGTCTAAAGTTCAAGACCCGATTGTGGATGCTACATCCGCTTCTCCTATGGTCTTATTGGCAGATAGAAACACTCGTCGTCCATCTAATCCGTTAGAAAAAGTAAACAAACCTTGCTTTTTGTTTGCTAAAGGTCATTGTCGTTTTGGTGAGGCATGTCGGTATCTTCACAATGGCGTTCATGATAAGTCTACATTACTTCCTCGCAGTTCCGGTTCTATGGATATGGATACCTTGCAATAAATGGTTTACAGTTATTTTCTTCTACTACTGAGTCCTTGGTTGCTTATTCGGATGTTGATTGGGCTGGTTGCCCTACCACTCGCCGGTCTACATCAGGTTATTGTGTTTTCCTTGGCAACAACTTATTTTCCTGGTCCTCTAAACGTCAGCTGACGATTTCTCGTTCCAGTGCTGAGGCTGAGTATCGAGGTGTTGCCAATGCCGTGTCTGAAACTTGTTGGCTTCGGAATTTACTACGTGAGCTTCATACACCATTGTCATCTGCTACTATTGTTTATTGTGATAATGTGAGTGCTGTGTATTTGTCTTCTAATCCTGTTCAGCATCAGCGTACCAAGCATATTGAGATTGATATTCATTTTGTTCGTGATTTGGTTGCTACTGGTCAAGTTTGAGTTCTGCATGTTCCTTCTCGGTTATTTTTACCAAGGGGTTACCATCTACCTTGTTTACTGAGGTTCGTGACAGCTTGAGTGTTCGGTCTCCTCCCGCTCAAACTGCGGGGGAGTGTTAGTCTATTAGTATTAGTATTAGTATTTGACCTATTGTATATTCGGACCATTATGTATCTTATATAATTTTGATGTACCAAACATTATTATGCATTCAATATACACAATTACACAAACTTACACATCTTACCTCCCTAACGGGACATGGGACATAAACCCCTTTATTTATAGACTACTTGAGTTGCATTGAACTTCCGGATTTATTTGTGGAAGCATTCCAACCCTTTTTTATGCTCGGTTCTATTAAAATTGAATATTGTTCTTATTGATGTTGCTTTGTTACATCGGATGCCACTAGTTGTACTTTGCCGGGGTAATCTTTTACTAAAAAAAGAAAAAAAAAATGTTGTTCAATCCATAAAACAATAACATAAGATTTATGATATTTGTGGATTGATATATCATTACAAGAAAATTAAATTTAGTGACAAAGGTTCTAATGGCAAAAAAAATGTTATTAAATCTAACATTTTAGTGACATTATGTAAAAAAAATGAACAAAAGCTTAAAATTTAGAGATTTTTTTTTACAGGTAACTTTCCAACTTAGGTTTTTACCACCCCTCAAATCAAGGGGCCCTAACCACCACATCGACCAGACTATGTTGTCTTAACCGGGTCCACGCTAGCACAATGTATGGCTCTCGGTGTCGCGAGGAAACTGTACCGCCTCCACACAAGTTTCCTTGCTGGAGTAACGTCCGGATGAAAACCCCGACCTTGCTCAGATTCGAACCCCCAGCGAATGTCACTTTTTAGAAATAAAATGTGTCAAAAAAATGGAAAAAAGAATGGGTACTCACACTTTTTTGTATCATTATAAATAAACTTTTATACATTAGACTTCCACTTAAATTTTTTTAAGTATGAGAAAAACACGTAAAAATTTAATGACACCTTTTTTATACTTTTCGATACATTTTTACTTTTAATGATATGTTTTGACTTTTACTGACACTTATTCTATGTGTCACTGTATTACATTATTTTTGCAGAAATTAAAAATGATACAGTAGTATATTTGTATTGCACTTAATAAATTTGTCACATCCTCCATGCTCCTTCAATCCCCCAACCACTTTGCTTACCTTTGTCTTCTCCATTCCTTTCTATTCATAACATTTTTTACAGAAAGTTAACATTATTTTTTTTTTCTTTTTTTTTTCATTTAAACAACACAATTAACCATAATTCATTTTTTTTTTTCATTTAAACAACACAATTAACCATAATTCATTTTTTTTCTTTCATTTGAACACATGTTGGGAAAATACTATAGAGTTCAAATGTTAGTTTTATGAAAACAACTTTTAGATGCTTGACAACTTCTGATTGCCAACAGAAGTAGATGGAAAATCTTTTTTATTAATTGGATAACCAACATTTTTAATAGGGTTACCATCATCATCAATAAGGGTAGTTTTCCCATCAATAAGAAGCTTTTCAAACTCCCCAATTTTCTCAACAATAGGGGTAGGACCAACCTCGTTAGCTTCCATTGAATCACTCACAAGCGGTTCATGCAATGTATTACACTATTACTAGTCTTTGGAGACTCATTCTTCTTTTCTTCCATTGTACTACCAACATCAGCATCCTTATTCACTTCCTTAGTAAGAATACCAAAGTCATCAGTGTCATCCATACTAAGGGCATCAAATTTATTGGATGTAGCAACCTTCGTTCCACTCGTACTAGGCACATCAACAGCCTTTTTCTTAGTGACATCCATCTTCTTGGGTTTAGGAGGATGCGCTTTAGGTTGATAATAGAAATTCTTACCCAAAATAGGTTTAGTAAATCCCTTTTACCCGGAATATTTTGAGCACCATTCTTACCCCTATTCTTGTTATTGACCATTTGAAAACCATCATTAATACTATGTGTAGGCTGAGTAAGAGGTGGGACAGATTTAGGACAATCACCCAGAGTATGACCAAAAAGCCAACACTTATCACACCTTGGCGGTTTGCATTTGTATTCAACCCGAATCTTTTCAATAGTAGAACCCGATCCATCCAGTAAAGGTATTTCAACAGTGAGACTCTCTCGAAGAACCTTATCCGCCTGAACTTCAATCAAGCACCTAGCAAAACTACTGCGGCCCCAAGAATCCAAGCACATTTGACTAGTGTAAGAATCTAACATTTTTGGCGTACCAATCAATGTAGCTAGGAGACTGAGACCATCATCAAAAAACATAGCAAGAGGAACATCATGAAATTTAACCCACATCAGAATGTTAGTCAAATCCTCTTTAAGCAGATTAGTATTCAACGTCCAAGTTTTAAGAATAATTGGCACATTCCTAATCATCCATGGTCTATTTTCTAGAACATCATCAACACCTTTACGAGTGAAAAACTTAAAGAAAAAGAACCCCTTAGCATTCATCATAACCTTTTGAATACCATACTTGGCCCACGTATTACGAACATAATAATCAACGACCGAAAAATCAATACGTTTACCAAGAAAATAACCATAAAAAGTATTCTCAAATTTAGACTTTACTTCCTCCACGACTTTCATAGGAACGGAGAGATACACCCCATTAGACTTGTTACTACATTCCAACCTACGAAAATTAGACTTGCGCTTCGTAGAATCAACGGACGTAGCACCCGCATATGAAACCGGCTTCACACTCGGGACACCCGTTGGATGGGGCTGAATATGAACTTTGGGAGACGAATTAGAAGCAACATTAGTATCATTGTCCACATTCTCCGCATTCGTTACTTCAACACCACGCATAGCCTCTTCAAAAGTCTTACACGCCTTCAAAACAACCGGATCAAGACCATAATTCGGCTCAGCCTCATTCCCACTGTTAGGGTTCATTTTCAATTGTAGAAACGACTCACCAAGACTAGTTTGATCGGCCAAACTAGAAGAACTCAAATTAGCACCACAACTACCACTCGACACACCTCTATTAGATTTACCAACAGGTTTCGTACCTTTGGTCGCGCTATTAGCATTCAAAAAACCTTGTTCCATCTCTCACTAAACTCGCGTACAACAAACAACCTTAAACGACAAGAGAAACAACAACACAATCCAACATGCAAAGCACAAACGATAAAAATAAAGTAAACCCTAACTACAAGGTTAGGGTTTTAAACGTATGAAGATCCAATAGCTAACCGTCGTCCATCATGAAGATCGTACCAAATAATAGTAAACCGATTTATACAAATCCAAAGAAAAGCAAAACCGACTTAATAAACAAATCAGAATGGGTAGTACGATTGATATCGGTTGCGTAAACCCCCACAAAAAACGAATTTAGGAATCAACAATAAGTAAAAAAATTTTACGGTTGATCTATTATGTTTACAGGTAATTGTAACTTGTAAGTAAAATTTGTTCCATGGTATTTACTTAGGTGATCATGACTCAGATTAAGTGATGAAATGACCATAACGTACTATCTGTTCAATAATATAGAGAATAAAAATTTATTTTTCTTACAGAATCAAAGATGACAACAAAAGAAGGAAAGGTATTAAATTCGCTTGAAAGTGAAAATATAAAAGTTAGCTTATTTATCTCATTTTTCTCCATCTTTTGTTGTTCGCTTTTCCCAAGTAGCTTTTAATCTTTTAGGCATCATACTTTGTCGATTGTACAATAGTTACGTGTCTTTAATGCAAATTTTGACTTTTTAAAACCCGTTCTATATAAAGGAGAAAAGTAGCTTAAACTGAGAGTTGCTTTCTGCACCACTGTCGTAGTAGAGATAAATAAAAACAAGACAATGGACAAACGAATTGAATAAGAACACTCCGAAAAACATACAGTGCCTGTAAAAGAATATGTTATAGAAACAAGCAAACAAACTTGTGACAGACCCACGTTCGTGGACAATTTCTAACCTTTCTGTGAGCCAAAATAACAAGTGAACATAATTTTGCCAAGATAACTCAAAAATATGGATGAGTTTAAATTCCATTATTTGACTTAACAAATGTGGTTTACATGGGTGCCTTCATGGACGGACCCACATAGGAGCCGGGTGTGGTACGAGTCACACCTGATTTTAAGTCACGAAATGTAATTTCTTTTTTATAAAATATGTTTTTTGAGCACGTGCAACCCTCAAGTTTACCTAATTAATTTTTTACAGGCAACTTTAATACTCATAATTATAAAAGAAATTGTGCAACGGTCTCTCAAAATTTATAGGTTCGTCTCTAGTTGCCGTGTGATTTTTTCAAAACATTTGACTCATTAGTAGATGCTAATTATGAATATAGTCTCTAGTTACATATTTGTGTCATATATTTCACATAACCTTTAACTAAAACTATTTATGTGTGAACGGATAAGGGTACTTTTTACTTATTCATGTTACCTGAGGATGGCGTGTCTTTTGGTTAAAATGTATACGACTTAACCAGGATATTTTGTGATAGGTTTTAACCCTTTTTCGGCTCCTCCAAATGTGTTTCGTTTGAAATCTTAACCTCTTCTGAAGAACTCAAATGTTTTATCGCTAGACTATTTAGTCTAAAACTATCTTTACTTCCTTATAATGCATTTAGAACATTCCCTAAATAGCAAGGCTTAAAATTCAGACTTTGTAACTTACTTATTATGGAAATATAATGTCTCTTGCTAAATTAATACATACACATGCTAGCTTAAAAGTTAAGCCAATACTTGTAACATTAGTAGTCATAGAATACAAAATTTAAAGTCCTTCCAATATTTTTAAAGCCTACCTTTATGACTTTAAAAGCCATGTATTGTAACAACCTCATTCTTGTAACCCACTTAACAGCCTATTAAATGCATTGATTAGTACAAAACGAATATAAAAATCCACAAATAAACACACACAAAAAGACCAATCATATCTCACACTTTCTCTCAAAAACGTAAATTGCCACTCTTGTGCTAAATAGCAACCGACGCCACCAACAAATCTGCCCCACTGTATCGGCATCACCACTCCTTGACATGGTCTAGGTGGTCTTCGCTCGCCAAAACTTTTAGTTTAATCGAAAAACATTGCACGCCAAAAAATTTAGTTTCAGAGTACCCGTCGCCATAACGTGCAGATACCCTGCTAGTTTATACACAATCGCCTAATTTAGGTGTTATTACTTTTTCACAAAGCATAATTCATATGTTATTTTCTTACTATAATTTTATTGGGTTAGTATCAGAAAAAGTGAAAAGTGGAGGAGGAAAGACAAAGGAACCATACCGTGAATTGATTGTCCCAAAAGAGTGCCCACTTTTGATGTTGGAGGTGAGACACAGCTTTGGATCTTTCGAAAATGGCCACTAACTTTTATAACAATCAATTTTTTGGCCATGTTTTCTTGGTCTCTCATTTCCTCCAATCGTAATTTGCAAGTCACCTCAATCCCCAGGCTAAAATTTTGGCAATTAGTTTTCTCCAAAACCATTAGTTTAACACTTTTATCATTTGGTTTATGCTTATGTTTTTCTTTGGATCAATGGTTTATACTTTCTTTTTTAAGTAAAGTAGATCTGGTGATCGATTGACAGGTATTTCTTAAGGTTTGAAGAGAAATACTAGTGAAGTAGACGAATCTCGAGAAACTTGAGTATGACCTAATATTAATACCTTCTTTTACATTTGAAGAAAATGCAGTGATATTGTGATGTTGATACAGTGGTGTCTAGTAAATTTAATTATTAAAGTTTAGAAACATAATTGAGATACATAAAATATAAGCTTAATTCCATGGCTAGACTGAGGGGTGGGTTTTCTGTTGATTAAAAAATTAAATAAATAAATAACTCATTTTTTAAAAAATCAATCGACTGTTCTCACACATTTTTAAACATAACATTAAACATATTTTTAGCCATGTCAATTAGTTCTAAAAAATTTATATATATTTAAATGATTAGTAATTTATTTATTTTTATTTTTATTTTTATTTTATTTATTTTTATTATTATTATTATTTTTTTTTGGGTAAAGGGTTTATACCCGGTGAAAATATTAAAAAATAAGAAAGATTCGGTACAAAAAGGGATGGTAATGAGCCACCCTAAACTCAAAACAATATGTTTTGTCATACTCAAAACATAACAACCAACGTCTAAGAAACGAAATAGAGGCTATAAAAGAATGTAAACAGTGACCGCACAAAGCCTATGTCGACTTGAACATCTGGAATCTTCCACGTTCTCTTCATTTAATCCACTCGAATACTCTTCTTGAACCGAATAGAAGCCAACTTTAACCTAACCATATCAAGAATAACTTGTGCAACTCCATCAGATTGTTTTCCACCCTTCCCATGGATTCGGTTGTTGCGCTCCTGCCATACGAAATAAATAGAGGCAGCCACGAGTAATCGACCAACAAATTGTAGTTACCTTATTTTCTTTGTAGTTACCTTATTATTAATATTTTTATGTAACTGGTTACATGCTTTGAAACTTAATGGTTATATGCTTTGGAAAATACTAATGGTTTTAGATTTAAATCTTATAAAGTTCATGTGGACCTACAAGATATAACATATAGTTGTGATGAGTGAGCATGGGTAGAAACCATGGCATATATTGTGGGATGTATTGTTTGGAGGTACTGAAAACAAAGGATGGTCTTTGTTTCAACAATATTAATAATTAATTTATTGTAAAACAAACCAATGTTGAGGCTTTGGAAATGGGTATTGATTCCATCCTTATGTTTATCATCTTAATGCTTTAATATATCATTTATCTAGCTACTATAAAACATGGTATGAATGTCAAGGCCAAAACAAGAAAGATATATAATTGCAACACCCGTTTTATCTTATCCCATGCAAATGAGAAAATTTAGCTGTAAAAAATCTGCATGTTCGCGAAACAACATGCATGTCAGCTCATTTAGTTCGAGACTTGAGGAGTACAATTTTTTCTTTTTGAATCCGTATAAATTTTATATTCGAGCAGGAAAAAAGAAATCAAACCTAACTAGACCAAGATTATATGTTGCTAACAGATTGATAAGTCTAATTTGAGGCGGATCAAGAAGGGTTTTTGGAGATGCTCGTAATACATATGGATTTTCTCTGTGCAGCGTAAAACTAGGTTAAAAAATGCCGATTTTCCAAGAAATGCGTCTAATCTAATTTTAATGAAATGCATATCATAATCTTTGATTACGGGTCTTTCACTGAGTCAGATGCATCTAATCTGATCTAACTAATACTAAAGAAAACCCAACTACTTGCCTTAAATACAACAACCAAAGAATAAAAAAACGAGACATTTTCCTCGCTATATCTATCACCACATGATATGAAGATCACAGCATCTGTGCCCACCGCTATACCTACTCTCGTGAAAGCAATTTTTTCGTATTCCTAGCGACATATCATTTCAAAACTGTTCATTCGATGTCTCCATCTGTTGATGCATAATCTGGCGCGGGCTGGATTCAACGACTCTCCTTGGGCCGTTAGTCGTCTTCTCGAGCCCTAGTAGACCTGTCAACAAAGAGAACCCGTTAGGAGTGGACCCGAGGCCGTAGCCCCGGGGTCCACCTCCGACGGTCAAGTTAGTATGCGATGTAGCATATCAAAGTTAGTTAGGGTTAGAGATAACCTGTCATGTATATATAATGGATGGATTAGGGTTTAGGCGTAGAGTGTGCCGTATCTGCCGGGCCTGACCCATTCCGGGCCCAGTCCGGACCATACGTCCACAATATCTTTGTTATGTTTTTATTGCATGTCGAATATATCGATCATTATACTAGCTAATAAGAAAAGAAAAAGAAAAAACATGATATTCTAGTAAAGCAGACAGGATTCGGATGATGAGTGTAAAAGAAAGATACCGGACATTGAAGTAATAGATTAGCTGAATTAAAAGTCTCCGTAGATCAAACGTTGTTTGGAAGACCTTCACGTGATCCAACTCATGGTCTTGTCACTCACTTTTTTTTTACACTCCTACTTTTTGTCCCCTCATTTTTTATAAATATTGTATGAAACTACAGTAAATTATAATGCTACAACGATAGTATATTCTTTTGTTTAGTCTATTTCCACACGAGAAACCCTAATCTAACGATTAGGTTACATCTCGTCATAAATAAGTCAACAACTACGAACATTAATAACTCTAACTTCACTGAAAACGATTAGCATTCAAATCACCAAATAAGCAATGGTTACCCTAAAATTGTAGTAATATTCATCAAAACATGCCTACCGTAATTAAGATTCATATTCCACCAATTTTTTACTTGAAATTAGCATGCATTGAACTCTCACAAGTATTTGATGGTCAATAGTTCATCAAAAAAAAAAAAAAACATATAAATTTTGTCGTAAGTGACTATTGAAATATATACTCAATATCAAACTTACTAAACTTAAAGGGGTTAATAACAAAATATATTTAGCTTGTTTTAGCTAACTCTAACCTTTGGTGTATGTTTCGAGTGTTTTGGTTGTGCATGGTTTAAAGTGTAACTTAGCTGTATAAAAGATTTAATATCCAGATTAGGGTTTCATTAATCATTCTCAAGTTTCACACACAACTCCATTCTCTTACTCAAGCATAATCTGGGTTTTATTGTTTTGGTTTCTGTATGACCAGCTTTCAGGTTGCAGTTTAGTGATTAGGTTTATAGTTTAGTATATTGTATTTGTCAAGATCTTCTTGATCTTGATAGTTGCTTTAGTTTGATTAGGATATGGTAAAAAGTGAGTTCTTGTATCTGAGAGGGACTATCAATATTTCTTTGTATTGTGGACAAGCATTTAGTTTGAGAACTTGTCAACTATGTTTCTTGTTATAATAAAAGTACACCAAAGGGTGGTTAGTTGGATGATTAGCAATCTTGTTGTCTTTGGTACCATTTTCACATGGTATCAGAGCTTTAGGTTCTGATCGTTTAGTTTCTTGTGGATCTTGGTTAGAGTTGATTGATTCAACGCTTAGGTGTTGATATTAATTGATTCTTGGTTTAATACAAGACTTAGGGTTTTTTCTTGAAACCCTAGATTTGAGGGGTTTTTGTTTCTGGTACAATTGGGAAGATCTGGTGGCGGTTTCTTGATGAATTGACGGTTTGTTAGTTCTTGTTTGGGTTCTTGAAAACCCTAATTTGGTGATTTTGGGGTTTTTTGGAATCTGGTGGATCTGTATGGTTCTGGGCTGATTCTTGGTTCAATTACTCTAGACTAAGTGGATCTAGAGTGATTGATTGTCTTTTTCGCTGCGACTTGTAAAAGCTCTGTAAGTGATATTTATGTCTTTATGATAATAATATTTTCAGTAAGAGTGGGTGCAAATGGGCTAGTTAACTCCTTGACCTGCAAACCTGATTGGTACGGAAACCTGCTCTTGCCAGTCCCAGTCTGCTATAATGGATACTTGTTAGTCTTGGGTGTGACTTTTCATTTCTTGCATTAAGTTTTGTCGTTTTAAGTCTAAAAGTGCAGGAAGTTAAGAATTTGGCAGTCTTGGAAGTTGAGGATTGTTTGGTATAATTGGTGGTTATTTGTGATTGCTGGTGTTGAGGTGTATTTGTTAGTTTATGTAGTTGTATGCTAGTGTTTTTTTAGTCTGTTTTATCTGTTGGTTTGTCTTGTTTTCATCATGGCTATTATGATTAGTAGTTTGAATCAGAGTAATCCTCTATATTTGCATACTAATGACTATTGTAAAACCCGAAAATCTAAAACCTATATAAAGACTAAAATACCCTTGGAACCAAGAATAATAAAATACGTAAATTACATTATAATAAATTTACGAACTTAAAAACCGAATAAATAAAACTTAATGAATATGATTTAGTGAACGACTTTGGTACGACGAAGGACTTAAATGTTTCGCTAATCTGTTGGGCCATTCGATTATTAAATGGACGCGTGTCTTTTGTTTTGTTTTTGCGCCAAGCCGAGGACAAGAGAAGCCCAACGAGGGGCGTTTGTTTTGTGTCGTGGGATCAAAGGGCCGAAACCCATAGGGGTGTTTGTTTGTGACCGGTTGGACCCAAGCCAACCCAAACCCAATCACTTTCCTATTCTAACTCAAATACTACAACTATAAATACACTACATAATCATTAAATTAAAACCCTAGTTTTGCTTTGCCTTTTCTTTTCTCTTTGCTCGGCCGAAAGCTTCAAACACACCCTTGGTGTCGATTTTTCTTATTCAAGTGAAGGTATAACGTTTATTCATCTTCCTTTTTACGTATTATGCATGTATATGTCGAGATATACTTTGTTTCGTGGCGTTTGTCTTTCTTTTGTTTTGGCCGAGAGGTATAAACCGAAAAACAAGAAACCCTAATTTATTTTAACTTGTAACTAATAAAGAACATGTAAGGTGATAAGTAATATTGAATCGGGTCACGTATATGTTGAGTTAAGGTGAGCCGAGACATGCATGAGGTGAGACGAGGCATGCATGAGTTTTCGAATGAGGTTTAAAACATGTAACTTGAATATGTAACGTTTAGATGAGCTAGGACTTGGATAAAACATGCTAGCCGAAACCCTAGGTGAACTAAATAAGTGTACATGAGATTTAGACATGTAATTAATAAGTAATGGTTACGTAAATATAAAACCCTAGTTTTATGAGTAAAGCGTATGAAGTATACTAAACCCTAATAATGTATGTTCACATGAAATCATAAACGTGTATGATAAGGGTAAACGTAAAGAAGGTTATTAATTACGTATTAGGCTAAGTGGAGAGTTATTAAGACGTAACATGTAAAATGAATACATATTAATGAGATATTAAAGAGTAAGAAACCCTAGAACATAAATGAGAGTATATTAGGGTTTGAACTAAATATAGTAAGTGTTATTTCATGTGTGAGTTATAACTTATAAAACTATTTTCACATTTTAAGACGGACTTTAATAAATGATATAACAAACCCTAATCTACAACATTAATTACAAAATACTTAAGACTTATTAATAAACCCTAAAGTATAAAGATTACTAATTATGAATACCAAATATTAAAAGATCATTTTTGACAATTATGGAATCATTAATAACTTGGACGACCGTTGATGTCTATAGGTTCTGTGAAGAGGGAGTAATCCTTTGTTTTCGTCTTTCTGCTTTTCGATCTTTGCATTGGAATAAGGTACAGATATTCTGACCTTTTCAGTAAAGGTTTCTCTTAATGTTTTCTTTTGTATTAGGTTTTCCTAAGCCTTTGCTATGAATCCCAAAAATCTGATTTGTTTGAGCTATTGCTTATCTGAACTTTGATTTCTGAATTATGAAACATCTGATTTTGAACTATCTGATATGAAAACTTTGATTTTGGAAATATGAATGATTTTCTGATAAATATGATCTGTGTCAGTTATGACATTCTGATTTGACCTAAGATAGTTTGACACCCGAGCCAAATATTTAACTAGTCATGGGGGTTCCATGTCCGTATCAGTGATGCACCTCTGATATGACTCTAGGGCAGTAGAGTGATGTTCTGCCACGTCTCTGGATGGTGAAGCATATTTGTGAATATGTAGGAAGGGGCGTATGGATGCATCCTAGATCTGTTATCTGTTATATGTTATATGTTATCTGATGATTGATGCTGCGTGCGTGCACGTCCTTCATAACTCTGGTAGGTCTCCCCTACAAATGTTGCCTTGTGTGAATATGAATGTGATCTGATATAAGTTTTGGGCTCGTGGTAGTTGACTATAAACTTCTTTTGAATTATGACTTATGCTTTGAAAATGATAAAGATTTTGTTATTGCTCATTCACTTTATTTCATATCCGTTATCGTTTAGTATTCGCTTTTGCTTTCATATCTGTTCACTGGGCTTTTGAAGCTCAGCCGCACTTTTCTTTTCTTCCGCGGCAGGTATCTAAGCATTGGAAGCTGGGTTGCTTTGGGATGAGTGCTTGAGTGGACTTACCTTAGAGATTTTAGCTTTGATTTCTTATGATACCATTTAGACTTATTTATTTCGGATATTATGTTGACGTTATTACGTTTCCGCTGGGACCTATGTATTGAAGTCTTTTGAATTGGATTATTTTCCGCATTTATGATAAGACTTTCTTTTGGTTATGAATGTTTTGCTTTGATATGACACCATTACTTGTGATTCCTTTACCCTTGGCGGGTTGGGGCGTTACAATTTATGGTATCAGAGCCAGGTTTACGACTTGTAGTCAGGACCTGTGAACATAAGAACCTTAAGTTATCCCTTAGAGTTAGGATTTGACCTGTGAGGATTGGGTAGACTTAGGTTTTCCTTCTGCGAACTTCCATTTCGTATCTCATCTTTGTTCTTTTGCTAATCGTTTGAATATCGTTTAGATGGTTCGAACTCGTACTACTGGTGGCGCGGATGGAGACGATGATGCGGTTAACATGGATGCTGCGATTTCGAATGCTCTCAACTCTCTTTTCCCTGGTTTGACTACACCTGAGATGATGGAACAGGTGATCAACAATATTCGGAATCAGACTGGTGAACCTTCGGGAAGCGGTGGAGGTGCTCAACCCGTCGGCATACATACTTGGCTCGAGCGTTTCGGTAAACTCAAGCCTCTTTCTTTTAGCACTGCTGCTACTCCCACTGAAGCTGAGGACTGGATCACTCATGTTGAGAAGCTGTTTGAGGTACTGGGTTGTGGGGATGGATTTAAGACTCGTTTGGCTGCATTTAAGTTGGAAGGTGATGCTTTAAATTGGTGGAAAGCATTGAAACAAGCACGAGGAGGAGATGCTTTCGCTGTTACTTGTACTTGGGCGGAGTTTCGGACTATCTTCTATAACCGTTACTTCCCTGATGCTGAACAGCAAAGGTATGAGAGAGATTATCAGGCGATCTACCAGTTTGATAATGAGAACTCCAATGAATACATGAGTAGGTTTATGAGGTTGGTAAGCTTTGTTGGAGCGATTGCTGGAGAGGGTAGGCGCCAAGCTAAGCATTTCAAATGGGGACTGAAGAAGTGGGTGTTGGACCGACTGCTTAACACTGACTATGAGGATGTGTCGGCCTGCAATGATGCAGCTCGTAACATTGAGATCTTTCATGAGGGTTCAGGTTACAACAAGCGTAATCGCGATGGCGATCGGATTCAAGGTAGGACTCAAAGTAATGAGTATAAGGGAAATACTGGCAGGAGTTATGATTCGAGGGGACAAGGGGATAAGAGTTATGATCAGCGGGGTCAGTCGGGAAGGAATATGGACTCTAGGCGCCCTGAGGCGAGGGGTCAGGATAGCAGAGCTGCTGGTAAGAATGGAAATGATCGTCAGAATCAGGGTAACAATAACCAGCGTTACAACAAAGATCAGTCGGCTCGAGGATCGAATCAGGGTCGTGCTTCAGGATCTTCTGGTCAGCAAAGGACAGCTGAAGTTTTGCCTCCCCCACCTATCTGTACTACTTGTGGAAAGGCTCATCCGGGACCGTGTTTCAAGGCCACTGGTGGATGTTTCTCTTGTGGTTCCACGACTCACAAGATCAAGGATTGCCCTAAGAGGAACCCGTCGATTCCTGGAAACTACACCAAGCCGCCACCTACTACTGGACGTGTCTATGCTACTACTCGGAATCAGGCGGAGCATACTTCAGGTACCATTACGGGAACTCTTTTCATTGATGATTATTCTGTCTTCGTTTTATTTGACACCGGCGCCACACACTCTATCATATCTGTCACATGTGCTAAGAAACTTAATATGAAGCCACAACCACTAACGAATCACTTATCGATATCTACGCCTATGAAAAGTCACATGATTATTGATCATAAATACGTTAAGTGTCCTCTTCGTTTTGATGATCGTATTCGCCATGCACATCTGTATCCTCTCGATATGGTCGACTTTGATATCATTCTAGGCATGGATTGGTTGGCTTATCATAGAGCTTCCATCGACTGCTATGCTAGAACTGTGATCTTTGGAGACGTAAAACATCCTAAATTCGTTTATTATGGTTCTAAACCACTCAAATCTGTTAAGTTCATTTCTGCTATGAAGGCACGGACCATGATTGCTCATGGGTGTCAAGGTTTTCTGGCATCTGTTAAGGACACATCTTTGGAGAGTCCTAACATTGAAAGCCTTTCTGTTGTTTGTGAATTCACCGACGTTTTTCTCGATGAACTCCCTGGACTTCCTCCAGCTCGAGAAGTTGAGTTTAGCATTGAGTTGATTCCTGGTGCTAAACCGATTTCGAAAGCTCCGTATCGTATGGCACCTGTAGAATTGAAGGAGTTGAAGGAACAGCTGCAAGAGATGATAGATAATGGATTCATTCGACCTAGTGTTTCTCCATGGGGTGCACCTGTGTTGTTTGTAAAGAAGAAGGATGGAAGTATGCGCTTATGTATAGACTACCGTGAACTCAACCGTATTACTATTCGGAACCGTTATCCTTTGCCACGCATAGACGATTTGTTTGATCAACTGCAAGGAGCTAAGTTCTTTTCTAAGATTGACCTGAGGTCTGGCTACCATCAGTTACGTGTGAAGGAGCAAGATGTTCCTAAAACCGCGTTTCGTACCAGATATGGTCATTATGAGTTTCTCGTTATGCCTTTTGGTTTGACGAATGCGCCTGCTGTGTTTATGGATCTGATGAATCGTGTTTTCCATGAGTTTCTCGACAAGTTCGTTATTGTTTTCATCGACGACATTTTGGTTTACTCTAAGTCTGAAGAGGAACATGAGCAACATCTTCGTATAGTTTTGGAGATTTTGAGGAAGAAGAAGTTGTACGCCAAATTTTCGAAGTGTGAATTTTGGTTAAGACAAGTTGCTTTCCTTGGTCATATCGTATCAGCTGATGGTATAACCATGGATCCGTCTAAGGTTGAGGCTATCACTAAGTGGCCAAGACCTACGACAGTGACTGAGGTCAGGAGTTTTCTAGGACTTGCTGGATACTATCGACGTTTTGTCGAAGGTTTTTCTCGTTTAGCTTTGCCGTTAACCCAATTGATGGGGAAAGGTGAAAAGTTCGTGTGGACGGATGAAAGAGAAAAGAGTTTTGAAGAGTTGAAACGGAGATTGGTTTCCGCTCCTATTTTGACTCTTCCATCTGGTTCAGGAGGATATCAAATTTATAGCGATGCATCTAAGAAAGGATTGGGCTGTGTCTTGATGCAACATGGTAAGGTGATAGCTTACGCTTCAAGACAACTGAAACCTTATGAGGAGAATTACCCAACTCATGACCTTGAGTTAGCTGCTGTGGTGTTCGCATTGAAGATCTGGAGACATTACTTGTATGGGGAGACGTGTGATATTTTCACTGACCATAAGAGTCTCAAGTATATCTTCACTCAAAAGGAACTCAATATGAGACAAAGAAGATGGTTAGAACTTCTTAAGGATTATGACACTAACATTCAGTACCATCCTGGTAAGGCTAATGTAGTTGCTGACGCACTTAGCCGGAAATCAGGTATGATTGCAAGTATTGAGATTGAGCCTAAGATTATTCGCGACTTAGAACGTTTGGATGTTGAGTTGTGCGTACGAGGTTTTGGTGGATACTGGGCTAGTATGAAGGTGGAGTCGAACCTTATACTGCAAATTAAGGAAGCTCAGAAAGATGACGGCGAGCTGTGGGCCGTAGCTCAAAATGTTGAAGAAGGTAAACAGACGGAGTTTAAGGTTGATAACGACGGAATTGTATGGTATGAAGATAGGCTTTGCGTTCCCAATGATCAGGTACTTCGTGAGAAAGTTATGACTGAAGCTCATAGTTCTCCCTTCACTATTCATCCTGGTTCTACCAAGATGTATAGGGATTTGAAACAGTACTTCTGGTGGAACGGCATGAAGCAAGATGTAGCGACGTTTGTGTCGAAGTGTATGATTTGTCAGCAGGTTAAGATCGAACATCAAAGAGCTAGTGGACTATTACAACCATTGGATATTCCGACATGGAAGTGGGATAAGATATCTATGGACTTTGTGACTGGACTACCTCTTACTAAGAAGAAGCATGATGCGATTTGGGTGGTTGTTGATCGGCTAACCAAATCCGCTCATTTCTTACCAATTAGAAAGGATTTTGGTATCGGCAGATTGGCAGAGATTTTTCAACAAGAGATAGTTAGACTTCATGGTACTCCAACGGCTATTGTGTCAGATAGGGATCCGCGTTTTACTTCACGTTTCTGGAAGGGTTTGCAGAAAGCTTGGGGTACTCGACTTAATTTTAGTACGGCATTTCATCCTCAAACAGATGGTCAGTCAGAGAGGACTATTCAGACCTTAGAGGACATGCTAAGGGCTTGTGCTTTGGAATGGACTGGCAGCTGGGATGAATATTTGTGTTTGGTAGAGTTTGCATACAACAACAGTTGGCATGCTAGCATTAAGGCAGCACCGTTTGAACTTCTCTATGGAAGGAAATGTAGATCACCTACTTGTTGGGATGAAGTAGGTGAACGTCTAATTGAAGGTCCGGAAATGATTGAGATCACTAATGAGAAAGTAGCTGTTGCTAGAGAAAAGTTGAAGGAGGCTAGGTCTCGTCAGAAAAGTTATGCCGACAAGCATCGTCGTGATTTAGAATTTCGTGTTGGTGATCGGGTATTTTTGAAAGTCTCGCCGTTTAGAGGTGTGAAACGTTTTGGAATCAAGGGCAAGCTTAGTCCTCGATTCATTGGTCCGTTTGAAATTCTGGAACGTATAGGAGAAGTTTCGTATCGATTAGCACTTCCGCCTCAGTTATCGCATGTTCATGATGTGTTCCATATATCTCTCTTAAGAGGATATAATTATCATCCATTACACGTTGCTTCGTATCCGTTTGATCAGATTCGATCCGATATGTCTTTGCCTGAAGAACCAGAAGCTATTTTGGAAAGACAAGAAAGAGTCATGAGAAGGAAGGTTATTCCGTTCGTTAAGATTCTTTGGAAAAATCACCCAGAGCGTGAGGCTACTTGGGAGACCGAAGAGTCAATGCGAGCTAGTTATCCTCATTTCTTTGAATAGTTCGGTATGTTCTCATTTCGTTATCGTTTCGTTTTCCGTTTCATTTCAATTTTCGAGGACGAAAATTTTTTTTAGAGGGGAAGAGTTGTAAAACCCGAAAATCTAAAACCTATATAAAGACTAAAATACCCTTGGAACCAAGAATAATAAAATACGTAAATTACATTATAATAAATTTACGAACTTAAAAACCAAATAAATAAAACTTAATGAATATGATTTAGTGAACGACTTTGGTACGACGAAGGACTTAAATGTTTCGCTAATCTGTTGGGCCATTCGATTATTAAATGGACGCGTGTCTTTTGTTTTGTTTTTGCGCCAAGCCGAGGACAAGAGAAGCCCAACGAGGGGCGTTTGTTTTGTGTCGTGGGATCAAAGGGCCGAAACCCATAGGGGTGTTTGTTTGTGACCGGTTGGACCCAAGCCAACCCAAACCCAATCACTTTCCTATTCTAACTCAAATACTACAACTATAAATACACTACATAATCATTAAATTAAAACCCTAGTTTTGCTTTGCCTTTTCTTTTCTCTTTGCTCGGCCGAAAGCTTCAAACACACCCTTGGTGTCGATTTTTCTTATTCAAGTGAAGGTATAACGTTTATTCATCTTCCTTTTTACGTATTATGCATGTATATGTCGAGATATACTTTGTTTCGTGGCGTTTGTCTTTCTTTTGTTTTGGCCGAGAGGTATAAACCGAAAAACAAGAAACCCTAATTTATTTTAACTTGTAACTAATAAAGAACATGTAAGGTGATAAGTAATATTGAATCGGGTCACGTATATGTTGAGTTAAGGTGAGCCGAGACATGCATGAGGTGAGACGAGGCATGCATGAGTTTTCGAATGAGGTTTAAAACATGTAACTTGAATATGTAACGTTTAGATGAGCTAGGACTTGGATAAAACATGCTAGCCGAAACCCTAGGTGAACTAAATAAGTGTACATGAGATTTAGACATGTAATTAATAAGTAATGGTTACGTAAATATAAAACCCTAGTTTTATGAGTAAAGCGTATGAAGTATACTAAACCCTAATAATGTATGTTCACATGAAATCATAAACGTGTATGATAAGGGTAAACGTAAAGAAGGTTATTAATTACGTATTAGGCTAAGTAGAGAGTTATTAAGACGTAACATGTAAAATGAATACATATTAATGAGATATTAAAGAGTAAGAAACCCTAGAACATAAATGAGAGTATATTAGGGTTTGAACTAAATATAGTAAGTGTTATTTCATGTGTGAGTTATAACTTATAAAACTATTTTCACATTTTAAGACGGACTTTAATAAATGATATAACAAACCCTAATCTACAACATTAATTACAAAATACTTAAGACTTATTAATAAACCCTAAAGTATAAAGATTACTAATTATGAATACCAAATATTAAAAGATCATTTTTGACAATTATGGAATCATTAATAACTTGGACGACCGTTGATGTCTATAGGTTCTGTGAAGAGGGAGTAATCCTTTGTTTTCGTCTTTCTGCTTTTCGATCTTTGCATTGGAATAAGGTACAGATATTCTGACCTTTTCAGTAAAGGTTTCTCTTAATGTTTTCTTTTGTATTAGGTTTTCCTAAGCCTTTGCTATGAATCCCAAAAATCTGATTTGTTTAAGCTATTGCTTATCTGAACTTTGATTTCTGAATTATGAAACATCTGATTTTGAACTATCTGATATGAAAACTATGATTTTGGAAATATGAATGATTTTCTGATAAATATGATCTGTGTCAGTTATGACATTCTGATTTGACCTAAGATAGTTTGACACCCGAGCCAAATATTTAACTAGTCATGGGGGTTCCATGTCCGTATCAGTGATGCACCTCTGATATGACTCTAGGGCAGTAGAGTGATGTTCTGCCACGTCTCTGGATGGTGAAGCATATTTGTGAATATGTAGGAAGGGGCGTATGGATGCATCCTAGATCTGTTATCTGTTATATGTTATATGTTATCTGATGATTGATGCTGCGTGCGTGCACGTCCTTCATAACTCTGGTAGGTCTCCCCTACAAATGTTGCCTTGTGTGAATATGAATGTGATCTGATATAAGTTCTGGGCTCGTGGTAGTTGACTATAAACTTCTTTTGAATTATGACTTATGCTTTGAAAATGATAAAGATTTTGTTATTGCTCATTCACTTTATTTCATATCCGTTATCGTTTAGTATTCGCTTTTGCTTTCATATCTGTTCACTGGGCTTTTGAAGCTCAGCCGCACTTTTCTTTTCTTCCGCGGCAGGTATCTAAGCATTGGAAGCTGGGTTGCTTTGGGATGAGTGCTTGAGTGGACTTACCTTAGAGATTTTAGCTTTGATTTCTTATGATACCATTTAGACTTATTTATTTCGGATATTATGTTGACGTTATTACGTTTCCGCTGGGACCTATGTATTGAAGTCTTTTGAATTGGATTATTTTCCGCATTTATGATAAGACTTTCTTTTGGTTATGAATGTTTTGCTTTGATATGACACCATTACTTGTGATTCCTTTACCCTTGGCGGGTTGGGGCGTTACAACTATAATGGTGCTTCTATTTTTTCTGTTAAATCGTTTGGTGTTAAAAATTATAGAATCTGGGCTAGTATTATGGAATTGGCTATTTAAATTAAAAACAAAATGGGTTTCTTGATGGTACTTGTCTTAGAAATGATTATGATGCTAATTATTTGTTACTTACTCAGTGCGATAGGTGTAATACAGTTGCCTTGTCTTGGATTTTAAGTTCTTTGTCCCAAGATGTTTATTTAGGACATGTGTTTTCTGATAATGCTGCTAATGTGTGGAAAGATTTAAAGAAAACTTATGATAGAGTGGGTTCTATTATTTTTAATCTATTACAGAAAATTAACAATTTTAAACCAGGTGGTTTGCCTGTGTCTAAATACTATCATAGATTGAACTCTCTATGGAGAGAGTTTGATATTCTTTCCAAATTACCAGACTGTACATGTGAGCCTAGAGTTGAGTTGATTGATCATGGAAATTTTGTTAAAACTAATGCAATTTCTTATGGCGCTTGATGACATTTATCAACCCATAAGAAGCAGCCTTTTGACTAAGGAAATCCTTCCTGAAGTTAAGGATGCTTTTGTTATTATGTCTAGAGAAGAATCCCACAGAGGGATTCCTTCTTTTTCCATGAAATCTGAAAAACATAATAGAATTTTTTTTAATAACAATTGGTCTAGTAAAAATATGAATAACAACAGAGGAAATTATGACAGTTTACTATGCAAAAATTGTGGTTTAAAATGGCACACTATTGTCCGGTGTTTTGAAATAATTGGTTACCCTTTAGGTTTTAAGAAAAATCCTAATTTGAAGCCTGCAACTAGTTTTAATAAAAATAACAATGTTGGGTTCAATAGTGATGTCAAAAGTTCTGGTACTATGTCTTTTACAAATGAACAGGTTTTTGAAGTTGATGAATCTTTTAAATGATAAAACTAGTTCCTTTGCACATGCCAATATAGCAGGTAGCGCTTCTTGTTCCTTTTTGAATTGTAATGTATTTTTCAATCAAAACTTTTACAGATTTTTTTTGCCAATTTAAAGATTAATGGGGTTAGTTATCACTTGGGTTGGATCATTGATTCAGGTGCTAACTAACATATGAGTAATAATACAGATAAAATGTTTGGGGTTGTTGATATATCCGATTTAAAATTGACTTTTGGTCACCCAAATGGCACTTTGGCCAATATTACCCATTTTGGGAACTTGAGATTAAATAATAATATGATTTTGTTTGATGTTTTAGTTGTTCCTGAGTATTCTGTCAGCCTATTGTCTGTTCATAAAATGATAAAAGATAGTAAGTTTTGTGTTGGTTTTGATGAAACTAATTGTTATATTCATGATTGAAAAAGGAGAGAGTTCTGGGGACTGGTAGTGAATTTGGTTGTTTGTACATGTTTGATAAGGAGTGTGCTAGTTCTGCTGTGATGAAACATAGTGATTTTTTTTGTTTGTTATGTGTCTAAGAAAGTTTGGCACAATAGACTTGGGCACCCTGCTAATCACGTTTTAAAACCTTTAAAGTTCTCTCATAATTTGACTAATTTGAATCATGAAGGTCCTTGTGAGGTTTGTCATAAGGAAAAGTAAAGCAGGGATTCCTTTCCTTTAAGTGAAAATAAGTTTACTGTTTTTTGGGCAACTTATACATCTTGATGTTTGGGGACCTTATAAAGTGATTAGGAAGGAGTGCTTTAGGTATTTCTTACTATTGTTGATGACTATAGCAGGTCTGTGTGGGTGTATATGCTTAAAACTAAGGATGAGGTTTTTGGGATGTTTGTCAATTTTTATAATCTTGTCTTAACATAATTTAATAAAAATATTAAAGTGATAAGATCTGACAATGGTATTGAGTTTGTTAATCACAAAATGTTTGATTTTGTTAATACCATGTGAATTATACATCAAACTACTTGTGCATATACCCCACAACATAATGGTATAGCTGAAAGGAAACATAGGCATTTGTTAAATGTTGCTAGAAGTCTTATGTTTTAGGGGGGATTCCTCTTATTTTCTGGTCTGAATGTATTTAACAGCCACTTACTTGATTAACAGGCTTTCTTCCTCTGTTTTAAATGACAAGTCTCCTTTTTGAATGGTATATAATAGAAAACCTAATTTGTCCTGTGTGAAAAACTAGAAGGGGGTTGAATAGTTTACCGATTAAAATCTTTGTTTTGAAACTTATTGTAATGATCAATTTGATATTGATCAAAGATATGTTACTAAATAACAAACAATATGCAAGCAATATATAAAGAGTAAATAAGGAAAGAAACAATCAAAACACGACAAGTTGTTTATAGTGGTTCGGTCTACAAGGACTCTTTTTCCTTGCCCTACTCCACTCCCCGAGTCTCCAACTCGAGAGTTTAACTTCACTAGTCAACAAGCTCCTTTCACCGGCGGAGAAACCTTTACACTTCGCTTACACACTATTTCCGACACTAAGCTAGATGTTGAGTTCTTTTACAAGGGTACAACCACTCTCACACACAATGTATTTTAAGGACTAAAATACTAACCACTCACACTCACAAGTTTAAGATGTTTTGGTACAACAATGTATGAACAAGACTAGATCATACAACAACAAAACAAACAAGACTTCCAACTATTTGTTGAAGCTTGAATATACCATGATTTTCTTTGCTACAAAAGAGAATCACTATAATGATATGAAACTGAGTTAGAAATGTTAGAGAGAGGTAATGTATGTGATTATGTTATAAAGGGATGAGAAAACAACTTGGGTTGGCTTGCTATTTATAGCCAAAACAACCTGCTGTCACGACGGACCACAGAACCATAAAAATGTTTCCACCCGTGTAACTTTTTGGTGCCGCCAGGTCTGACAGCAAGATTACCAAAATCTTACCAAAGTCAACCAAATCAAGCCAAGATAATGTAAGATATGTAGAGTCCAAATCCACAAAAAAATCCTCTAGAGATTTCAATGATGCACCACATGATGTCATATGTTGTTTTCTATTTTTAAAAATATGTTAAATGTAAATACATATGTAATGTTTTGTTTTAAGAAACTAAAACATGCTTGATCTAAAAATGTTAACATACATTATGGTTTAGAGGGATACCAAAGTTAATTGCTTTATGACTAATAAATTGTAAATGCTTGAGTGATGAAGATATTATTTAAAGAAAAACTTGTTTTAATATCCATTAAACTTGACAAGCTTTATGCTTTACAAAAATTAAATTTACTTTTGTCGTTAACAAAACTTAGGTAAAGATCATAAAATATAAATAACGTTTAATGACGGTATTTGTATTAACATCCTGTTTTTCCTGCTTTGTCTTCTTTTGTCAATAAAACTGTACATTAATGATGTTACAGTAGACATGTTTCATGCCAGACTTGACAATACTTCCATGTCTAAAATGATTCATGTTGATGACTGTAAACATGAAGATTTGTCTTGTTTCAATTTTGATACTTGTATGCTTGCTAAACAGCATAGATTACCATTTCCAAAAAGCAATACTAGGTCTCTTATTCCTTTTGAATTGATTCATGTTGATTTGTGGGGCCTTTATAAAAATGTAGCCTTAGATGGAGCACAATTATTTTTTCACAATTGTGGATGATAATTCTAGGTGTATATGGGCTTATTTAGTTCATACTAAGGACTAAATACTGTCTAGTATATGTGCTTTCTTTGCTTACATTGGTAACCATTTTAATGCTAAGCCTAGATTTGTAAGATCAGACAATGGCACTAAAATAGTGAACAAAGAGAGTTTGGCTTACTTGAAAGAAAAGGGCATTGTTCACCAAAAGTCAATGGTTTATACACCTTTTCAAAATGCATCAGTAGAAAGAAAACATAGGCATTTATTAGACACTGCTAGGGCATTGAAATTTCATGCAGGATTGCCTGATAAGTTTTGGGGAGATTATGTTCTTACTGCTAATTTTCTCATTAATAAAGTGCCTATGAAAAGCTTAGGATGGAAAACTCCTTTTGAGGTTCTACATAGTACTGCACCTAGTTATGACAGTTTAAGAACTATTGGTTGCTTATGCTATGCACCCTATCACAAAGCCTCATAAGGATAAATTTGCTCCTAGAAGTGTTAGATGTGTGCTTATAGGATATCCTCCAGGCCAAAAGGGTTATAGGTTGTATAACCTTGAAACAAGGGAGGTATTATTTAGCAGATATGTGATTTTTAAGGAGACTGTATTTCCTTTTAAGAAGGGTGTTCAAGCTTCTCCATTAATTAGCATTGACCTAATTCAGAAAATGTAGAGGAAGAAGTTTTCTTTGATTGCCCTATACAAAATGATACAGATGGTCTTATGCCAAACACTCCTGATGATAGTCATAATGAAACAACATAAGAACCTTTGCAAGAAATTCCTAGTTCTATTCCACCACCACCATCTCAAACTTCTATTCCTACACCATCTAAATCTTCTCAACCTGAAGTTCCAACAAGAAGATCAGCTAGAACCAGTACACAACCTGCATGGCTCAAGGATTTTGTTACTAGTAAGTATAAAGCTTCTATGGCTTCTTCTGTCAAACAACCTCACTATCCTTTATTTAAATACAATGATTTTGAAAGCTATCCTAAAGAGTATGTGGGATCTTTAGCTAATGTTCTGGTCATCCTTGAACTAACCAACTACTCTCAAGCTTCTTTTGATTCAAGATGGGTGGATGCCATGGATAAAGAATTAAATGCCTTGGAAGTCAGTGACACTTGGGAACTCACTACTTTACAAAAAGGACAAAAGGTCATATCCTCTAAATGGGTCTTTAAGATCAAGTATTTTCCTAATGGATCCATTGAGAGATACAAAGCAAGGTTAGTATTTAGAGGCTTTGATAAAAAGGAAGGAATGGATTATAAGCACACATTTTCCCCTGTAACAAAGGCAGCCACAGTCAGGGTACTTATAGCCATTGCAACTACTAAGGGATGACCATTACACCAATTGGATGTTAATAATGCCTTCTTACATGGCTATGTAGAAGAACACATCTCATGAAACCACCAAAAGGCTACAAAAAGGCTTTGCCTGGGAAAGTATGCAAGTTTAACAAGTCAGTTTATGGTCTTAAGCAAGCATCTAGATAATGGAACCAAGAACTCTCAAAATTCCTGGTTTCATTGGGCTTTAAGCAGTCCAAACATGATTACTCTCTGTTTGTGAAGGTTGAAGGGGATTCATTCACTGTGGCTCTAGTCTATGTTGATGATTTTTTGCTTACTGGTAACTGTGAACAACAAATAATTGATACTAAAAAGGCCTTGGATAACAAGTTTACAATTAAGGATTTAGGATTGGCAAGATATTTCTTGGGAATTGAGTTGTGCATAACAAAGGCAGGCACTCATTTACACCAAATGAAGTATGTACTTGACCTTCTTAAAGATGCAGGTTTGACTATAGTTAAACCTACAAGTTTTCCCTTACCACACAACCTTAAACTGTCACTTGACAAAGGAGATCCCATTCCTGATCCTGAAGCATACAGAAGGCTGGTTGGAAGGTTACTTTATCTGTCCAGGACAAGACCTAACATTTCATATGTAGTCTAGCATCTAAGTCATATTGTTTCTTCTCCTAAGGAACCACATATGCAAGCAGCTCTGCATTTGCTTAGATACCTCAAGGGGCAATTTCAAAAGGATTTTTCTATCATGTTCAGAGCAATTTGAAGATTGCAGGCTTCTCTGATGCAGATTGGGCCTCATGTATCATGACAAGAAAGTATTTGACAGGGTATTGTGTTTTCTTAGGACATTCATTGATATCATGGAAGACTAAAAAACAAGCAACTGTTTCTAGATCTTCTACTGAATCAGAATACATAAGTATGGCAGCAACCACATGTGAGTTGGTTTGGTTGACCTATTTGCCGAAGGATTACATATTCATGTTCAAGTTCTAATAACATTGTTTTGTGACAATAAGGCTGCTCAACAGATAGATGCTAACCCTTGTTATCATGAAAGAACCAAACACCTAGACATTGATAGCCATTTCACTAGAGATAAAGTTCAAGATGGTTTTCTTTAAACTGCCTATATCCCTACTCATCTACAACTAGCAGACATCATGACAAAAGCTTTGGGAGCTGCTTAACACAGCTTTTTGTCTGACAAGTGTCTTCAAGAAGCTCCAACTTGAGGGGAGGATATTCAACTAATACAAGTTGTACAACAGTCCAAACTATAAGGATTGTTTACGTAAATATTGTTTAAATGTTTGTTAGAGTCGTTAAACACTGTATATAATCCCTCTTAACCCATCATTTGTAACTACTTCATTTTGATAATAACAAATCACTTTTCTCTCCCAAAATACTAATTCCGCATAATTTGACACTTGTTGTCTTTGGTACCATTTTCATAGTGATTCCTAACGGGTTTGCTCACAAAGTGATAGTAACACTTTAGTAATAAGCTGGTAAGAGTTAAAAAAAAAAGAAGTAAGAGTACATATTGTTTAGTGTTTGCATGTCAATAATGTAGGATAACTCGTGACTTTTTTTGCATTTTTCTCCGATCATCTTCACAATTTGCAGCTAGTAAACAAAGCTAGATAATTTTGTTAGAAAACAGAAAATAAAATGAAGATGGTCAAATGGAGGAAAAAACAGCCCGATCATCAAAACGGCGCAACACACTCTCATGCTACCTGGATGACGTAAGACGACGCAATATACACGTGAATCTATTATTGTTCTTGTCGTTCGTTTCACCTTCACGTGTGCCTCTTTATAATAACATGCACTATCCTATACTCTACTATTTCATAAAAGAGAAAATTCTCAAAATAAGCCAAAAAGTCTTGCATGGTCTGTTAAATGGTCAATTTTTTTTAGGCATTTTCTTATTTTGGTTATGCTCGACTGCTCAACTGCTCGACTTCACCCAAATTTTGACACGTGTCATTCTTTTGTACTTTTTTTTTCCAGAAAAGTACATAAGAATGACACGTGTCAAAATTTGGGTGGAGTCGAGCAGTTGAGCAGTTGATCAGCCAAAAGAATGACACGTGTCAAAATTTTGATTGAAGTCGAGCAGTTGAGCATGACCAAAATAAGAAAAGCCTAAAAAAATGACCATTTAACGGATCATGCAAGACTTTTTGGCTTATTTTGAGAATTTTCTCTTCATAAAATTATTTGTTTTACATCGTATTAAAATCTTAATAGGCAGGCAACCTATTTTTGAAAATAATCATTCATGATACCTTATATATACACATTTATGCATTTAGCATTGCATTTTGCTAGAGTTAATGTTCATAAAATATCTCATATTTTTTTAAATGCACCTGGTGCGAAGTTATTGTGTTTATAGCGTATGCTTAGTCGATCCATTAGCTAAAGAAATAAGACTCCGTTTCTATCAAACTCAATTGTTTTAATAATTGAAATCGCATTTGTTTGAAAAATATTATTTTACGCTACTGTTTACAGAAAACGCATGCCCCTGAGCACTTTTAATTTTGGTTCTGATTAATTGTGCAGTACGTACGTATATTAAGTTACATTAACTCTCGGAAGTCCTTTAGGCTGGTCCCAATCGATGGGTCAACATCGGTTGGGCACCACCATTTTTGAATGAAGACCGATGTTGAAATCGAGTGCTTCGGATGTGGAGATCGGGCTAGACATCGGTTGTGGCATCAAGAAATAGAATATCGGTTCGATTCTAGACCGATATTCACGTGCTTTTTTTTTTTTTTTTTTTTTTTTTTTTTTTTTCTCTTTTTTTTTTTTATATAAAAAAAAAAAGAAGCTTGGGTCATCGACTGGGGCATCCGGGTCGTGTCAGGTCGCTGGAGAGAGAAAGCTGATGTGGCGCTGGATGACCCAGGTTGTCCCAGGTCACGACTGGGACCAGTCTAATTGTAACTAGACAATAAGTAAGTCTAATATCTATATTCTTAAAGAAGTCTAAAGGTTATCTATATATATATCTATGCTACTTATAATGGAGGGATGACCCTCTCTCCTATTTATGAGTTTAATATTTTTTAAATTAAATTTAAGCAAATATTATTTATAAAATATAATGTACAACTATGTAAATCACAAATGATTTTAAGCATACATACATACAATTAATACACCACATCACAAATATATACAACTACTTAAGCACAATGTACAAATACAAATAAAACTAAAAACACACTATTCAATACATACAATTAATACACAATTTAATTCACCCCTTCTCTAAAATATACAACTTTTTAACCACAATGTACAATCTAATTATGCTTCCAAAATATAAATCTAAAATCAAACAGCTCAAAATAAAATAACATTTGTTCCCTGGAAAATTTAGTTACAGAGTATCCGCCGCCGCATCTCGCGAATACTCTGATAGTTTATATAGTATAAATGCATTACTTTCATTTTAAAAAAGAATTTATGAGTGTTATATGCCTTTTAACATATCTTTTAGAACGCAACTTAATCAACCCTTTGAATAAAATTGCAAAAGCTGTTCCTATGGTTTGTTCAAATTGCAAAAAGTGCATGCGCAGTTTGCAGGCGAAACTTTTGGTGTAGATATAGTTTTTGACTCAAAGTGAAAGTCATTTCACTTTGAGCTAATTCATACTAAAAGTTTCTTATACGAATTGTGCATGCATTTTAAAAAAAGTAGAGACTTAATATGTAATTTGGGCAAACCACGGAGAATGCTTTTGAAATTTACTCTAACCCTTTTACTTAAAGTGATGCTAAATGTATGTAAATCTTGAAATAAAAATGAACATGTATTCGGTTTACAGCTTTTTGTTGACTTTGTGTTTGATGATGTTCAGAAATTGAGGAAGAAATTGAATATTTGTGTTCTAATCCCGATACTGTGAAATAATTAATTAATCAAAAGTTAATTACCTAATTAATTAGGGGGTTAAATGACAATATAATATGGAATTAAAACAAGGCCAACTCTTGCGGCACTTGAATGGGACATTCATTCAATGTTTGGAACAATATTTGGTCTACCATGTGACCTCTGCTTCTTTATTATTCTCTACATCCCCTTTCATTTTCTATCTATTCTCACTATACCACCTTCTACTTATTTGATTTCATCTTCTTATTTGTTTGTTTTCTTTAACAACGAATTGCGTTAAGAATCTAGCAAGCAGCTAGAAGAAAGTTCACCGCAAATACGCTCACATTTTAGTTATGTTATGTGGGGACACGTCGATCCACTAACGTTTTCACACTAGTCGGTTTGGTAGTCCACATGTAAGTGGTTAATTGTGTGATGTCACAATTAAAAGACAAAAGGTTTCAAATCGGCAATTTTCAGTATTATGTCCCTTAACATCAGGCTACCAGCATAAAAGCTCGTTATTTGTGCTTAAGAGTGTATTGTGTAGATGCTATAGTATATAAAAACTGCACAACACCAAAATTAGAACATGTATGAGGTGATGCAACAAACAAGTTTTTTTTGCATTAAACAATTCTAGACCGTGTACAAATCATATCTTACATGGTCGGTAAAGTAAAGTAAATTCTAATACCTTTTTTTTATGGGTTATGGATTTTAATACCGTTTTTCACGGTGTATGGGGAGGTTGAGATGTAGACAGCCTTACCATTACCGGTGTATGAGGGAGGTTGAGATATAAACAACGCTACCCTTATCAAAGATAGAGAGACTGCTTCCGATTCTACTAAATGTTAAAAAAAAGATCTCGGACCATATAAAAAGTAAAAATCAAACATTTGACCTCTGTCTTTAGACAAAAATATTAACCACTTAATTCAAACCTTGCTATTTTCTTACATAATAGGTAATGGTTACAAATAGGGATCACCTAAAATTAAAATTTATAATTGCAAAACTAGGTAAGGTAGTATATACTTTTTTTTTTTTTTTTTTTTTTTTTGAAAGGCGAATTTCAACTTAGAGTCAACTTACTACGATCATATCGTAGCCCCTACCTCATTAGTCCAGACTATGTTGTCTTAACCGGGCCCACGCTGGAGCTGATGAGGGTCACAGGGTTCTCGAGAAAACCGTACTGCCTCCACGCAAGATACCTTGCTGGAGTAACAGCCGGATTAAAACCCCGGTCGTTGCTCAGATTCGAACCCCAGCGACTAGTCTGAGGGCTCTAATCTTCATTGCAATACCAACTGAGCCAAAGGCCCAATGGTAGAAGTATATACTTATAGTGAGTGTGGAGTAAATATGTTTTCTTTTGCCCAAACATAACCTAGAACCTAATTCATGATCAGTGGTCAATTTTTCTGACCATTTATATATTAATATCAAATTCCTTTTTTGGCATTTTCCTGCGTTTCCCAAGCGTGCACGAAATACCAACTTTTTATTCTTTATAAATTTCCTTCAACAACTTTTTCTGCTTCGAATAGTGACTTTTTAACAGAAGAAGTCATAAATTAACTATTCTACAGTATCTTATTTACAGGTAAAGTACAATAATGTAACTTTCAATAAAATTAAAAATAAAAACTCACTCAAACTTAGTAAATTCCATAAACACAAATTATACCAAAACAAGTCTTAACAAAAACCAAACTGATCGATTGCTGCTGTACATTGTTTAGAAAATTTCATCAAGAATCTAAGTTGTTTTCACTGCTCGAATCCGTTAGAATCGTCAACCTTCTAGCCGTCTTTATGAACTCGCTGTAAATAGCATAAATTCGAGTGAGCTTTGCGAGACAAAAAAAAATGCAACCAAAAAAATTATAAATGAAATGGAAATATGTATCATACCCGAATGGTTTGTTTCCAATTTGTTTTAAGGTCCCGGTCACGTCCCAATAATGAACACGGTTTAGCTTTATAGAGCTTTCGAGTTTGAACATGTTAGCTAGTTTCTTGCATAGTTCTTCATATGAATCGAGTAAAGAGAGGTCAAGTGTACGGCCAACGTCTTCTGATTCCATGAAAACCTTACAATGCCCCGTGTCCAAGTTCATGTCAGTTTCTCGACTTCCAGACCCAGAGCCCGAGGCATTCCCACTTTGAGAGATTTGTTCCTCGGTAAGAATGGGCTGTCCAAATAGTACAAACTGAGATTTTTTTGGGGTTTCAGGTTCTTTTGAGGCCGTGGATGTAGTTGAGCTCCCAATAGTTAACAAACATGAAATGGGCTCAGATCCTGTCGGTTTGTTGAAGAACTGGTTGATTTTCGCGGGGGTTGGGAAAAAACTCGAATTGAGTTTGTTATTTAAATGGATATCTGATAAAGATAAACCGTAACGTGTGTGCCTGGCTCCCTGCATGCTAGCAGGATGATGATGAAGGTTCAAATTCTCCGGTAGATGGTAACCAAAAGGTCCGCTGGTGGGCCCGTTAAAGAGATGGGCATGGGGTCCACAAAGTGCGGGAATCGGGATCGGAATTTGGGATTCCATCGGATAATCAGGGTGTTGAGATGGTCTACATTTTTTCCTAGGTGGTGAAAAAGGCGACATATGTATCGCGGGCATTGTTGATACTAATTCTACTAACCACGGGTTTACTCGCTTCACGTTCTGAAGCAAATCTGGCTCATCCCATGTCACCTAAAATCACAATTCGTCAAAATATTAAACTACCAAATTGGACCATTTTGTAAGATACAATGTTATTTTATAAACTTTGCCCAAAATTTAATAACGTTTACATGTCTGATCAGAAGCTAAAAAGAATTATTGTTTTAAATGGTACCTGCAAAAGTCGCCACGGTGAATCAGGCCAACGAATAGGATCCGCAACTTGAATTGATGAAATCGTTCCCATAAACCAACTGATTCTCGACGAATCCTCTGTTTCAAACGGCATTTTAAACCTCATCCCTGGGGACCACCGGATCTGCATTGCGTTCTTCACAAGCCCCGCCTTAACACAAAATTCCGGCGTACTAGCCCTAGGATAGAACACAACTTCAAATGGTTGTCCACTCATTGCTTGTTTAACCGCCTGAATAACGGCATCGACTTCCACTTTTGCTTTCACTGCTGAATTTCCGTTCACGTTCCCATTTCTCATCAACGGGGCATACCCACCATACGGAACAACACAATTCCCACCAGCCGGATTCCAGCCCGACAGCGACGTTTCAGGCCCACCCCCAATCCCTCTTTTCGCTCTTCGAATCCCCACACAAAGATCCCCATTCTCCGCTCTCAAAAACACAATGGAATCACCCGCGACAAGTTTCTTATGATTAACAAAAGTACTCCACCCCGTCGTTAACAAATGCCTTCTTGGCGTCCCACGATAAATATGCCTAAACTTCCAAGTATCCCCATGTACATCTTTCGCCAAAATAGTCTGCACAGGCGGGTCCGCGGAATAATCCAGCCGCGGAAATATCGTCTCCGCGCAATACCGCGGAACCGAAAACCCGCCACCGTTATTCGCGTCCGACTGCGTCAGCGTTTTCGCAAACGAAGTCGGCTTAACCGACCCATCACCACCCGACCCATTACCCGAACCCGTATTATCCTCATCATCAAAACTACTAAACTCACCAGAATTACTAATAGGCACCAACCTAATCTTAGCAAACACCTCATCAGTGTCCACGTCAGCCATAAATTTAATAGAACTTACTCTACATGGGACCCACGCCGAAACTCGTAACTGCCGAAAATCTACATTTCCGGCAGTATGTTCGGCGTGGCCTTGTGGGAAATAATATACTTTAGAATTCACTGGGGGCATTTGAATCATACTTCCAGCACAAGCATGCCATAACTGTGAATCTAAACATTTTTCATTCTCTTTTAATTTTTCCTTTGAATCCATAAAAGTAATCATTTTTTCCAACTTTTTTTTTTCTTTTTTTTATCACAAGTCTCTTGAGTTCATATGATTTTATAACCCCTGTAATAAGATAGATAAATAAATGCTACTATTAAATAATGCAAACATTGATTAATAAGTACTAATAACTATCAATCAAATAAAGAATAAAATTAATTAAAGTAAACATACCTTAATGAATTTTCATCATTGCATGAACAAAAAAAGTAAACTCTCATTGTCTTCTTGCATTTTTCTTGAAAAAAAATCACATCTTGCAAAATAAAAACTAGTGCACCAAATGTAAAATTAAAAAATACCCATTTTAGCTAAGACTAAAAAGACTAAAACCCAGAAAGGATTAAGAAAAATAATGATTCTTTGTTGGTCAAAAAATTGTTGAAAGAATATTCACTATAGTCAAGAACAAGTCTTGCTTATAAAAACACACACTAACACACTCATGCATTTACAACAAAGATTTTTAGTATAAAGAAGATTTTCTCTCTCTAGGACTCTGTTTTGGATCACTACAAAAAGTCCAAGCTTTATACACAGATATATATAGATACATAAATATAAATATATAAAATAAAATAATGAAAAAGCAAGTACAAGTGAGTGTGTGTAATTTAATTTTTTTAAAAAAGATTTTTTATTTTTGTTTTTTATTTTTTAATAAAATTAAATTTCTTACCTTTTTCTTCGGATCTGAAGAAACTCTGTTGTATCTTCAGAAGCCAGCATAACAACAAAGATCTTAAAGGAAGCAATCCTTTTTTCCTTTTTAAACTTGTTTTATTTTTTTTGTTATTTTATTTATTAAATAAATGTTTTATTTATTCTCTGTCATGAGCTGAGAAGATTTTCATGTTTTTTAATTTTTTAAATCTCGTGAGAAATTGAAATTTTCGTGAGATGGAGAGAGCTCTAAAAGCAAGGTAACAAAGAACAAAAAGGTCCAAAATGTGATTAGGATTTGTTGATTAGGGATAATTGTTTTGTTTTGTTTTGTTTTGTTTGGTTTGGTTGGACTATGATTGGACAAAAGTTAACCATGAGTCGTCTAGTACTCTAGTTGTTTTAACTTTTTTAAAGAAAACTTATGCATAGTGTTTGGATTACATTTGGAATAGGTTGTTTGATAAAGTATCCATGTTTCATATTGACAAAATTACCATTTTGAAAAATTTCAGTTTTGCGAATACATAAGACTAGTGGTAATAAGGGGAAGAAGATGCGTTTTCGGCCCCTTACCACGCGTCTATTAGCGTCACCCTCGCAATACTTGTTTCGGGAGAACCTGATCGTGCAGACAAGCGAGTTGTGGGAGTTGTGGTTGTCCATGTGAGTGTGATTTTGGTTTTAGTAGGGTATATATGTGTTCAAGTAAGGTATATTTGAGTTGTGATGTTGGTCGTCTTATTACACTATATTTGTGATGATGTTGGTTGTAGATAGAAAATGATGTGCTGATGAGTTGACGAAGGTTGTTATTACCACTAGCCTAATATTTTTCAAAATAAAAACAATACCATGTTTATGCGTGCATGTACGACTATAAACTTAAAATCTTTTGATTTTGTTATCCGAATATAGTTTAAGGTCATGGTTTTAAATGTTAGTTTAAGATGTGACTCGATGTCGATTAGTTGGTTTTGTGTTTGCTAGCATTTTGCTAGATTTTTCATCGTAGTGTAATGTTATCTGAATAATGCAAAGAGTAATAATAGTTAAGCTGAAAAAAGTGGTGGCATTATATAGTTTTATCAAATGTATGAATGATATTAATTCTAACAAAATATATAAAGGAGTTAGTAGCGGCTATTTTAGAAGGAAAAAAAACCTTTAACATCACACCATAACTTTATTTATAAACTGTAAATAAAGTAAACGTTAAACGTCGAACTTAAACACTTGTTTTATAGCATTTTTAGTATGAGCGTTAAACAAAATTCAAATATTAAACGCTTACTGTCAAAAAAATGAATGCTCAACACTTCTAAAAGCTGGTCGCTTATTGATGGTCTTTGATTTATTTGTTAAAGAGCTTATTGAGTTGAGTTGAAAATACAATGGGTATACTAGTATAGGGTCTAAGTTATGATTGCATATGAACTAAGGGGGCTTATTTGTAACTTAGTCTTCTTTTAAACTAGAAGAGAGAGTTTGTTTGACAACCGAAACTGTTCTTCCTTCTTGTCTGCAGGAAAGGAAGGGATATACTAACCCCACTCTCGATTTAGCGCGTTCATATCACGTCATCTTGTTTCTTTACTTTGTTCTTTTTAACGATTTCTGTAATTTAGAAAATAAAACCAACCTATACTATCTTATAATGTATGAGTAAGGTTATTTTACGTACTACATTTTTATTATAAATTAAGGGACTTATTTTCACATATCATTTAAAAATAAATCAATTGTTGAGATTAAAGTATTTTATTATTTCACCTATTTTTATAATTTAAATATCTCTTAAACCGTTAATCGTTTAACGAAAATAATTACACCATCGCGATGAGCATTTAATTATCTTTTTTAGACGGACACTTTGATATATACTTTCAAAAAAGAAAAAAAAATAATTTTTTTCACGTTTTTTCGAATCTGAGATTTACATGAAAAAATCACATGTGATTTAACACTAATTTGAATATCACATGTGATATTAGTGTTAAATCACATATGATATTACACTAATATCACATATGATATTAGTGTTAAATCACATATAATATTTACATGTGATATGTAATATCAAATGTGATATTAGTGTAATATCATATGTGATTTAACACTAATATCACATATGATATTCAAATTGTTGTTTAATCAAATGTGATTTTTTTCATGCAAATTTCAGTAATGAAAAAACGAAAAAAATGTAAAAGAAAGTGAAAAACACGAAAAAAAAATTGTCGAAAGTATATCAAAGTATCTATCTATAGAAAGATAATTAAATGCTTGTTATAATGGCATTTTTTTCGCTTAACGATTAACGGTTTGAAAAAGATTAATATTTGAAAAAGGATGAAAATTTGTTTTTTAAATTGTTTGGATTAATGTTATCCATTAGATCAAATAAAAATAAAAGAAAGATAGAGGGTGGAGATTGATCCTTGATGTATTTAGATTGATTAAAGAAGATATCATCTTCTACTTGTTTTATTTGTAGACCAAGAAAGAAACTAAGTTCTCCCATCATACTCATCTCGAACTCGTCATGCATGATTTTAGAGAAATCATCACACATGTCTTGACAAGTGGATCTGAATATAATATCATCTACATATATTTGTACTATGATTATATGAGACTCTCTTTTCTTAGCAAAAAGTGTGTTGTCAACTAACCCCATGGTGTAGTTGTGTTTAACTAGAAATGACTTGAGTCTATCATACCAAGCTTTTGGAGCTTGTTTAAGACCGTAAAGGGCTTTCTTTAATTTATACACATGTTTGGGTTTTTCAAAATCAATGAAGCCCGGAGGTTGAGCTACATATACTTCTTCATTTATGACACCATTTAGAAAAGCGCTTTTGACATCCATTTGATAAAGCTTTAGATCATTAGCACAAGCATACGCAAGAAGTATTCTTATAGACTCTAATCTAGCCACGGGGGCATAGGTCTCATCAAAGTCTATTCCCTCTTGTTGGTTATACCCTTGAGCAACGAGTCTAGCCTTGTTCCTAGACACTATTACGTTTGCATCTAATTTGTTTTTATAAACCCATTTGGTTCCTATTATGGTTTGATTACTAGGTGGAGGGACAAGTGTCCAAACATCATTAGAGACAAATTGATTAAGTTCTTCTTGCATAGCCATTACCCAACTTTCATCTTTTATGGCTTCTTGTGTATTCTTAGGTTCTAAAGTTGAGACGAAACAAAACAAGCTACTTTGGTTTTGAACTTGAGACCTTAATGTTCGTTCGTTTAGTTTTCCTATGACTTTATCTACGGGGTGATCTTTGGACTCTTTAATGTTTACTATTTTATCACTTAGAGGTTCTTCTTCTTCACTTATCTTTTTCTTTATTACTATGGCTTCACTTTCTATAATCTCGTCATCGACAAGAGATGGAGAGGGTTTGGGTGGACTTTCATCAAATTTTATATTTAATGACTCTTCTACCTTCATTGATTCTTTGTTTAATATGATGTAAGCCTTGCTATTTGGCGAATAACCTAAAAAGATACCTTCGGTTGATTTAGGATCAAATTTTGTAAGGTAATCTTTAGTGTTAAGAATAAAACATTTACTACCAAAGACTCTAAGGTGATTTAACGTAGGCTTTTTGCCTCGAAATAACTCATATGGAGTTTTTCCTAAGATTGGTCTAATCAAGACTCGATTGAGTATATACGTTGAAGTATCAACGGCATTACACCAAAACTTTTGAGGTATGGATTGTTCATTAAGCATGGTTCGACTCATTTCTTGCAGAGTTCTATTCTTTCTTTCTACTACCCCATTCGATTGTGGAGTGCGTGGAGCCGAGAAGTTGTGAGTAATACCATTAGCGTCACAAAAAGCTCCGAATTGCACTTCATTATCGAATTCCCTACCATGATCCGTCCTAATAGACACTATGGGTCTTCCTAGTTGTCTTTGGATCTTTTTGCTTAATATTTCAAAATAGTTAAAGGTTTCCGTTTTGTTCTTTAAAATTTTTGTCCAAGTATACCTAGAGTAGTCATCCACTATTACCAAAGTATAGTAGTTGCCTCCATAACTTTCGATAGCGGATGGACCAAATAAATCCATATGTAGTAATTCTAGACACCTAGTTGTGGACACCATGTTTTTAGCTTTATGACTCGAATGAGCTTGTTTACCAATATTACAAGCATCACAAAAAATGATGTTCATATTTTAACTTAGGTAGATCTCTTACTAGATCTTTGGATGATAGCGATTGGAGAAGTCGCATGTTGGCGTGACCCAATCTTCGATGCCATAAGGTCGAAGTATCATCCATAGAGGTAAGACATAGTTTATCATTAGGTTCATTACCGATTTTAATGACATAGACTCCATGTTTCCTAATTCCTCTTCCTATGGTTATGCCATTTTTAAGTATCTTACTACCGGTTTCGGTAAAAAGTACGTTGCACTTTTTATCACATATTTGTCCTATACTTAAGAGGTTAAAGTTTAGGTTTTCTACGTGACACACATCGTTAATGGTTAGAGATTTGTTAGAAACCGTACCTTTACCGATGATTCTACTTTTGCTATTTCCAAACACCACATTACCTCCATTTACGGATTCATATGTGGAGAATAGATCCCTATTTCCGGTCATGTGCCTCGTGCACCCGCTATCCTTGACCCATTCATCGGGGTCTAGGTCGACCTTTAAGCACACCTAAAACAATAATAAACTCAAAAGTTTGGTCCCCATTTGTTCATGGGTCCATTAGTGTTAAACATTCCATTCATGTTAGACATGTATGGATAAGATGAGTATGCATTCCATGGAGCAAAGTTTTGAAAAGATAAACCGTTTTGCATATTAGGGTTCCATCCCATTTGATGGTTACTTCTTGGATAAACGTTATTAGGTCTCCTAGATGCATTATGTTTTTGAAAAGATGGTGCTTTGTTTCTTGCAAAAGTAGGATTATATTTTGGAGGTGGATGTCTAGTGGTGACATGAGTTGGTTTCTTCCTATTTACGATAACGAACTCGGTTCTAGATGATGAGGCTATGTTATTACCACTAGTTGTCACAGCAGATCCACGGATCCCAGTTTGTACACTAGCCGGTTCCCTTTTTAGGGGATCCGTGGGATCCGCTACAACAGTGGCTGGTTTTTCTAATTCTTTAACAAATTTTGTTTCTTTACTTTCACTAGTTGATGGATCAAGTTGTTGTATACCTAGACCCTTTTGGTTGTTGCCGGTTTTAACACCATCGAGTATTGTATCTAAGGTGTTTGTACTCATTCTAGCAATTTTAGAATCTAAATGATCAACTAATGTTTGAAGTTGAACACAAAGTTCACATTCACCACTTGCTATTTTACCATTTTCCAAACGTTTTAGTTTTGCTTTTAATTCTATGACTTCTTTATCTAAACGTAGATTTTGACTCTTTAAAAGCTTGTTTTTGTTAATTAGTTTTAAGCTAATATTGCATAGTTTATCATATTCATTATGCAATGAGTCGTCATCAAGTGATGAACTACTATAGTATTCGTGACATACCTCGTCATTTGCCATGAGACAAATTTTTTCGTCCTCCTCGTCGCTCATTCCCCACGTGCCGCTCACGAATGCCTTTTGATCATCCCGTTTGGGACACTTACTAATAAAGTGGTTTGGGTCCCCACATTTAAAGCAAGTACGATCATCCTTTGGCTTCTCGTCATCTTTGCTTTTCCGAAAACCTTTCTTATCGTCATACGGTTGTTTGACGTATCTTCCCTTTCTTCTAAAGAACTTTTTAAAGTCCCTTACCGCCATAGCATACTCCTCGTCGTCACTACCCGAAGAAGAGTTATCTTCATCACTTGAAGCCTTTTTGGCTTTTAAGGCAAGAGATTTATGTTTCTCTTTTACCTTAAAGGCTTCGGAATCTTTAGCAAGAACAAGCTCGTAGACTTTTAGATTGCCTATGAGTTCATCGAGGGTGAGAGTTGTCAAATCTTTTGACTCTTCGATCGCCGTCACCTTAGATCTCCACTTCGATGGAAGTGCCCTTAGATATCTCCTAACATGGTTACGGCTAGAGAAAGATTCATCAAGTGCTTGTAAAGATGTAATAATAGTATTAAAGTTAGCAAATGAATGATCTATAGTTTCCTCAACCGATATTGAAAATTGTTCATATTGTTGAACAAATAAATCAATTTTATTATTTTTAACTTGTTCATTGCCTTGATGAGTTACAACTAAAGAATTCCAAATTTCTTTAGAGGTTTTGAGTAAGGAAATTCTTTCAAATTCCTTTTTCGGTAAAGCATTATATAAAACCATTTTTGCTTCACTATTTTTCGAAAGCTTTTTCTTCATTTCATCATTTAATTTATCATGAGGTATGTTAACTAAATTTCCCTTATCATCATTTGAGGTAGCCTCAAAATCACCTTCAACAATAATGTACCAAAGATCAATATCTTTAGACTTCACATATATTTCGAATCTATTTTTCCAATATATAAAACCATTAGTTTCAAGTAGTGGTGGTCGTTATATAGATTGCCCTTCCTTATAATTTTCAGAACCCATAGTGATCGAAAAGTTTTTAAAATACAATTTTACTTTAAAACTTTTATAAACTTAGCTCTTGATGCCAATTGTGGGAAACTAGAAGGGGGGGGGGGGGTTGAATAGTTTTGCCGATTTTAAGTTGATTTCAAAAACTTTAGATCCGATATTATGTGAAATCGTATGGATGTTGAGAACGTATAGATCTAATGATAGTGCAAGCAAATAAATAAAGATAAGGGATAGAAATGACACAACCGATTTATAGTGGTTCGGCTACAAGGACACCTTCCTTGCCCTACTCCACTTCCCGAGTCACCTACTCGAGAGTTTAAGCACTATGTCAACAAACTCCTTCACTTGGTAGAGAAGCCTTCACAACGTTGCTTACACTTTATCCGGTACAAAGCTAGATACCGAGTCCGTAGCACGGTGGACCAAACCAACACAACTATTACACAACAAATATGTGAAATATCAAATACAAGATCTTCGCTACAGAAATCTTGCGGAGTGACAAATCAATCAAGGACCCCTTGCTTGGATGACTTGTAGAATGCTCGTGATCTCGCCTTAGAGAAGGACCTATATGAGGATCACAAATAGAAAGAAAGAAGAACAACTCTCTAGATCAAGTGATCTATATGTTAGAAGAGAATGAGAGTGTATATGAGATTTAGTAAGAAGAGGGGTGAGTTAGAATGAAGAAATGGCTCTCTATTTATAGGCAAATTTCCTCACTGTTCCCACGGATCCCACGGATCCCTTCCACTTGGGATCCGGCTAGCACAAAGCTAGGGATCCGTGGAACGCTCCTCTTTGCCCATGGGTTTTTTGGTTATGGGTCATGGGTTGGTCAATGGGTTATATCTAGATTCAATGTATCTAAGTATACATTGTATCAAGTCTATTTGGGTATGGGTTAAGATCCATGGGTTGTGATTTTTACCCATCCTAATTAACTATTACAACAAATGCTTTAATTACTACATTTTTGTATTTAAAATATTATATGTAAATGCTTTACAAAAATAACATGTATCCTTATAATTATACTTAAGACAACATTATATATGTTATCAACAAAACACAAAGAGATCGCAAAATATTAATAAACGTTTTTACGGTTTATTTGTATTAACAGATAATATGAAAATGCTTCATGTTAGAGATTCAATTGCAAATAGCTTGTGGGATAAGTATAATAGTCATCGTCAGGCTCAGATGCAACTTTGATAGCATGCTTATGTATTACGTAATTTTTTATGTTCTCTTTTAGGATTTGATATTTGTGTTTTTTAATCGAGATTTATAATTCGGCTTATAATATAGTAGTGTTTATTTCGAGTATATTGTAAATTAAATATATGTTTATGGTTGTAGTTAGTTTTTATTAATTTTATTTGTATTTTATGTTTTATTTTATACTTATATTCAAAGATTCAACATGAAAAAGTGTTTATTTCTGAGTATAATGCAAATTAAATATATGCTTATGGTTGTAGTTAGCTTTTATTAATTTTATTTTTGTTTTCTGTTTTTATTATATACTCATATACAAAGATTCAATATGAAAAAAAGTTGACTATGAAAAGAAAAATGATTAAAAATAGCTTCATCTAACATATTTTCATCTTTTTTAAAATAAAAAATATAACTATATCTAAATGAGTTTTCAATATTCTCAAACTCTTAAAAGAAGAAAAACCATTACCTTCTTAAATAATTTAAAAACCGTAAAACAAGAAAATATTTATTTCTACAACTAAACGATACTTGCATTTCTTTTCCCAAAATCTTTTGATTTGTTAAAATTTGGAATACTTATTTTGGGATAGTTAAAATAGTAACTTCAATACTTATTAACCAACGAATATGGTGATTTGACTTTCGCTACTTATTTATGTCATCTATTAAAAAACACTACTTCCCCATCCTAAAATACTTGTTTTTTCTTTTTTCTTTTTTTTTTTTTCTAATTTTTAAAATTTTCATTTTTCAACTTTTATTTTAAGTATATTTTCTTTTTGTTATATAATACTTGATGAAAATTATACTAATGATAATACAGTTAAAACTCAATGTATTCATATATTTTGCATTAAATATTATATAAAACATACAAAAATATTTAAGGTAAAAGTTGTAAAAAAATGACTTTAAAAGTCAAAAGATGACAATTATTTCAAAATGAAAGGAGTAAGTTGATGTTATGAATACAGTTAATACAAATATTCAACATATAATGCTATCATTGACACGAAGTTACGATCAAATGAGAAAAAATAAATAAATGAGAAGAGTGAGATGAAACAACAACCACATATTTCATATAACACTTACAAAAATAAATGCATCTTCAATTAAAAATCTCTCTCTTATTTAAAATGCGTAACTAAAAATTCTTATTATTATTCTCATTTTATTTATTCTTCTCACCCGATAGCGTATTTTGTTCACCTTCTTGGCTTCCTTTCAAGTCTTGCAGTTTTGTTGTATTCCTATGTCTAACACTCGTCTTTTCCTCTTGTATTGGTGAGCTTTGTCTCATGATAGTTACCCTTAAAAGATAGAGTAATATTTCATAGTGCAATCACATACACGTTTCTTCCAATGATATATTGTGTACAAGTTTTATATAATATTGACACTTCTAGAACCTCAAGTGTTTTTGCACTTTCATTTGTTGATGAACGACCAAGTTGTTATCATATATAGAAACTTTGCTATATCAAAGGCAATGTACTCATTCTCGATAGATGTTGATTGTCGCGAATTCACCTTCATTACCGAACAATGGAGACTCGGTCTATATTAAGGATATAGTGTATATGAGGGCTAAGTAAGTTACAAGCCGATCGTTTACTAGACGACCATAATATATTATCTTAACTACATTATAATGCATTTAAGTCATTTTAAAAAAAAGTCTTAAAAAACATAAGCCTATACAATTACTATAAAAGGAAAGCTTATAATTTAATACACCACATTAAATTAAATACAGTTTTCAAAGCTTATTATTAAAAACGTATAACCGCTAAAAATCATTATTATCAATAATAATTATTAATAATATATAACCACATCTACTATATAAATACACACTATGGCTGAGCATCAAAGGTCCAAAACCGAACCGGACCGACAAAACCGACCGAACTGACAAAAACCGAGCTGATCCGACGGCCCGTCGGTTCGGTTTCGGTTTCATGTTTTACATGTTTTCGGTTTCGGGTCGGTTCGGTTCGGCCCAAAATCGACAAAAACATACCTAAATACACCTAAACCGAACCGAACCGACGGCCCGACACAAAACCGAACCGACCCAACGGCCTGCCGGTTCGGTTTTGGTTTAGGTTTTTCATGAATTTTGGTTTTCGGTTTTGTCGGTTCGGGTTGGTTTTGGACTGACGCTCAACCCTAATACACACAAACCATTTCATATATCTCTCTCACACACATACAAAAATCAGCAATAAGGCCAAGTGTGATAATTTAAAATACATAGCTCACCGGAAATTAAAATACATAAAGTTATTGTTAAAAACTATATAAATAAAAAACATTTGTTCCCAATAAAATTTAATAACAGAGTTTCCGTCGTCATATTGCACGGGTACCCTGCTAGTCTCTCTGAATGACTCGATATTCTTTTTCTATGCAGAAAACATTACGTCACCACGGGTACCTTAGTTTTTGATAAGATATTCCATCCTACAAACTATAAGTCAAATATTCATTATATGAACTTGTATTTCCATTCAACGGACATGATTATTTTTTTAGCAACCGAATACTTATCCACCAATTAAAAAAGAAAAGAAATGCACTCAGTCGTCACTTATGATAGTAATTGCAATGATAGTGCTTCAATTTTCAATTTTGTTACTTGGATCTCAACTAATGTTCATTCAAGTTTTAAAAATATATTTTTTTTAACGACGATATTTTATAAAACTAGCAAAAGCTAAAAAACGAAACAATTACAATAAGAAAGTATCATCAATAGAATTTCCTAACCAATCTATCCAACATATCATAGATTTAGGATTTCTAGATAAAATCCACAAAAACGATTGATGAACAATAAAATCTCAAATATTCGCCTTCTTAGGTTTAACCACCGAAAAATTCAAAGCATTATAGAAGTTCCAAATAGACCACATCATAGTAGTCACAATCCCTTCAAGAATGAACCTCGCTTTCTTCGAAATGTGACTAGAATCTAATCACGACTACTCCACAATATTAGATATCTCCGGAATATCTAATTGACACCATCTAGCCAAAAGAGCCCAAATATCCCGTGTCATATCACACGAGAAGAAGAGATGATCAACACACTCACTACAAATGGGGCAAAGAAGACAAGCAACGTCAATACCTTTACGATCCATGTTCACCAACGTTGGGAGCTTATTAAGACCCAACCTCTACATAAACATGTTAACTTTTAGGAACATTGTTACATTTGTTTCAAGTTCTACATTTGACATGCTATGTTTGTGAAAAACCTTGACACAACTCAAAAGACACACGAGGCGTAACTAGTTGCATCAAAAGGATGATTAGAGAATGCTCCTTACCAACTTGAGCATCACCGTTAGCTATCCCATAAAACCTTTTTCCTTTAACATTTGGTTCAACTATAAACATGATATGAAACAATGTAAGCTAAATGCTTAGTGAGTAAACGAAAGCGCAATAACTAAAAACATAAGGCATAATGTCCATATAAAAACAAGACCTAATTCTTGGGTTTTTGTATCTTTTGCAAACCGTAATTCGAAACCCTCCCCCTCTTCCCTCTTGGTTCGGTTAAGACACACCACACACATAAACACATCGTTGTGTTTAATTCTTGCAATTAGATTGTATGTGTGGTTTTAGATCGAGATCTTATTAGATGATAAATATGGCCCAATCCCGATGTGGGGTTAGGGCCCATTAGGGTTGTAATCTATAAATATCGATTAATAATAAAGTTACACCTACGGGGTTTACAATGTCTAACAAGGTATCGGAGCTGGTCTGATCCTCAGACCCCAGACCTAGGTGGCTAAGTTGAGCCGCCTCCCCTATACCGCCTATCAAACCCTAACCCCTCAATTATTAAAAAAAAACAATTTATTTTCTACCGTACCAAACCTTTATCCTCAAAACCCTTTCCAGATCTAAATCCTTCAACAATTTTGGGTTTAAAAATACTAACCAAGCTCAAACAAGATGATCTTCAGGAGACGGTGGCTCACTACGAGTGGAGAAGAAGAAGAACATGAAGAAGTTATCGAGCGTAAAGGAGACGGTGGCTCACTACGAGTCCAAAGGGATTGGATACTCAGGAGGCTTCTCCTAAAGTCATTGATGATCTTCAGAATCTTCTTCTCAAAGTGGTGGTTGTTAATAGGGCTGTAAACGAACCGGACGAACACAAACAGAGCATTGTTCATGTTCGTTCATTTAATTTTAACCGGACAAATAAACGAACACGAACGCTTAAACGGACGAAATTTCTTGTTCATGTTCGTTTATTAAGAAAATGAGTTGTTCATGTTCGTTTATGTTCGTTCATTAAGACACTAAATGAACGCTAAACGAACATAAATGATCGAACATAAATGAACATAGACAAACAATCATAAACTTTATTAAATTATGCATCTAATATCGTTTTATAAGTGTCGTTTTGTTTAAACAAACTAATTTAAAAATTATACAATTAAAAGATTTGATATACGAATATAAATAAATAAATGAGCATAAATGAATGTTAACGAACGCATAATCGGACGTTCACGAACATAAATAAACAGACGTGACTTTTGTTCATGTTCGTTCATTTAACTAAACGATCGTAAAATATTGTTCATGTTCGTTCATTTAATAAATAAACGAACTTTTTACCGAACCGTTCATGAAATGTTCACTGAACGTTTAGTTCGTTTACAACCCTAGTTGTTAATATTAATACGACAAAGAAGAATAATAATTTAGATGAAGTAATGATGTCATGATTTAATAGGTTTTTAAGAATTAAGAATCTTTATTGAGGATTTTTTTTTTTTTTTTTTTTTTTTTTTTAAAGAAAAAGAAAGAAGTTATAGTTGTTTTATTGTTTGTTTGTTAGTCGATTGTTCGTACGGCTTTGTTACCGGTCGACTAAAGTTGAATGTTGGTGCAAGTCCTAAAATCGACCGTTGGTACGGTTATGTTACCAGTCGACTTAGCCGACAGTTGGTAGCAGTCGACTAAAGTCAAATGCTGGTACGGTTTTGTTACTAATCGACTAAAGTTATGCTTTTATTATGTTAATGTTTTGTTTTTCTTTTCTTTTCTAGTATACTACTCCAGTCCAAGCTTTCACGATTTCGCCGCTTGAACTACGGGGAGTATTAGATGATAAATATGGCCCAAGCCTGGTGTGGGGTTAAGGTCCATTAGGGTTGTAATCTATAAATAGCGATCAATAATAAAGTTACACCTACGAAGTTACAATGTCTCTCAATCAAAGAATCTACTCAAGTCATTAGAGTGTTAGGGTTAATAACCATGAGACGATCTTACCCTTAGATCATTATGTTCGTGTTGATCTCCTACTAAAAAAAAGGTACACACTTTCTTGGTATTGTTGTTCTCATTTGTCATAACGCACGTACATGGATCGTTGGATATGGAAAAACGCTTTTAATGGTTTCCGTTGCAATTTTTTGACTGTTTATTTTTCATCAAAGTCTACCTAAAATCTTTCATTATCAAATTCTATTTCACAGTTCTCAAAAACGTTAGCCAGATGCACAATCTTGCTATCAGCTATTTCTTCATCTAAAGGAAGGATGAGTTGACTAATCATAGTAGTAAAGTTTTGACTAAATATGTTTGCATGAAACGTTGTTCGACTTAGTTCTTAAGTCTTAACACGTTACAAAATGGTCCAACACTTATAGATGCAACAGAATTGGAGAAACCAATTTTGATCTAAGAACAGCTTCTTCCTGCCGCAACGCACGAGCAATTTGATCTCGTTAATATCAACTAACATGTAATATAGTAAATTGAGTATTTGAGTTCAATCAATATTTAACTAACTTATTAGAATGATCCTTTAATGCCTATGAACTATGTGGATTTTTCTTTTGTAGTGTGAAAATTTGTCAAATAATCTAATTTTTTTGAAATACATCTCATCTAAAAAGTTTGTGTTGAGAGTGTTATTTAGTTTTAATGAAATGTATCTGACAACTTTTAGTTTTAAATATGTTGTTGCCGAAACCTTTTAATTATCTTGATTATTTGAGGTAGGGTGCCACATATTGTATTGTTTGTGTTTTTTTTCTTCTGGGGTCTCGTAATATGTCTTGCCTTTCTAAAAAATAATAATGATAAACTCATTACGAACATTTCACTCAAAGATTGGGTTCATTAAGTCCTATCCATAAGGTTATAAGTAAAGAGAGCTATGTAATTTGTTTTAGGCGTTTTCAAACCCGGGTCGACCCGGCCGGTTCAACCGGTCGGACTGGTGCTCGGCCACAAAAACGGGTAAAAAAAAACCCGGGTTTCTAAAACCTGGTTAACCGGTTAAACCCGCCGGGTTTTGAGTGACCCGGGCATGAAACCCGGCCGGGTTTGGTTTTTTTAATTTTTTTTATAAAAACCGGGTTGACCCGGCGGTCGAACCGGTTGACCCGGTCAGAAAAATAAGACAATAATAAATGAAAAACCGGGTTGACCCGACGGTCGAACCGGTGCCCGATGACTTGACCGGATCGATTAAAAAGCCTGTTTTTAAAACATTGGTATTGGTTTTAGGTAACCATGAGCCAATGAACTAATATCATATAGAAATAGTAGTTGAGGTGCTATAAATACAACTCGAAAACAAAGAGAACCTAAATTGATCCTTAGACATACCATGAGCTCACTTATGTAAACAGTTAGAGTGAGAGTGGAAGTGGGGTAGCCAATGAGACAAGCTTTGGCTCCTTTAGGTTTCTAAAGTGGTGAAAAAGTATTTGTTGCTCCATGCCATAAAAGATACTCTAGGTTATAAATTCAAATGTAACATATTTTTTACATGCAAATATATGTAACACATTTATTAGATCGTTAAGATAAATTTAATTTCAGACATACTTTATCAGAAAAAAAGTAAGGAAATAAATAGTTACAATAGCACACGTACTTGATCTATATCGTGAAAGGATGTAGTTTGGTAGAATTACATGCTAACATGCATCTTCAATAACAAAAGAACCATAATCACACGTATACAAAATTGAAATTTCGTAAGTTATTTTCCTTTTTTTGTATTATGAGCTTATTAAGTAAGCTTATAAACTTTACAAGCACATAAACCTTAAAAATAAGTTTACGAGCTTATCATCTTTTAATAAACTCATAGTACATCAAATTAAGTTAGTTGAACACCTCTAAAACTAGGTCATCAAATGAACTAATTAGTATGGATTTAGGTATTCCAACACACAAAATAAGCTAACCTTCAATTTCAAAACAAAGATAATTGCATTTAAAAGAAGAAAGACATAACTGATTATTCATGATTACTTAATTAGGATCTAGATTTGGGACCATGGTTCCAGGTTTTATTAGTCTTTATTTACTCAAAAACTAGATTATGTCACAAAACAGTGACGATGAAATGAATTCTGATAAATAATGAATTAAGTTCCGAATTTATACTCAGCCAGTGTTATTGATTTACATTGTAATAAATTGTTTCGAAAACGAGTCATTGTCATAATTTGTCTTCAAAGCATAATACTGGTAATCACTCGTTTATTAAAGATAAATAGCAGGCCTAAGTCCGGTTTGTGGCAAAGGGTACATTAGGGTTTCTATGTAATTTGTCATTATAAATAGTCATTAATAAGAATGCAAGACCTACAGGGAATTACAACTTCTGACATCGTTTTCATGACGACAAATTCTAAAACCGTGTATCTTTTTACAAAGCAACTTCTTTTATCATGTTACAGATTTTTTTCGACAAGTCCATTTCCCACTCACGTGATTTCTTCTAGTGAAGAGGACACTCTTGTGGTGGGACGAGCACAAGAGCGAAACTCAGATAAAACATGTGTAGTACCGATCCCAACCAAAGATTCAAGACAGATAGGTGGCCACCATACCTGGTTTGCTTCTCCCTCTTTAAAGCTACATGGACATTTATTTCAAATAATACATACATCAAACAGTTAATTGCTTAAACATTCAGTTGAATGACAAACACACGCGTCCTACTTAATTTACACTTCCTTAATACGTATTTTGTCTACATGGAAAATTAATCCCACAATTTCTTAGTTGGCGGATCACATTAGTACTATTAGAGTACAAGCTCGTTGATAACAAATCTTAAGGAAACGGAGAAAACCTCAAAAATGTGTTTTGTAATTTTCTGTCATATGTTACCTTTTTTTTTTAAACGGCGATTGAATTAGAAACTAGCAAGAGCCTAGAACAGAAGAAGTTTTCTGTCAAATGTTACTAAAACAGATTTTCGGAATTGGGAAGAAACTTTTGTGAAAAGAGCCATTTTGAACACGTTTTTAGTTTTTCTTCTGAAGCTTGGACGTACGTTTAGGTTTTCTTTAACCACTTAACAACTAAACTGATACAGATAACCTTGCATATACGCAAATACACATACATACACATTTAAGTAAAACAAGACAACAAGCAAGAGGGAAGACATAATAAATGCAAAGGCATGGATGTGTAATTTTTCCCTAACCACTTTACAACTAAAGACCCCATGTATAAGAAATACATGTCCATATGTAACATCTAAAACTCCCACTTATATCTCTTACCCCACACTTACAAATGTTGGTGGGTTTTGTCTTTGAGGTGCTTGATTTACATTCATGACTAAATTATTATCACATCACACTCATCAAATGTGTGTTTTTTCTTTTATGATTCGTTTGCGTATGTAACTTACATTTTCAAATTATTATGTCACAATCCAAATAATGCTGATCAATTTGGTAGCAGACAATGACCATCACTGATCCTGTTTCTTGTTGGAATTTTGTTCTTAGAGACTGAAGTTTGCTCATTGTAGTTTTTTATTCCAATGTTCTACATCCTTTGATAAGTTTCTATGGTTAAATATAATCAAATATTTACGTGTTAATGTTTAAATACATGCATCCATTTTGTTACACCAACTGCAACAACAATATATATCCAATTGTATCGGCGCAAGGTATGGTAAAATGTAACCAACCGTACGAGAGACTGCTTTTAGGGAACATCTCCGGCAAATGTAGGTCTTCATGTATATGTGTGTAATCACACTCGAGAACCTAAGAATTTTACCACTTTTTCCTCTACGGGCAAGAAGGATATCGTCTTCTATGTTAATAAGCAAATAACTGAAAATGTTTCATTTGTGGAACTTGTTAAGTTGTTATTGCAACCATGAAACATTACGAATAGTCGGGTATAAATAAAACCCGACGTGCATTGCTTTGAGTCTATTAATTAGAACATAATTTAGTTGTCCACTTTTGCGATTTTTCCTCTTGATAAGTAGAGTTAGTAAACTTGTTTAAAATAAACTTATAAAATAATTAATTTTTATAACGGTGTTTTCATTTTTCCAATTTTGATTTTGACATAATTCGAATTTACAAGACAATACCTAACCAGGCCAACATGTTAAGGCACAAAAGCCCCATACGCTAGCCAATATACAATACCAAGACCCAAAAGATCTTGTCAAAAGACGGATTTCTGTTTAGTGTACTCGGGGAAGTCGAGTCTTTTTTGCTCTAAAATTAATACGCAATCTAACCGATATTCCTGGCCATCCTAAAATGTTCACCAATCGACATTGATGTATTCTGAGACTTGATCTCACCTTAGCCCTAACCGTGTGTCCCAAGATTATCATGTTAATTACATATTAGTTAACCCCTTTACGAGATTAAAGTATGATGTTTGTCAAATTCACAATCTTCTAAGGGACCTCATGTATAAGTTCTTCTTTGTAACTGTTTCTACATTTACCATACTCCATTTACTTTTATCTTGGTTTCGTTTTATAATACGTCAATGTTATATATATAAACTTATAAATATATTAGTTGGTTTGAATTTTAAAGCAAACATGTCAACCAAACTATATTTTGATTCCAACTTTTTGGTTTTTCTGTGATCTCTTCTTTGGGTGTTTTATGTTTTCGCTTTTCTTTTTGTCGCGCTAGGAGCAATTGACTAAGATACCCCATGTATAATTTTAATGGTCATGTCAAACCAAAGACTTTCCAACATTCATTGGTGGATTGAAGCATAGATTGCTTCTTCAAACACCAAAATGCTCACTTGTGGCTTTAGTATCGACATGAATCGATTACCTTATTAGCATGCGTGTCAGCATGTGCTTTCAACTTAAAATTTTATTACAAACTAGGAAAAATAGTCATGAAAGGCTAGTTTTTTTTCTGCGTATGAGACATGAAAGCATAAATCTTCATGTAATCTTACGTTATGTTGGCCAAAAATGTAAGAGCACTTGTAACCTTATGGCTTACGGTTTGTTAGATTACATTTGCCTTTCACAGGATCAATATTCTAGAATTTCAACTTCTTGTGTTTTAATAAGTCCATACTGTAATGGTAAGCTCTTGATGTTTCCTAATTCTTGCTCGAATAAATTATAAAATGGTTGTTAAAAACCTTTTTATGTAGATTCTGTATGATTGCGTCATGTTTAGAGTTAAGTTACTTGGCTAAACGTCAAGGTTGCTTTCATCTCCTTGTACCATATTCATGTTTCAAAATGTTAATCGCAATAATTAGTTACTACTAATATCTTTCTGATAATTATTTGAGTACCAATAATCATTATGATTTCATTAAGCCCTCTACTATGCTGCCTATGCATACAAGTGTCTGGTCAGGGATGCTAACTCTGTAATGGGCGTTGTGTTGTTTGGTTATTTTGTGATGAGTGCCACCCTTAGAAAATATATGTTAACAGATCCTCAAAGTCAGTGACTCGTTTGTCTATTTCAGTGTTTTATGTCCTTCTTAGAGTAATTACATTGTTAAGTCAATCACGAAACGTTTGTAAAGATCAAAGACGATAAAGTCCAAAATACCCTAATCATGAGATCCGTGGTCCTAAATTGAACCTTAAAATCTACCTTATACAATAGGTTTGGTTGGGTAATTTTGGTCCAAAGCCTAGTAGATAAATCTCTTGTTAATCTCAATTATGATAGGAATCTAAGACAAACCTTCATTAAATGAGTTCATTTAGTCTTCATTTTACTCAACCGATTATGACTAATAAACTTTACGCCATCATTCTTTCTACCGCAGTTGTAACAACATATAATATTGCATCACATCCTGTTTGTGTTGATGCATTTGTGACTGATAAATGGTATTTGGTTTATTGGCTCACATTTTTGTTTCTTGGTGTCTTAAGTTCTGCATGGATCGGATTATCTTATATAAGCATATAGGTAAATCATGATTCATCTTGTAACCTTAATAACAAGGTGTGAGGCTAGGCGGTGTAGAAGACAACTTTAGCATAGCTTAATATGGCATTAACAAAACAACATCATATCATGTTTACAAGGAAACGCAAGTTAAAAAAGAGTATTCATATTACCAACTTTTTGAAGAGCTAAAAAAGCCTTAGTATAGACATGTGTTAAACCTGTTTCCTAATCAAGTATCAAGAAGAAAACATAAACCAACAGAAATGAAATGAAATGAAGTGTCATCATGTTTTTGAGATTTTTGGGGAGTTGGTATTCTTTGCAAACTCACATTAAAATTCCAAGACACATGAATGGCATCAAATGGACCTTTCAACCACCAAAGGCCCATGTGTCATTCTTCAGCCTAAATACCCTTCCAAGTTACAACAACAATATAATCCAAACAACAATATAAAATAAAATGAAACTAAAACTAGCAATGGGGCCATATTAACATCCATGGCAAATTAAATATGCCGTATTGGATGACCTATATGAGTGGGTTGTAAACATATATTTTAGAAATGACCAAATGTCCTCAAACAATCGACATCCTAGAATGTTTGACAAGTGTTTATGGTTAAATATAATCATTTATTTTAGACAAAAATACACAGTTGGTCTTTAAACTTGCCAAAAAATATTGTCGGGGGTTTAAACTTGGCATTTTCGTCGCCATAAGTTGTTTTTTCAAGTTTTTGAGACCAATTGAGTCTTTTGACCCGTAATGCTCAGGTCAATGTCTCGTTATTTATTATCAAATCCCGTTATTCTTATGAAAAAACTATTTTGCCCATATATAATGTCATCCATCACCCTTTTCTTCTTTTTATCAAACAAAAAATTCATCCATCTCCCTTACATCTCCATGGAGACAAACATCCATCATCTCCCCTCATATTACTCAAATCTCCGACGACCACCACAACACCACCGATGCCGATAATGATGCCCGATTGATCTATCTCTCCAACCTCATTTCCAAGGTCTCTTACCTTTTATTTCTTTCATTTTATATGTATTTTACTACACATGGGTCAAACAAAAAATTATTAACAGGTAGCACGTCTCTTACCATTTTTTTTAATTACTTTACTATTTTGTAGTTTACTTGTTTAATTGCGTTTTTTAGTCGCGGATAAATGTATATGGGGATGCTGATATTTTTAATGTTAATTGATTATTTAGAGTTAAATAATGTTCTTAGTTGTGTGTTTTTGTGTTTTGGATGGCCATTTGTTGTGAGTGGTTTTTCTAAAGTGTCATATGATGAAACTACACCAAGTGATATGCATGTTGTTGTTTATGGTAAATGTAAAGATTTGATGGAAATTATTAAGGAATTGGATGAGTATTTTCTTAGGGCGGCTGATTCTGGTGGCATGTTGTCTGCTTTGTTGGAGGTTCCTAAATGCATCTCAGTTGTGCCATCTTTCGATGTGCCGACAATGTTGATGTATTTCCATCACTTGGCTACACCCTTAGGTTATTCAAATAAGAATTATAGTACCATTAGATAAGGGGAACCTAATTACTTTTTGTTTTATGTATAACTTTTTTTCTTTTGGTGTTTGGATATAATGAGACTGAATCTGATTATGGTTATATAGAGGGTGTTGGGATTGCTTATTAAAACTGCTTGTTTTCTTTTATATAAGCGAACTGTGAATGGTTATTTGTCTGTCTGAGGGAAATAAGCAGTTTGAGAATTTCTTATTCATATGACTTATCTTATTATGATTAACTATTAAATCCTTAAACAAGTAAAATTTCCGAGCACTAAAAATTCAATTATTCACGTTTCTACAGCAAAAGAAAATCGAAGCACTGTTTCCTGCACTGCCTTTTGTTACGTTCCTGCTAAACAGTTCCAAACACCCTCAGATGTCAAATTATAAAGTTTACATGTAGCTGCAACGGATCCTGAATAAATGATTATTTGATTAGTTACAGGTCGTTTTGTGTAGTTGCAAAATCACTTATCTTTCTAAACTCGTAACTTAACTTAGATAATGGGGGCAATGCTCGCCTTTGCTCACTTATCGATATACATTGTTGTTTTTAAACTTCTCTATTAATTTAATTTGTTTAACGTGAAGAAAGAAGAAGATGTTTTATATCAGTATCGTCATAGTAATCAGGTCTCTTTTTGCTGCTAGCACTTATTAAGCAGACTTGAGTCACTGAATTAAGGTTTGTATAAGTCTTAGACATGTCCATAATTAAGAAAATAAGTGCCTACTGTCAATATAATCTCAAGTTATATACCAATAGGTCCAACTACAAGAAGAGTCATTAAATTCTTCTTATATCCCAAGCTTTTGTCTATAGGTCGTATTGTTAACCTATATACTAAGAAATGGTTCAGTTAGGGTTGTGTGTTTTTCTCTAGCAGGTCAAATGGATTAAATAGACAAACATAAGTAAAAAAGTAAACATGTGGAATGGGTGAAGTTGCTCAAAGTGTTACTTTAATGTATTCGCTATACAACATACCTACCCATTTGGCACTTCTACCTTTGCCTCTAATTTGGATAGATGTATCACAAAGGATGGCACTTAAAACCTAGCTGTTATCTTCATGCCTTTTTTAATCTAAACTATGATTGCTGTATATTGAGTCATAATGCCATAATTTTCAAGAGATTCCAATTTAAATTAATTGCTACTCCTTAATGCTTTGTAGCCGATGCTTAAGTTAGTTTCTTATTATAATCGGTAGAGGTGGCAAATGAGTAGGCTAGTCCGGTTGGATAAGAGGTCAGTACAAGTAACGGGTCCGGCTCAAATGGTTAAAATAAATTAAACCCAGTTTGACCTATTTTTACGCATGTGGCAAAGTTTTCTACCTCTAATAGTTGGTATACACCCAAAGGAGTTATTTATACATTTAGAGGCTTTGTGGGCGACAACACACCTCATACACCCTCATATACGACTTTGTGCTCAGAAATGCTAACTCTTTAATGGGCGTTGTCTTGTTTGGTTATTTTATGATGAGCGCCACTCTTAGAAAATGTATGTTAACAGATCCTCAAATTCAGTGACTTGTTTATCTATTTCAATCATGGTCGTCTCGTGGTTTTCGGTGGCTTTAGACAATAAAAACAAAAAAGCCTTATTACACTTGTAAACTAAAGAAAAATTGCATATAAACTTGAATTATATGACCCATATATGTTTAATATTATACGTATTTATATGCAAAATTAATAAAAATGTGGCACCCATATATGTTTAATATTATACGTATTTATATGCAAAATTAATAAGAATGTGGCACCTTTTAAATGTGCGACAACACCTATTGCACACCCTCCCTCTGCGACCCCTCTTATTTAAATGTGTCCTTCTTAGAGTAATTACACTAATAAGTCAATCACGAAACGTGATAACATCAAATAGTCATGAATATTTAGTGTCAATTTCCCCCGTTAATGCTCGTTATTTATATCATTTATATGGATTTACGCTTGTTTTTCATTGTTTTACACTTTCAGGTAAATTACGAGCATTGGAGCTAAAGAGACGCGGAAATGGAAACGTTACTAAAGATTTATCACAGTATGCTTATTTTGAAGAAGTTATGGCGTAACTCATCTCTCACATTACGCCGTAACTATTGCGTGACCCAGAAGTCCAACTTATCAAGAGGTTACGGCGTAACTCCTTCCAAAGGTTACGACGTAACTCCATTAGGTCAAAAGAGGTTCCACGCCGCTGATACTTACGCCATAACTACTGCATCACTTACGACGTAACCGTGTTTATTGAAGACTACGGCGTAACCTCTTATAAGGTTACGCCGTAACTAGCAGATCTAGTGCATTTACGGAGAAATAGAAGGTTACGGCGTAACTCATCTTTTGGTTACGCCGTAACCCAGACCTGGCCTATAAATACTCCACGAATTCCAGCATTTCAAAGCATCCCATTCCATACACAACACTCTGAGAATGTGGGAAAAAGCTCAAGGGAGGTCTAGGGAAGCATACGGAGCTGTTTCCAAGGGAGAAGTCACACCATTACGATAAGCTTTAGCGTTTATTATTTCTTTTACTTTCAATTCATGTATTTCGTACCTTTGAATATTGAATTGATGTGCATGATTAATATGAGCGGCTAAGCACCCTTTGGTGCTAGCCTAGTTATGATTCCTTAATTGTTTTGTTTGCGTTTACCTTTACTTCCATACAATTATTTCTAAGTGTATGCATGCATAGTTCTTTGGTAGTCACCCCTGGTTCGGTAGTTTTGAATGGCGATAGAGGACAATTGCCTAGGAGATATGACCAACTGACCCTAGGTGAGCGGACTGAGACAGGAAGGGTAAGATATGACCAACTGACGACCCTTTCTACTTGTGCGATTTGACCAACTGATCACCTTTCGTTTGGATGAACTTAAGAATTGGGGGGTGTAGTGTCTAAGTTCCTAACGGCCGGGCACTCACTATTTAGAATCTAGCATGTAGCGGTACTTAATGACTCGGCTTAGGGGACCAGGAACAACAGGACTTATGACGGTGCGCCTGATTTCTCCTGTGGTGGCATCTTTGCTGATAGGTTAGGGCGAATTGACCAAATGATGTCCTCTCGAATTTGACCCCACCTGAAGTAATTGGAAGTAGGTAGACGTAGATATAACTAGTTAGGAGGATTAACTAGGTTAGCACCACTATTCCTCTATTGATTTCCCTTCTACCATTTATTTGCTTTTATATTCTGCATTAGTAGTTTAATTAATTAAAACCCTTTCAAACCATTAAAATTCTGTGACAATTAGACTTAGTAATTATCCGACACACACAGCTCTTAGGACGACCTCAACTTTACCATTTACTACACTACACACGACTGGGTACACTGCCCGCTAGTGCATTAGGGTAGACCATAGGTATAGCGAGACACTATAAATATTAAGACCTGGTCAGTAAAACATGCATCAAATAAAGTCCAAAATACCCTAATGAGATCCGTGGTCCTAAAGTGAACCTTAAAATCTACCTTATACAATATGTTTGGTTGGGTAATTTTGGTCCACAGCCTAGTAGACAAATCTCTTGTTAATCTCAGTTATGATAGGAATCTAAGACAAACCTTCATTAAATGAGCTCATTTAGTCTTCATTTTACTCAACCGATTATGCCATCATTCTTTCTACCGCAGTTGTAACAACCTATATTATTGCGTCACAACTTGTTTGTGTTGATGCATTTGTGATTGATAAATGGTATCAGTTTATTTGTTCACATTTTTGTTTCTTGGTGTCATGAGTTCTGCATGGATTGAATTATCTTGAATTACCCTGTTTCCAAATCAAGTATCAAGAAGAAAACATAAACCAACAGAAATGAAATGAAATGAAGTGTCATCATGTTTTTGCAGATTCTTGTTGGGTTAGTATTCTTCAAAACTCACACTTAAATTCCAAGAAACATGAATGGCATCAAATGGACCTTTCAACCACCAAAGGCCCATGTGTCATTCTTCAGCCTAAATACCCTTACAACAACAATATAATCCAAACAACAATATAAAGTAAAATGAAACTAAAACTAACAATGAGGCCATATTAACATCCTATGGAAAATTAAATGTGCCCTATTGGATTGCCTATCACTACTAAAATTGGGGCTTTTAACCACGAAACACTTTTAGCTACGGTGAAGTCGTAGCTGAAAAGTGTCGCGCGTGACTAAATTTTTTTTAGACTTTGACTTTGACTTTTAACGAGAAAATTTTGGTCAAAAAATGAGCTTTAGCATTTAGCCACGATGGGTGTCGTGGTTAAAAGTTTTTAATATCGTGGCTAAAAGAATTTAATATTATTTTTCGAGCATCGGTAAGAGCCAGAATACAAATAAAAATCGTAAAACTTTTAGTCACGGCGGACGTTGTGGCTAAAAGTATTTACTACTTTTATTTGTTTTCTGGATTTAACTAAATATTAATAAAAAAGTATCGAGACTTTTAGCCACGACAAAACTCGTGACTAAAATTTATGACTTTATTTTATTAAAATCAAATTAATTCTGAAAATTTTAAAAAATAGTTAAATCTTTTAGACCGAGCAAAGTCGTGACTAAAAGTATTTACAAATTTCTTTGAGAAATTTAAATTTACCTCCAAAATTTTGGCTTAGAAGTGGTTCCCGCTCAACCTTTAGCGACGACGTGTCGTGGCAAAAGGTTTATTCTAATTTATACTTAAGGAGTGTCATAAACAGTTAATTATATTTTTTATGTTTGGTATAAAATAATGCGAGTCTTGTAAGTTGTGTTAACGATAACTAAGATTATACGTACGATATATGTTCTACGATTGTATCCGGTTCGAACAAAATAAAATGAATTTAACACTACAAGAAAAAAAGAGAACACGAGACAAAGAATTGGTGAGGACATGGATGTCCTCGTTAAAGACCCACTAAACGAAAAAAAAAAATCGAGTTCAAACTTTGACCGTGGCTAGCTTGCGCTGAATTTTTACGTTTGATCTTTGGAGAAGACATGTCCTCGCCAAAGGTAAGGGTCAGAGTTTAACTCCATTTTTTTTGTCTTTCCATATTTCATTTCAGTCGGCTCGAAACTTTCCTCCCGGAAGTATTGGCGAGGAAATGTCCTCGCCAATAGTCTGCCTGTATTATTGACCATAATTAGACCTATGATTATAGAATTGTTAACACTGGTTACGATGTGTCGTTGTATTTGGCGAGGACATGTCCTCGCCAAATCTTAAGTCAAAGTTTGACTTTTTATCGTTTTTCATTTTCGCTACTTGTTTTGGCTCCAAACTTTTCCGCTAATATTTGGCTCCAAACTTTCCCACTCTCATCTTTTACTATAAAAGCAACCTTACAAACTCTTATCCTCACATCAACCTCGATCACAAACTCTTATCCTCATCCTCAAAACTTCTTATCCTCAAACCAACCTCACTAACTCAGATGGAGCAAAATGATCCTTTTAAGTATGCATGTGGAAGAGGAAATATAAAGCTAAGAGAATCAAATCACAAGCATAGCTATGGTATACTTTACTATGCATGTCCTCTTTAAAAGGTGAACAATCATAACTTTTTTATTTACGTAAATGTATAAATAAGTTGGTTGTTAAAAAGACATTTCTTATGATTATCTTACTATGTAACAGCTAACAAAAAAGAATATGGATATAGATATGTTATATGGAAGGATGAATTTGATCTCCAGCTCCATGTAAGTTCTTCTCATAGACCTTCAACACATCAACGTTTTTCCAAACTTTACAGTGACGCACCATTGTGGCTAAAAGTTATTGACTTTCTGCAAAACAATGTCGTGGCTAAAGGTATGAATATGTCGTGGCAACAGGTGTATAGCCACGACATCTGGACGTGACTAAAAGTGATGATTCTTGTAGTGTTATATGTGTGGGTTGTAAAAATTATTTTAGAATTGACCAAATGACCTCAAATATTCGACATCGTAAAATGTTTGATAAGTGTCTATGGTTAAATATAATCAGATATTTATGTATTAATGTTTAAATACATGCATTCATTTTGTTACACCAAGTGCAATTATAATATCCAATTGTATCGGATCAAGGTGTGGTAAAATGAAGCAAACCTTTCCCCTGCCCGAGGGTAGAGAAACTGGTTTTAGGAACATCTCCGACAAATTTAGGCCTAGATGTATATGTGCGTAATCACACTCGTGGTTTGCTAATATGGGATCATGTTTTTGCTATGGGCAAGAAGGATATCGTCTTCAAACTGAAAATGTTTCATTTACGAAACTTGTTAAGTTGTTGTTGCAACCATGAAACATTACAAGTGGTTGGGTATAAATAAAACCCAGCGTGCATTGCTTTGATCCTATCAGAACATAATTTAGTTGTACTTTTGCGATTTTTCCTCTTGTAATGAGAAGTTAGTAAACTTACTTAACATAAATTTATAATATAATTAATTTTTAGAATGGTGTTTCCATTTTTTCATTTTGATTTTGACATAATTCGAATCCACAAGACGATACCTAACCGAGCCAACATGTTAAGGCACAATAGCCCCACACGCTAGCCCATATACAATACCAAGACCCAAAACATCTTGTCAAAATTATCATGTTAACTACATAAAAAGGTAAACAGAAAGCAAGAAGAATTTTTGTTAGGGTACTCGGGAAGTCATGTATTTTTTGCTCTAAACTACGTAATCTAACCGATATTCCTGGCCACCCTAAAATATTCACCCATCGACGTTGATGTATTCTGAGACTTGATGACACCTTAGCCCTAACCATCGCAAGATTATCATGTTAATTACATATTATTTAACCACTTCACCATATTAAACTATGATGTTTGTCAAATTCACAATCTTCTAAGGGACCTCATGTATAAGTTCTTCTTTGTAACTTCTTTCTACATTTACTATAACATGATTCCAACTTTTTGGTGTTTTTGTGATCTCTTCTTTGGGTGTTTATGTTTTCGCTTTACTTGTTTTCATGCTAGGAGCAATTGACTAAGATACCCCCAGGGATACTTTTTGTTGAAATATTAGGACTTAATTTGTTATTTGATTATACCTTGAGGGACTAACTTTGCTTATTTATGTTTGCAGTATCAGTCCTAAGGATGTTTGATAGAAAGGTTGTGCTGCTTATAGAATTTTATAGAAAGACATGAGGTCAAGAAAATATAAAAGAAACACGGAAGGTCTTATTTGCAAACTATGGAGGGACTAGAAGCTGCAATATGTCAAAGTTCTTAGTTATATGTAAAAAAGGTTCAAGATCAGCCATTGACCTTATATGTGTGATTTGATTTTCTGTCTCAAAGACATAATTCTCTCAATACTCTTATATAGAAAAACCCTAGTTTGATTGATCATCTTGATCAAAGTATTGTTTTCTCTTGTATTGTTCTGGTAACTTGATTGAGATCAAGTGATTATTGTTTCTGGTTTGTGATCTGTTTGAGAACAGTTTTGTACTTGTGGTGGTTTAAATCAATAAAACAAAGTTTAGATTGTGTTTTTTCTACATGGTATCAGAGCAGATACGATCTATCTCGCTCAAAAAACTGATTTTAAAAAATTAGGTTTCGTCAATTTGAGGGTTTTTTACAATTACTTTGTTTTCTTTCAGTTAACTTATGTTAATTGATAGATCTGTTGTTGAATAGTTTAGATCTAAAAGTTTTTTGAATACGCCTATTTTTTGAAATTTTTTGGGTTTGGTTAATTTAAGGCTTTTTATAATTAAAAGCCTTTATGGTCGATTAAGTGCTTTTAATCGATAGATCTGGTGTTCTTGGTTCGATTGGTGGTGGTTCTGGTTATTTTCCCTAATTTTGAGAAATTAGGGTTTGCTGTTTTTAGATCTGGTTATTGGTTCTTGGTATCTGCTATATCCCTTGACTAAGTGAATCAATGGTATAGTAGGTTTGGTATTTCACTGCTGCTATTTGTGTGCACTGTAACACCTCTCACATTCTTTTACCGTCTATCTCTTTATTTTCTTGCAATAGATTGTCGGAGGATAGGTTTGAGAAACATTGGAATTTGAGGATTGTTGTTTGTGGTGTTTATGTGCTTTATTTGTATTTTTTATTGTTTTGTTTATTATCTGATTGCTTATGTGCGCCCTTGACCTACCACTTCAGTGGCAAGGAATGCCAGGGAACTACCTTCTCTCCCTTTTGTGTGTGTGTGATTGTTTTTGTATTTTTTTTTCATCATGTCTCTTCATGGTAATACTCCACATGTTACACCACTTGCTTCTGCTGATAATAACTCTAATGAAGAATATTATATTTAACCTGTTACTTTGATAAGTAAATTGGATTTGAGTCACCCTCTGCATTTACACCCTTATGAATCTGCTACTTTAACTGTAATATCTGTTAAACTTAAAGGAACAGAAAACTATAATTTTTGGTCTTGTGCAATGCTTTTGGCTATAGAAGAAAAAACAAAACTGGTTTTATTGATGGTACTTGCACAAGATCTAATATTGATGATGTTTTGGCCAGACAATGGGATAGGGTAAATGTTGTAGTTCTTGGGTGGATCTTTAACTTATCTCTGAAGAGATTTTCCTAAGTCAAATTTTTTCAAAAAAGGCTTCAGATGTATGGGATGAGCTTAAAGAAACTTTTGATAGAGTTGATGGTTCTGTGACCTTTAACTTGCATCATAAGATTAACTCCTTAACTCAAAATAGGAGCACTATTGCTGAATACTTTAATAAGTTGGCTACCTTATGGAAGCAATTTGTTGCTTTAATTCAGTTGCCTAGATCTATTTGTCATGCTAGTGGTGATTTTAAAAAAAGCATAATCAACTTATGAAACTAATACAATTCTTAATGGGCTTGGATGATACTTATATGCAAATAAGAAGTAATATTCTTTCTATAGATCTTTTTCCTGATGTTAAGGGTGCTTATGCTATCATTAGTAGTGAGGAGTCACATAGAAAAGTGGTTTCTGGTAGTACTAGTAGAAATCATAATTCTGCTTTTGCTACTAAAGTTGTTAATCAACCTGTTAATCAGTCTAATAATCCAACTGCTCATTTTAATATAGTGATTGATAATAGAAGAAATATTGGTTCTGGCCTGTTGTTGTTTGTGAGATCTGTGGTTTTAATGGACATACTAAAAAAAATGTTTTAAATTGGGATATCATCCTAATTTTGGAAAAAAAGGGGAACAACAACAGATTTCAAAATAACACCAAAAACGTTTTCTAATAACAACTCTGTTGGAAATAATGTTGGGTCAAGTTTATCTTCTAGTTTACAGATGAACAACTTAATACTCTCATTTCTCTTATCAAAGACAACTCTCTCAATAGAAAGAATGTGCAAGCCAAAATGGCACATACTTATTATTAGAACAGCAGAATTTTCAATCAAAAATTTCACAAATATTTTTGCTCAGATAGTAATTTGCAATCTAAGATTACTTCTAATGGTAAAATTGTGGACTCTGGTGCTAATCAGCATATGACATACACTAATAAAGATTTAATTAATGTTTTTGATATTTCTCATCTTAGAATAAAGGTTGGACATCCTAATGGGACCGAGGCATTTATCTCTAAAATTAGAAATCTCAAGCTAACTGAATCATTAATTCTGTATAATGTGTTGGTTATACCCGAGTATTGTGTTACATTGATTTCTATGCATAAGCTTGCCAAAGATAATAAAATCTTGGTTGCCTTCGATGAGAATAAATGTTATTTTTTGAATCAGTATTTGAATATAAAAAATGTTCTAGGGAATAGTAATCAATGTGGAGGGCTGTATTATTTCAATACAAGAGGTATTTCATTTAAGTATGATAATTCTTGTTTTAAAACTTGTCTTTCTCAATATGACTGGCACTGCAGGCTTGGTCACCTTCCAAACCCTGTTCTAAATGTTTTAAAAACTAATTTACAGTTTGATTCTAAAGATAAAAACATTGTTTGTGAAATCTGTCAAAGGGATAAACAAACTAGAGAACCTTTTCCTTTAAGTGATCATAATACTTCTGCTTTAGAAGAACTTGTGCATTTAGATCTATGGGGACCTTATAAGGTTGCTAGTAAAGAAGGTTACAAATATATTATTTTTTTACTATTGTGGATGATTTCACAAGAATTGTTTGGGTATATCTTATAAAAACTAAAGATGAAGTTTTTCATTATATCACTATTTTCAATAATCTGATTAAGACTCAGTTTAAACAGAAAATCAAAAGTTTTAGAAGTGATGCGGGAACTAAATTTGTAAATCAGACATTTACTAGCTTTTGTAATGAAAAAGGAATTACTCATCAGTCCTCTTGTGCATACACATCTCAACAAAATGGTATAGCAGAAAGGAAACATATGCATCTTTTAAATGTGGCTAGATCCCTTCTGTTTCAAAGTGAATTCCTCTTAGATATTGGACTGAATGTATTCTTACTGCCACTTTTCTTATTAACGGATTGACTTCTTCTGTGCTAAATGGAAAATCACCTTATGAAATGATATATAAAAATAGGCCTGCTCTCTCTGATTTAAGAATGTTTGGTTGTTGTTGCTTTGCTACTATTTTTAATACTAATGACAAGTTAAGTAGTAGATCTGAGAAATGTGTGATGATCGGGTATTCTAATTTAAAAAGGGATATAGGTTATATAGTCTTGACAAGCATCAGTTTACCCACTGATGAAAAGAGAGTAAACCCTAAGCTGAATAGTGATAGAGTGTCACCAAGTGAAAGCAGCTACTCTCATTTATCTGGTAGAACTCCTGACACTGGTATAAGTGATTCTTCTGTTGGTAAACCAGAAGATAATATACAAACAAATGACAGTTCTTTTGCTGATAAGGATGAGATGGTTGCTACACTTGAAGAAAATTTTAATAATTCTGACTGTAATTTGAATCAAGATTCAAATTCTTCATTTTAGGAAGTTCTACCTTTAAGAAGGTCTTTCAGGCCTTCTATTTTTCCTGAAAATTATAATGATTTTGTTGTTGAGTCTAAAGTTAAGTAAAGTATTGAAAGTTTTGTTGATTATTCAAAACTTAACTCTAGAAATATCTATTTTACTGTGCAGCTTAACAAAAATCATGAGCAAAAAAATTATTTTAAAGCTTCAAAATATGCACATTGGACTGATGCTATGAATAATGAGATTGAAGCTTTATATAGAAATGATACTTTTGAGATTACTGTGTTACCTCCTGATAGAAAAGCTATATGAAGTAAATGGGTGTTTAAAATTAATTATAAATCTGATGGAGAAATTGATAGATACAAGGCTAGACTTGTAGCTAAGGGCTTTAATCAAAGAGAGGGTGTTGATTATGAGGAGACTTATTCTCCAGTTGTTAAGATGGTTACTGTTAGATGTTTGTTAAACATTGTTGTTCAGAATAACTGGCATATTTTCCAGTTAGATGTTAATAATGCCTTTTTATATGGTGATCTTAATTAGACTGTTTATATGAATTTACCAGAAGTATTCTTTCATGATGGTGATAACAGAGTTGTCAGACTTAAAAAGTGATTATATGGTTTGAAACAAGCCCCTAGGAAATGGAATGCTAAACTCACTTATGCTCTTATTGAAAATGGATTTAGTCAAAGTAAAGGTGATTATTCTTTATATACTAAGTCTAATAATGGTGTGTTTATTGCATTACTTGTTTATGTGGATGATATAATCATTACAGGAAATAATGTTTCTGAAATAGAAAATTTCAAAGGTTTCGTAAAACTAAGTTTTTGATTAAAGATTTGGGGAAACTGTAGTATTTTCTTGGTATAGAAGTTGTTGATACTGATGCAGGCATTTGTTTAAACCAAAGAAAATATTGTTTAGATTTGTTAAGTGAGTTTGGCATGCTTGGTTGCAATCATGCTAAGACTCCCTTGCAGTTTAAACTTGTTATTACAAATCAAGCTACTAATGATGATCCATTGTTGGATAACATACTGATTATCAAAAACTTATGGGGAAGTTAATCTACTTATCTAATACTAGGCATGACATCTCTTGTGCTTTACATTACTAAAGCCAATTTATGCATTCTCCTCTCAAGTCTCATCTCAGAATAGATTTTAAGATACTTAGGTATCTGAAAGGAGCTCCAGGTTTGGGTATTCATATTACTAAGAATTCTGGTATATCTCTTCTTGCTTATTATGATGTTGACTAGGCTAAATGTGTTGTGACTATAAAATCGGTCACTGGCTATTGTGTTTTCTTATGTGGGTCTTTAGCATCTTGGAAAAGTAAAAAACAATCTACTCTCTCTAAAAGTTCAACTGAAGCAGAGTATAGAGCTCTTGCTTCAGTCACCTGTGAAGTTATTTGGATTTTGAAAATTTTAAAATATCTTAAAGCTGAAAGTCTTTTACCTGTTCCTCTTCACTATGATAACAAGTCATCTATTAAGATAGCTACAAAACCAGTTTTTCTTGAAAGGACTAAACATCTTGAGATTGATCTGAATTTTGTTAGAGAATTTTTTTTAAATGGTGTGGTCAAAACTATGAAAGTAAAATCAAATTGCAAATATCTTAACAAAAGGGTTGGATACATTGCAACAAAACTTTTGGTAAAAAAAAGCTTAACATGTTTGATGTATATCAGATATCAGATTAAGGGGGGATGTTGAAATATTAGGACTTAATCTGCTATCTCATTATACCTTGAGGGACTAACTTTGCTTATCTATGTTTGCAGTATTAGTCCTAAGGATGTTTGATAGAAAGGTTGTGCAACTTATAGAAGTTTATAGAGAGACATGAGGTCAAGAAAATATAGAAGAAACACGGAATGTCTTATTTGCAAACTATGGAGGGACTAGAAGCTGCAATATTTCAAAGTTCTTAGCTGGATGTATAAAATGTTCAAGATCAGCCATAGAACTTATATGTGTGATTTGATTTTCTCTCTCAAAGATATAATTCTCCCAATACTCTCATATAGAAAACCCTAGTTTGATTGATCATCTTGATCAAAGTATTGTTTCTCTTGTATTGTGCTGGTAACTTGATTGAGATCAAGTGATTATTGTTTTTGGTTTGTGATCTGTTTGAGAACAGTTTTATACTTTTGTTGGTTTAAATCAATAAAACAAAGTTTAAATTGTGTTTTTCTATAATTTTGATGGTCATGTGAAACCAAATACTTCCTAACATTTGTTGGTGGATCGAAGCATTATAGATTGCTTCTTCAAACACCAAAATGCTCACTTGTGGCTTTAGTATCTACATGAATTGATTACCTTATTTTTATGCGTGTTCTTTTCAACTTAAAATTTTATTACAAACAAGGTAAAATAGTCATGAAAGCGTAGGTTTTTCTTCTGCATATGAGACATGAAAACATAAATCTTCATGTAATCTTAGGTTATGTTGGCCAAAAATGTTAGAGCACTTGTAACCTTATGCCCAAAACATAAATTATAAAATGTGTTGGTGTGTATTCGCCCAACAGCAGGGTAAGATAATCAAATGTAGCAACAATACCACTATGTGGTTACCGGATATCACTTGGAATCGTGTGATCACTTTCCAAAGTAAACTATTCGACCCTAATGCCTGGGTTACACGAATATCTACTTGGGATAAGACCAAATGTTTGTTATTGAATTAGGCACAAATCAATAACCTTTGCGCTTATAAGTGTTAATCGTTTTCTGTGTGTCCATCATGCATAATCAGATCACCTATTTATAGGAGGTTACTCTGAGCTAGTCAAATGGAATTATGAGAATTAATCGGCCCATTAATTGCCTCATAATTATCCCCATTATAGCCGTTAGTGGTTACATGACTAATTAAACGTGGTCATTATGCAGTTGTAACTGCCACTTGAATAGGTCTAAGCCCGTTACAAGCAGTACTCTCATCAGTACTTTCATAGCACTAGCAGTGGAAACACTGCTTCAGTGGAAACACTGCTTATCAGTGGAAACTGAGCACTACCAATACAAACCACTATAAGAGTCAGGGTGTTCAGGGACCTTATGGGTGTACACTCCGTACCTACTAACCCATTACAAGGTGTGAACTAATCCCATAAGTGCACTAAATTTTCCAACAATCCTTCCCAAATTTAGTTCACTTCCTTTGCATGAAAAACAAACATAAAACAAAACATGTGCATAAACAAAAATGTCCTGAGGCTTGAATTTCCATCTTAGTAAATTACACGTTCAAATATTCGAGAATCAGGGTGTTCTAAGAATTGAACCCTTCAACCCATATGAATACCTGAAGATAAAATACACACAAGTTTTCAAACACTTAATAGCTCCTGACACTATACAAGCCATGTGTCCATATCCAAATTCATGAATGTTGTAAGAGCCAAAAGTCTAAAGCTCCCTGAAGCGGAAAAACTTCAACATTCACATAGGTGGTTCCTCTTTATTCATGCTCCTGCCAAGCACTTTTTCAAAGAAAATTAACCATTAAGAAGTAAAGACTTCATCCTCCTTTTAGCAGGTTCTGAGCACAACCTTGGGATATCAAATAAACATGTGCTCCAGTCCACTGAATGTTCAGCTTTCCTCATTGAACTCAGTTCCCAAGTTTCTTTTGGAGGGAGTTGGGTGTCCTAGCATTCAGTGACTAAGTTGGACTTAAACCCATCCCTTTAGCAGACTTTATAACCAAGTCTCTAGCCAGACCCTTCGTCAAGTGATCAGCTAAGTTCTGTTGAGATCTAACAAACTCTATAGATACCACCCCATTCATGATAAGCTCACGAATCATGCTATGTCTGACACCTAAGTGTCTAGACTTACCATTGTACATCTGGCTATAAGCCTTAGCCAATGTAGCTGCACTGAAATAGGTGCTATAGGTTTAGGCCACAATGGAATCTCAAGAAGCAAGTTTTTAAACCATTCAACTTCTTTACCAGCATCTGCTAAGGCCACAAATTCAGATTCCATTGTTGAACTGGTGATGCAAGTTTGCTTCTTGGATGCCCAAGAAATTGCACCTCCTCCAAGTAGGAATACCCAGCCACTGGTAGACGAATTGTCTTCAGTGTTACTAATCCAACTTGCATCAGTGTATCCTTCCAACACTGAAGGATAGCCAGTATATGAGAGACTATAATCCATAGTTCTCTTCAAATACTTTAGTACCCTCTGAACAGCTTGCCAGTGATGAGCACTAGGATTACTAGTATACCTGCTCAATTTTCCCACTGCAAAACCAATATCAGGTCTTGTACAAGTCATGGCATACATCAAGCAGCCAATTACCCTAGAGTAATCAAGTTGAGATACAGCCTTGCCATTATTAGGCATCAGCTTCTCACAAGTATCCATAGGTGTACTCACAGGAGTACAATCAAAGTAATTGAATTTCCTCAACACCTTCACAATATAATGAGACTGAGAGATAGAAATTCTTTTACTTTCATGTTTAATCCTTATACCAAGGATAACATCAGCCTCCCCCATGTCCTTCATAGAGAACCTTGATGACAAAAATTCATTTGTCAGGTCAACCTGATTTTGGTCAGTGCCAAAGATCAGCATGTCATCAAGATATAGACAAATGATGACTCCTTTACCAGATTCATCAAATTTTCTATATACACATTTGTCAGCTTGGTTAAGAACATAACCACTGGAAAAAACTACTTCATCAAATTTTTGATGCCATTTCTTAGGTGCCTGCTTCAGTCCATAAAGAGACTTAATCAGTTTACACACCTTGTTTTCATTGCCAGGCATGATGAAGCCCTGAGGTTGGTTCATGTAAACCTCCTCATCCAATTCACCATTCAAGAAATTTGTTTTCACATCCATCTGATGAATAATCGGATTGTGAATAGACGCCAAAGCAATCAGCAGTCTTATGGTACTGATACGAGCCACAGGGGCATAAGTATCAAAATAGTCTATCCCTGACTTTTGTTTAAAGCCCTGAATGACTAGTCTAGCCTTGAACTTTTCAATAGTTCCATCTACCTTCATTTTCCTTTTGAAAATCCATTTGCAACCCAAAGGTTTGCAACCTGGTGGTAGATCAACCAACACCCAAGTGTTGTTGCCCATGATGGAATCCATCTCATCATTGATTGCTTCTTTCCAGAAAGTAATATCCTGGGACTTCATTGCTTCTTTAAATGTCTTGGGACCATCCTCAACAATGAAGCAATAGGAGTATTGGTCTGAGACCTCATCCCTTGTTCCTTTTGTTGGGAATCCTATTTAATAAATAGCAAGCTGTTAACATAGCTTCACCCCAGAACCCTTGACTCAGTCCTGAATAGGACAACATGGAATTAACCATCTCCTTCAGCACCCTGTTTTTCCTTTCAGAAATACCATTTTGCTGAGGAGTATAAGGGGTAGTCGTTTCATGGATAATTCCAACAGACTGAAAATACAGAGTATCCATGTACTCACCTCCCCCATCAGTCCTTAATCTTTTGATCAGGGACCCAAGTTGTAATTCAACTTCAGTTTTAAACACTTTGAATTTATCTAATGCTTCATCCTTAGTATGTAACAAATAGACATAACAGAACCTAGAAGCATCATCAATAAATGTGACAAAGTACTTCTTATTCCCCAAAGAAGGAGTGGCATGCAAATCACACAGGTCAATGTGTATTAGCTCCAAGAGCTTAGTCTCACGACTAACACCCTGAAAAGGTTTCTTAGTTATCTTGGTCAACATGCAAGTTTTACACTTTTCAGTGTCCATGTCAAATGCTGGGATTAACCCATCCTTAGACATATCTTGCATTCTCTTATAATGAACATGGCCAAGTCTAGCATGCCATAGGGTAGACTCAGTCTGGTTAGAGGTGGTCACAAAGGCTGAATTAACACTATAAGTGGAAATATTAAGCCCTAACATTTGATTACATAAATAACCAAAACCAATAAAAACACCATGCTTAGAAAGCACAAATTTATCAGACTCAATAACTTGTTTATAACCATGATTATTCAAAATACTACTTGAAACCAAGTTCTTCCTGATATCAGGAACATGAATAACATCAAACAAAGTTACAATCTTTCCAGAACTAAATCTAAGATCTACACAACCACGACCATGCACCAAGGTTGTTGACTCATTTTCCATGTGAAGAATAGAACCATCATTCAGTGACTCATAAGTCTTGAACCAGCTTCTATCTTTGCACACATGAAATGTTGCACCAGAGTCAACCCACCACGTAACATCATCATCCTGCACATAAAAAGATTCAGATACATATGTAACATAATAAATCTGAAAATACTTATTAACTATATTCTGACCTTTCAGTGAGTTGGAAGAACCACCACTCCCTGAACCATTAGTGCCTGATCCATTGGCTTTACCACCAACTTTAACACCCTTGCAGTCCCTTTTAATGTGACCTGTTTTGCCACATTTCCAACAAGTAGGTGTTGCCTTCTTGTTTGGATCTGCCCTTGTGTTATCATGATATTTGCGTTTGCCTTTGTTGTCATTGTACCTGGTGGAGTTGTTATGCTCCACCATATTGACAACAGATGCACCAGCAGCATTGCTGCTATTTGGCTTGTCATTATCCTGCACCTTGAGAGATTCCTCAATGCGCAGATGACTGCCCAACTCAACCAGAGTTAACTCCTCTTTCTTATGTTTCAAGGTATGCTTGAAATTTTTCCAAGAAGGAGGAAGTTTATCAATAACACAAGAGACTTGAATAGCCTCATCCATGTGCATATTGTGTTGTGTAAACCTTCCAAGTATTCCAAGAAGTTCATTGTATTGTTCTATAACTGGTCTTGAATCAGTCATTTTGTAATTTGTGAAATTATTAACAAGGAACTTCTTACTTGATGCATCCTCAGCCATATATTTGGCATCTAAGGAATCCCACAGTTCTTTGGAAGATTCAAAGTTCTGATAAATATCAAACAGAGAATCAGACATACCATTGAGAATAAGACCTCTGCATATGTAGTCATCATTCTCCCATTTGCTCCTCCTTCTGATCTGCTCCACAGTAGCATCATCCCCATCATCAGGAATAGGTGTAGTAAGCACATACACCACACTCATGCTTGACAGCAAGAAGTGCATCTTCTTCTGCCACCTTCTAAAGTCCACCCCTTCAAACTTATCAAGCTTGGCAAAGTTTGAAGCCATGTGTTTCATTGCAGCAGCAGTCATTGATTATCACAAATAGTTTACTTTGATTGTTGGTGTGTATTCGCCCAGCAGCAGGGTAAGATAATCAAATGTAGCAACAATACCACTATGTGGTTACCGGATATCACTTGGAATCGTGTGATCACTTTCCAAAGTAAACTATTCGACCCTAATGCCTCGGTTACACGAATATCTACTTGGGATAAGACCAAATGTTTGTTATTGAATTAGGCACAAATCAATAACCCTTGCACTTATAAGTGTTAATCGTTTTCTGTGTGTCCATCATGCATAATCAGATCTCCTATTTATAGGAGGTTACTCTGAGCTAGTCAAATGGAATTATGAGAATTAATCGGCCCATTAATTGCTTCATAATTATCCCCATTATAGCCGTTAGTGGTTACATGACCAATTAAACGTGGTCATTATGCAGTTGTAACTGCCACTTGAATATGTCAAAGCCCTATACAAGCAGTACTTTCATCAGTACTTTCATAGCACTAGCAGTGGAAACACTGCTTCAGTGGAAACACTGCTTCAGTGGAAACACTGCTTATCAGTGGAAACTGAGCACTACCAATACAAACCACTATAAGAGTCAGGGTGTTCAGGGACCTTATGGGTGTACACTCCGTACCTATTAACCCATTACAAGGTGTGAATTAATCCCACAAGTGCACTAAATTTTCCACCACAAAATGGTTGTTAAAAACATGTTTATGTAGATCCTGTATGATTGTGTCATGTTTAGAGTTTAGTGACTTGGCTTACGTCAGTCCTTGCTCTCATCTCCTTGTACCTTATTCATGTTTTAAAATGTTAATTGCAATGATACCAATATCTTTCTGATAATTACTTGAGTACCAATAATCATGATGATTTCATTAAGCCCTCTACTATGCATACAAGTGTCTGGTCAGGGATGCTAACTCTGTAATGGCCGTTGTGTTGTTTGGTTATTTTCTGATGAGCGCCACCCTAAGAAAATGTATGTTAACAGATCCTTAATGTCAGTGACTTGTTTATCTATTTCAATGTGTTCTTCTTAGAGTAATTACATTATTAAGTCAATCACGAAACGTTTGTAAAGATCAAAGACGATGATAAATTCCAAAAGACCCTAATGAGATCCGTGGTCCTAAATTGAACCTTAAAATCTACCTTAGACAATAGGTTTGGTTGGGTAATTTTGGTCCAAAGCCTAGTAGACATATCTCTTGTTAATCTAAATTATGATAGGAATATAGACAAGCCTTCATTAAATGAGTTCATTTAGTCTTCATTTTACCGAACCGATTATGACCAATAAGCTTACGCCATCATTCGTTTGTGTTTATGCATTTGTGATTGATAAATGGTATCAGTTTATTGGTTCACATTTTTGTTTCTTGGTGTCTTGAGTTCTTCAGGGATCTGATTATCTTGCATAAGCATATAGGTTAATCATGTTGTAACCTTAATAACAAGGTGTGAGGCTAGGTGGAAAAAAAAATTGAAGACAAATTTAGAATAGCTTAATATGGCATTAACAAAACAACATCATATCATACGTTTACAAGAAGGAAACGCAAGTATAGACATGTGTTAACCCTGTTTCCGAATCAAGTATCAAGAAGAAAACATAAACCATATTTTCCATCAACAGAAATGAAATGAAGTGTCATCATGTTTTTGCAGATTCTTGTTGAGTTAGTATTCTTCAGAAACTCACACTTAAATTCCAAGAAACATGAATGGCATCAAATGGACCTTTCAACCACCAAAGGCCCATGTGTCATTCTTCAGCCTAGATACCCTTACCTTACAACAATATAATCCAAACAACAATATAAAGTAAAATGAAACTAAAACTAGCAATGAGGCCATATTAACATCCTATGGAAAATTAAATGTGCCCTATTGGATTGCCTATCACTACTAAAATTGGGGCTTTTAACCACGAAACACTTTTAGCTACGGTGAAGTCGTGGCTGAAAAGTGCCGCGCGTGACTAAATTTTTTTTAGACTTTGATCTTGACTTTTAACGAGAAAATTTTGGTCAAAAAATGAGCTTTAGCATTTAGCCATGATGGGTGTCGTGGCTAACAGTATTTAATATCATGGCTAAAAGAATTTAATATTATTTTTCGAGCATCGGTAAAAGCCAGAATACAAATAAAAATCGTAAAACTTTTAGTCACGACGGACGTTGTGGCTAAAAGTATTTACAACTTTTATTTGTTTTCTGGATTTAACTAAATATTAATAAAAAAGTATTGAGAAGTCGTGGCTAAAAGTTATGACTTTATTTTATTAAAATCAATTTAATTCTGAAAATTTTAAAAAATAGTTAAATCGTTTAGCCCCGAGCAAAGTCGTGACTAAAAGTATTTACAAATTTCTTTGAGAAATTTAAATTTTCCTCCAAAATTTTGGCTTAGAAGTGGTTCCCGCTCAACCTTTAGCGACGCTGTGTCGTGGCAAAAGGTTTATTCTAATTTATACTTAATGAGTGTTAGAAACAGTTAATTATATTTTTATGTTTGGTATAAAATAATGCGAGTCTTGTAAGTTGTGTTAACGATAACTGAGATTATACGTGCGATATATGTTCTACGATTGTATCCGATTCGAACCAAATAAAATGAAGTTAACACTACAAGAAAAAAGAGAACAGGAGACGAAGAATTGGTGAGGACATGGATGTCCTCGTTAAAGACCCACTAAACGAAAAAAAATTGAGGTCAAACTTTGACCGTGGCTAGCTTGCGTTGAATTTTTACGTTTGATCTTTGGAGAGGACATGTCCTCGCCAAAGGTAAGGGTCAGAGTTTAACTCCCTTTTTTTGTCTTTTCATATTTCATTTCAGTCGGCTCGAAACTTTCCTCCCGGAAGTATTGGCGAGGAAATGTCCTCGTCGATAGTCTGCCTGTATTATTGACCATAATTAGACCTATGATTATAGAATTGTTAACACTGGTTACGATGTGTCGTTGTATTTGGCAAGGACATGTCCTCGCCAAATCATAAGTCAAAGTTTGACTTTTTTTCGTTTTTCATTTTCGCTACTTGTTTTGGCTCCAAACTTTCCCGCTAATATTTGGCTCCAAACTTTCCCACTCTCATCTTTTACTATAAAAGCAACCTTAAAAACTCTTATCCTCACATCAAACTCGATCACAAACTCTTATCCTCAAACCAACCTCACTAACTCAGATGGAGCAAAATGATCCTTTAAATTGTCCATGTGGAAGAGGAAATATAAAGCTAAGAGAATCACATCAGAAGCATACCTATGGTATACTTTACTATGCATATCCTCTTTAAAAGGTGAACAATCATAACTTTTTTATTTACGTAAATGTATAAATAAGTTGGTTGTTAAAAAGACATTTCTTATGATTATCTAACTATGTAACAGCTAACAAAAAAGAATATGGATGTAGATATGTTATATGGAAGGATGAATTTGATCTCCAGCTCCATGTAAGTTCTTCTTATGGACCTTCAACACATCAACGCACCATTGTGGCGAAAAGTTATTGACTTTCGTGGCAAAAAAATGTCGTGGCTAAAGGTATGAATCTGTCGTGGCAAAAGGTGTATTGCCACGACATCTGGACTTTTAGCCATGACTTTTGGTCGTGACTAAAAGTGCCGATTCTTGTAGTGTTATATGTGTGGGTTGTAAAAAAATATTTTAGAAATGACCAAATGACCTCAAATATTCGACATCCTAAAATGTTTGATAAGTGTATGGTTAAATATAATCAGATATTTATGTATTAATGTTTAAATACATGCATCCATTTTGTTACACCAAGTGCAATAATAATATCCAATTGTATCGGATCAAGGTGTGGTAAAATGAAGCAAACCTTTCCCCTGCCCGAGGGTAGAGAGACTGGTTTTAGGAACATCTCCGACAAATTTAGGCCTAGATGTATATGTGCATAATCACACTCGTGGTTTGCTAATATGGGATCATGTTTCCTCTATTGGCAAGAAGGATATCCTCTTCAAACTGAAAATGTTTCATTTGCGAAACTTGTTAAGTTGTTGTTGCAACCATGAAACATTACAAGTGGTTGGGTATAAATAAAACCAAGCATCCATTGCTTTGAGCCTATTAGAACATAATTTAGTTGTACTTTTGCGATTTTTCCTCTTGAAATGAGAAGTTAGTAAACTTACTTAGCCTAAATTTATAATATAATTAATTTTTAGAACAGTGTTTCCATTTTTTCATTTTGATTTTGACATAATTCGAATCCACAAGACGATACCTAACCGAGCCAACATGTTAAGGCACAATAGCCCCACACGCTAGCCCATATACAATACCAAGACCCAAAACATCTTGTCAAAATTATCATGTTAACTACATAAAAAGGTAAACAGAAACCAAGACGAATTTTTGTTAGGGTACTCGGGAAGTCATGTATTTTTTGCTCTAAACTACGTAATCTAATCGATATTCCTGGCCAACCTAAAATATTCACCCATCGACGTTGATGTATTCTGAGACTTGATGACACCTTAGCCCTAACCATCGCAAGATTATCATGTTAATTACATATTATTTAACCACTTTATCATATTAAACTATGATGTTTGTCAAATTCACAATCTTCTAAGGGACCTCATGTATAAGTTCTTCTTTGTAACTTCTTTCAACATTTACTATAATATGATTCCAATTTTTTGGTGTTTCTGTGATCTCTTCTTTGTGTGTTTTATGTTTTTGCTTTACTTGTTTTCATGCTAGGAGCAATTGACTACGATACCCCAGGGATAATTTTTGTTGAAATATTAGGACTTAATCTGCTATCTGATTATACCTTGAGGGACTAACTTTGCTTATTTATGTTTGTAGTATTAGTCCTAGGGATGTTTGATAGAAAGGTTGTGCTGCTTATAGAAATTTATAGAAAGACATGAGGTCAAGAAAATATAAAAGAAACACGGAAGGTCTTATTTGCAAACTATGGAAGGACGAGAAGTTTCAATATGTCAAAGTTCTTAGCTGGATGTATAAAAGGTTCAAGATTAGCCATTGACCTTATATGTGAGCTGTGATTTTCTCTCTCAAAGATATAATTCTCTCAATACTCTCATATAGAAAACCCTAGTTTGATTGATCATCTTGATAAAGTATTGTTTCTCTTGCATTGTTCTGGTAACTTGATTGAGATCAAGTGATTATTGTTTCTGGTTTTTGATCTGTTTAAGAACAGTTTTGTACTTGTGTTGGTTTAAATCAATAAAACAAAGTTTAGATTGTGTTTTTTCTACGTGGTATCAAAGCAGATACGATCTATCTCGCTCAAAAAACTGATTTCAAAAAATTAGGTTTCGTCAATTTGGGGGGTTTTTTACAATTACTTTGTTTTCTTTCAGTTAACTTATGTTAATTGATATATCTGTTAAATAGTTTAGATCTAAAAGTTTTTTGAATACGCCTATTTTTTGAAATTTTTTGGGTTTGGTTAATTTAAGGCTTTTTATAATTAAAATCATTTGAGGTCGATTAAGTGCTTTTAATCGATAGGTCTGGTGTTCTTGGTTCGATTGGAGGTGGTTCTGGTTATTTTCCCTAATTTTGAGAAATTAGGGTTTGCTGTTTTTAGATTTGGTTATTGGTTATTGGTTCTTGGTATCTGCTATATCCCTTGACTAAGTGAATTAATGGTATAGTATGTTTGGTATTTCACTGCTGCTATTTGCGTGCACTGTAACACCTCTCACACTCTTTTACCGTCCGTCTCTTTATTTTCTTGCAATAGATTGCCGGAGGATAGGTTTGAGAAACATTGGAAGTTGAAGATTGTTGTTTGTGGTGTTTCTGAGCTTTATTTGTCTTTTTTATTGTTTTTGTTTATTTTCTGATTGCTTGTGTGCGCCCTTGACCTACCACTTCAGTGGCAAGTAAAGCCAGGGAACTATCTTCTCTCCCTTTTGTGTGTGTGTGATTGTTTTTGTATATTTTTTCATCATGTCTCTTCTTGGCAATACTCCACATGTTACACCATCTGCTTCTGCTCATAATAACTCTAATAAAGAATATTATATTTAACCTGTTACTTTGATAAGTAAATTGGATTTGAGTCACCCTCTGCATTTACACCCTAATGAGTCTGCTACTTTAACTGTAATATCTGTTAAACTTAAAGGAACAGAAAACTATAATTTTTGGTCTTGCGCAATGCTTTTGGCTTTAGAAGAAAAAACAAAACTGGTTTTATTGATGGTACTTGCACAAGATCTAATATTGATGATGTTTTGGCCAGACAATGGGATAGGGTAAATGTTGTAGTTCTTGGGTGGATCTTTAACTTATCTCTGAAGAGATTTTCCTAGGTCAATTTTTTTCAAAAAAGGCTTCAGATGTATGGGATGAGCTTAAAGAAACTTTTGATAGAGTTGATGGTTCTGTGACTGATGCAGGTTTTACTGACCAGGTTTTAATATTTATAAGTCTCGTTATACCTATGGTCTACCTTAATGCACTAACGGGCAATGTACCCGGTCGTGTGTATCCCCCACTTGAACTCTACTTGCCCTCAAGTATTCTTGGGGGAAATTGACCCTTAATATTCAGGATAATTTGATGTTATCAAATATCCCCCACTTGAACTCTACTTGCCGTCAAGTAGACCTTATTAGATAGATTCCTAAAAAGATATCTCTCATTACCTGGAAAATATAAGTTTACAAATCCCTTATGCTAGAATAAAACAAAGCCGAACACCTCACGAAATGGGAACGAAACACTCAAATCTCTCAACTATTCTAAGTGTTAATTTCGGGGTGATCACTCAATCGCACAGTCATAGCATGTACTCTATCATAAGCTTGACGGTTACACAAATCTCCACCACTAGAGTTAAGGGTAAAACAATTTTCGAAGGCAATATGGGTAGACACGACAAAGGTTAAGGGTGATTTGTCATTACTAACATGTCATGGCGAAGTGGATAAAATCAATGATACATGAGCAAATCCATGGCCAAGACACCAAAGATTGCTCGCTGCATCACCTAGACACGCTTCATGACTAAAGGGTAGGATAAGGCATGGGAAATATAAATGGTGTAAAATAAAAATCAAGCAAATAGTCTAAATCCATAACTAAGTCATCACCACTTACCATCCGCCCAAAGTTCAAGTTTCGAAGTTAAGAAACCGGATCTTGATATACTAGGTAGATGTGTCATTAAAGGATGTCATGATGGACACACTACCTTTTCTCCAACTGTTGGTGCAATTACCAACTGCAATCTTCAAATGTGACCGAGGTGGCCTTCTCGATAATAAATCTAAATTAAGCTCATAATATAGTGCTTATAACATCGCACTTTACAATCAACTGAAAAACTAATACATAACACCTATTTTTTTTAATCATAACTAGAACAAATAAACATAACATCCCCCCACTTGAGATAAAAAATGGGAATTCAGGGTCTCTTTAATGATCTTTAAGAATATGTCATCGACGGAAGCGTGATTTCCGAACCTTTCCACTTGAACCTTGAACTTAGGCAAATGATGACTTCCCAATCACAAATAAAGACTACATGGTAGGCTAAGGTGTATAGGTGTAACAAAACAATATATTGGGTTAACAAAATGAATGGAATGGCTCAAATGGGTGTATCTAGGGGTATCTTGCACTAAAGGTGAGTGCAACAAAAGGGTTTCAAATGGGGGTCGATAAGTCGAGGTAACTAATCGATAGACACACAATGGTAGGCTATTTGGGTGATAATCCTATAATACTGCCTTCTTAAACTGAAAAGTCCAAATACATCGAGCTAACTCAACATACCTCGTCTATGGTCTAGAAATGATGTAAAGGCCAAGTTCTAAAGTTTACAAGCTACCGGCACACTCATAATTTGGTGGATTTTGGGTAAAATTTTGGAAACGGATAAGGCTAATCTCACCATATAATATCAAGGGTTGTATGTGATCGGCTAAGGTCTAATCTAGTTAGGTTAAGAAAAACATGTCAAAATTTTAAAAATGGAATAATTTTTCAAAATAAACTAGAAAAACGAGGGCAAGATAAGTTCAAGAGACAATTCTACTCCCGTCCCCCCACTTGAATTGTACAAAGTCCCTTTTGTACTAAGCGTTAAATAAAGGTGAAGAGAAAAGTAGAATTAGAGCGAGAATTTCCCTGAAATTTGCTCCAAAAGAAAAGAAGGCCCACGAAAGAGAGTCGTGCCTTCGCATAAGCATGCACGATCAAACTTCAATTCCTGAAATCACACTACCGACAAGCATAATTCTAAAAAGAAAAAATGAAAAATAAAAAATAAACCTAACTCACTTTCGTAGGAATCACGGCTGCATTTAGCGTATGCAACAAGCCTTTTAAACCACTTGGTGTCCCAAGTGGAAGAGTGTAGTCTCGTGAGGGCTTACAGGGAACATACCCACAAAGTTCATTTGAAAGACTAATACAAGGTCATTGTGTTTAAAATGATAGAAGTAATGCAAAGGATAGTTACGTCGTAACTCCAGAAGGAGTTACGCCGTAACTAGACAAAACCTGGCATACGCTGCATAAGTGTAGCTACGGCGTAACCACTGAAATGGGATTATGCAGTAATTAGTGATGCTTTAGAGGTTCTACTGCATTAGGGCCTGTTATGGCATAACCATGAGAATGAGTTACGCCGTAACTCTGGTCAGATCAGCATGCTGCAGCAACAACTTTTCTTTGTTTCCGGCAAAAATGGTTAAAAACACAAAACCCAACATAAATAGAAATAAAACAAAAGAAAGGGATAATTCGGGTTGTCTCCCTAAAGAGCACTTTTCTTTATTTACGAGTCTTTAAGTTAGAATCAGAACCTTGGGGCTTTATGGTGGCCTTAGGACTTGGCCAACTTCCTCCATGTCTTTCATCAATTTGTGTCTGACCCAAGCGACATTTGTGGCAGTGCGGAGGTATTCTTTAGTCTCGACCTTCCGAATTTTGCAAAATTTCTCCTCCGGCCCCAAGTGGTATCTAGTAAGCTCATATTTTTCAGCAATAATCGGGGGTGGCCTATTATATTGAATCCCAAGGAGTTTGCACCTCCTTTGCTCATATGCTTCATCATCGGGTCAGTAAATTCCTATTTTCCTTGCAACTCAAGGTAATCTAAAATCCCCTCTATGTCATCGTCGTCAGACTCGATGCCTTTAAACCATTCCTCGTTGAGCAAATCTTCTACCAGTATACGTTTGCATTCTTCCTTCTCATTTCTCACCGACTCCTTGTCATCCTCAATCGTTATGTCACTCAAGTTGTTAGGACCCTTGTCGTTCGGATTTTCTTTACTCATATATTCTTTCCAGATCTTTTCCTTTGTTAACGCATCTACTTTTCTATATTTGATCTTGACCCAACTGTCAAATCCCAAGTTGTCTAACCAAGGCAATTTTGTTCTTTCCGTATCGTTGGTTAAGGTCCAAAAGAATTCATCCTCCCCAACTCTCATTAAGCTGCTTCCCCCATTACATTTATCGTCATAAGGGTTGCATGATGCCCAGAAAACTTCTCTAGGAGTTTTTATCTTTTCACACCAATGACTTCGGGCTTTATTGTCATCAGTGTTGCTTAAAGGATCTTCCACACAGTAGATGTCATCATTAACCAAATCTTTTTTCAGATAATGATCCTCGTAGTCAATCTTGAGCTTTTTTAGAAGATTCGGGTTAATTTTAGCATTCCCGAATTGTATCGCATACCAATCATCAAATGACAAATCTTCGAACTTGACATCATTTCTTTCAAGCTCGTGAGGACACGTCCATTCTTCTTCTTTTAAGCTACCACCACAGTTGCAATACTCGCGGAAAGGGTCGCATGTAGGCCAAGCTCACATGGACTCATCGTCAGTTATGATTATCGGAGTGCACCAGTGAGTGATAGGTGGCTCCTCTTCTTCCTCGAATGAGAGCTTTTGCAATCTTTCTGCATCAGTATATGCAGCCTACATGAATTTGTTATTTTTTACCCTATCCTTATCGGTTCATCCGTCGCAAATTTCATTTCGGGGGTCGCACGAAGCCCAAAGATCATACCAGTCCCCCTTAGCTACGGGTATTTTCTTGAACCAGTGATATTTTCTTTTAGATGGGGACAAAGGGCATAAATTAATATCGTGGGACCATCCGTTAATTACATGTATCCCTGATTCGTCTACTTCGAGAAACCTGTCTGCCCACGTATCCCAGTTACGCCGTAACCCGTGATGTTTGGTTACAGTGTAACTCGCTTGAGTCATCCTTGTCGACATCTTTCATAATCCCACGATCGCTATAAAAAACATAGTTACGTCGTAACTCTTCAGACATCTTACGGCGTAACTTCAATCTGTCACCGGAATTTTCACTTGAATCCGAATCTTCGGTGTGAGAATTAGCTTGTAACTTAGAGTCTTCATCAGAAAAGATGACCTTACATTCCATTGTGGGTTTCGTTCCTTCCGGTTTAGTATTATTCTTCCTTACCTTCTCACTAAGCTTTTCCACCATGGTTTCAAGGTTTTTTAAGGTTGTATCGTGATTGGAAAGACTTCTATCAATGTTTTCCTGAAATTCTTTTAGCCATTCATCTTGTTCCTTTTGTCTTTGGGCTGAACTTTCCAGAAATTTGTTTATGGTCTCTTCAAGGTTGGGCCTTTTTTCTCCATAAGGCCCACGATTGTAGTTTCCAGCAGATCCTCCACGATATCCATTACTATTTTGATTATCTCCATAAAACGGTCGATTTTCTCTATATTTAACTTCTTCAATTATGTTTTCTTCGTTATTGTGAGGAAAATTCTTGGTAAGATGTCCTCCCCCACAACTTTTGCAACCGACTTTGGATGGCATGAACGGTTTCTCTGATTTTTAGCATATCTCGACTCAGATTTTTAATTTTGCTAGTGATGGCTACTATTCCGTCAAAACTTCCGCCTTGGTTTCTTTTGCTTCCTCTATCGTGCCATTTTTGGGAATGATCAGCCATTTTTTTGATGGCTTCAATTGCTAGAGTAGGAGTCATGCTCGGGATTGGTCCTTGATAGTCCAGCATCTGTCTTGTAGTTACGTTGATTCCTTTGTAGAAGATGTTGACCTTTTGATGGTTGTTCAGATCATGTGCAGGACACTTGTAGAGGAGATCGTTGTATCTATCCCAGGCTTGATACAATGTTTCATCGTCTTCTTAATTGAAATTATGGATCTCCAAGAGCTTGTTAGATATCTTTGACGGAGGACAATACCTCTGAATGAAGTGCTTCTTTAGTAGAGCCCAAGTATTAACTGCTCCGGCAGGAAATCTTTTGATCCATCTTCTGGCAGCCCCAGTAAGAGTCATGGGGAACACCCTTAGCATAACAGCGTCATGAGACACACCCGGAATGTTGAAAAGGCTTGCGATGTATAAGACATTTTCAACGTTCTCATACGCATCTTCGTCCCTGTTTCCTGAAAAACGGTTAGCACGAAGCTCCCTCATAAATTGGACTTTAATCTCGTAACGGACATCAGCTCCAATTTCCGGTCTTACTAGCCCCGGCCCCTGTTCTTCTCTTGTCAACGCCAAAAATTCCTCAAGAGTGAGGTCATCAATGTTAACAACTTCCATGATACCTTAAAACTTGAAAGAGATCGTGAGAATTTGAGGAAATTTTAAAACAAAATAAAAATGAAAGACTTAATAGAAATCCTAATATAACTCCCTGGCAGCGGCGCCAAAAACTTTATGCAGGTTTTACTGACCAGGTTTTAATATTTATACGTCTCGTTATACCTATGGTTTACCCTAATGCACTAACGGGCAGTGTATCCGGTCGTGTGTAGTGTAGTATTCGGTAAAACTGAGGTCGTCCCAAGAGCTATGTGTGTGGATTTATACTAAGTCTAGGTGTCACAGATTTTAATAAGATTTTAATAAAGAATTAATTAATTAACTACTAAAGCAGATAAAGGCAAAGGTTGTGATCAATAAAGGAGAATGGTGCTAACCTAGTTATTCATCCTAACTAGTAGTGTTTACGTCTAATTACTTCCAATTACTTCAAGTGGGGTCAAAGTCGCTAGGACAACATTTGGTCAGTTCGTCCTAACCTATCAACAAAGGGTCCCACTGGAGAAGTCAGGTGTCCCCTCATAAGTCCAGCTGTTCTTGGTACCCTAAGCCAAGTCATTAAGTACCGCTACATGCTAGATTTATAATAGTGAGTGCCCGGGCGCTAGCATCTTAAACACTCACACCTTACTTCTTAAGTTCATCCAAATGGTAGGTGATTAGTTGGTCAAATCGCACAAGTAGAAAGGGTCGTCAGTTGGTCATATCTTACTCTTCCCGTCTCAGTCTACTCACTTAGGGTCAGTTGGTCATATCTCCTAAGCAACTAGCCTCTACCGCCATTCAAAACTACCGAAACAAGGGTAGCTACCAATAAACTATGCATGCATACACTTAGAAATAATTATACGGAAGCAATATAAATGCAAACAAAACAATTAAGGAATCATAACTAGGCCAGCACCAAGAGGTGCTTAGCCGCTCATATTAACCATAACAATAACCATAACAATCAATTCAATGTTTAATGTTACGAAATACATGAATTGAAAGTAAAGAAAAGATATAAAGCTAATGTTTATCGTAGGGGAGTGATTTCTCCCTTGGAGATAGATCCGTATGCTCCTCTAGATCTGCCTTCGACTTCTTCTCACGTTCTCTGATTGTTGTGTGTGAAATGGGATGATTTGAATGCTGGAAATCGTAGGGTATTTATAGGCCAGATCTGGTTATGTAACATATTGGATTTCACATACACATCAAACCAAACCCAAAGTAGGCGTACAAAGAGTTCTAGAGAGAGAAAGTTAGAGGTTTAGGGAACTTTAGTGAGAGAAAGAAAAGTCTTATTATGAGCTCCAACTCTCTACCTTGGAAGGTAGAGAGTATTTATAGTCTTACAATAAAACGCCACACAACGGGCTGTGGATCAGGCATACAGTGGGTAAAGACCCGTCTGTCCTCCACGGTGTTACTAAACTAAATACTACTTAGCTTAAAAGAACTACGACTACGAGCTTTCTAACGATTACATATACTTGAGGTTACCGACTCTTTAATGCCTGGAATTTCTAATTCCTAACAATCTCCCCCTAAGGGAGGTCACCTCAAACATATACTAAAATTACATTGAATACAAAAAGATATTACATTAACAATTGTTCTTGCATTCTTGATGTAGTACTTTGCTCTGAAGCTCGTAGTCATTGATTCTTTTCATTGCATGTTTGGTTAATCCAAGTGGAGGTCTTTTACTGATCCACGTGATAATAATTTTGAGCCAGCTTTTGAGATCATCATCAAATATCAATCTCTGAATCATCCATTGTGGTGTTGGTATTATGTGATGTTGTGACATACGGACACATTCTGGATCATGAAATATTCTCATCAGAGTAGCGGAAGCTTTTGTTGATTCATGATATTGGCAGCAGCGTAGCAGAAGCATGGAGTGAAAATATCAGAGTCATTGATGCACTAATCATGATTTCTTTTGAGATGAATGTGTTAAGTGAGCATGCGGCTATGGATTGACCGCTTCATTCTGATCAGCTGTAAACGTAGGGCGTACCTGCATACAACAGTTAGCAATAAATCGCACGAAAGTGTCTTTGATCACTTTCATTGAATTGAGGTACACGGCCCACGGTTCCCCATTGATCAGTACAAGTACTGCCTGTGATCAGGTAGGATTCCTAAGAATCTCCTTGACAGGGTTTCGCAGCTGCTCTAGCTGTTCTCAAACCGGAACGTCTCAAAGAAGACAACACGGAGTGAGTGAACCAGCGAATAGAGATTCACTGATTGATGAAAAGATATTTTAAAAATAATCGTGTATTGCTCAATAGAAATTGTTTTTGCAATACAACGAAGGTTTTAATGAAAATCAATTATCAATCATAAAACACCTTTTGATTTGAAATATTCGTACACGGTCGATGTGCTAAAGAAAAGAGTTTTTAAGCACAATGACCGGTTTTTCAAAGGTATCCGTCAATCCATAACCTGAACCAGGATTGATTCAAAAGATTGAATCGCCCCATTGTTTCTGTTCAGTTGTCACATGGTTGATCTATTTGATAGATCTCACATGCCACCCACCAGGTGCTTGTTTGATGTTGGCTCCAGAAGGCTTTCCATCTTCATTGTGAATATGTTTGCATATCACTCAGATGTTCTGGCAATACCACAAGGATAATGCGTAGGACTCAAGATATAATCTCTCTTTCCACATTGTGTGAAAAAGAGAGTCTTCATTGAAAGTGTCCTAATGAGATTTATAGATGATCTCGTGGCTCTAGACTCAATTTGTGCATATTTGGATCCTGTATCGGAGACTAGGGAGAGGGTCTCCTTCTTCAATATCAACAATCTCTAAGAGAAAGTCGATAGATAATGTAGGTTCCCCGTGAGAATGAAACAAGCCCTTTTAAGAGGAACTTGAGTGGTTTGGGAAGTTGTAGTGCAGAGCGTCACTGGGTCCATGACGTCTTGTCTTCAATACCGATGTTACCATCAGTAGCATATGAATTGTACCCGGTTTCTGCCCTATGGTTGAATAAATGGAGGGCTATTTCTTTTCACCCTTTTCTCATTCAATTCTTTTTCATTCTTCAACCCCTTCAGTGCTTACCGAGACTTCATAGCAAGAAACTTGTTGGGTTTATTCCAGTACTTGCTCTGTCTCAGTCTGCACTCTTCCCATATCTCATTTTTCTCCTTTTATCATCATACCTAAGGACTTCTACACTAACTAGTGGATTGTCCCTGGGTAGATCCCTCCGGTTCTGGCGGATCATGGGAACAAATACCTAACCTTATCATCCTTATATCACCATACATAAAGTAAAGTTGGTCGGTCTATTTGGTATTGTTTATCTGCCATTGGAACCAATTGAAAACCATTTGAAAATCAATCCAGGTGCTTGTGATATATTATCAAAGCATTTTGCACCTGAATTGTTTTTGATATTTTTAGAATAAGAGCTCGCCCTCAACATGTGCATCAAGTGATTGAAATCGTTTTGCACACGGAGGCAAGAGAAAGAGTTAACTTCTTTGAATTCCATTTTCTAAAATATATCAACATCGCTTCCCTAATAAAATCAAGTAGATAAAGCATTTTCGAGAAGGATGAGGTTTTCACAATTTTTGCTCCCTCTCAATATGTGCCTCAAGGTTTGAAAAGAGTTTTGCACATACTAGAGGGAACCTGCACATTGAGATAAATGATCACATTTCAACTATTTGTGGTTTAAAATAGATGCTCCCCTCAACATGTGCATGGAAATTTTGAAATCACAAATTTCTTGAAATCGTTTGGCACATGTGGGAAGGAGAGCTTATACATCCTTATAAAACCATTTACCGAATTATCAGATTAACTCCAATTTAAATCACAAATTCTCCCCCGGTTACAATTATCAAATCCTTTGAGATTTGTGATCTCTTGTAGATTTAAATTGATTTTGAAAGCTTTTAAGGAGAATTGTGACATGATTATAAAAGCGTTTTAACTGATAAGGATCGGATTTTAAGACTTTAAACTCCATTGATTAAAATCGGATTTTAAGACTTTAAACTCCATTGATTAAACATGCATGAATATCTTTTGAAAACTATTAAATGACAAATAATTTTTTTAATTTAATTGAAATCATTCTCCCCCTCAATCAATGACAAAGGTTGTTGATTGAGAGATAGATATTTTGACAAATAAGTCGAGATGATTATCAAAAATAGAGTACTAGTTATTTTTCAAAGCAGTTAGTTTTCAGCAGATAAATGTTTTATAGAATCAGAGCATGGAATTTTGAAAACATGATAAATTGTAGCTCTGTTCTTTCTTTAAAAATCGGGTTACTGCCTGAGATGACAATAAACCATTTTTTCTCTTTCTCCCAATTTATTTATTTATTTATTTTTTTTTATTTTTTTTTTTTATATAAAAATTCGAACAACATCTAAAGTCCCGTGTCATTCTTTGAATGACAACATCAAGACCGTAGATATTATCGAATCGAGAGAAACATGACAAACTGACAATATTTTTTTAAGATTTTTCGAATTTTTCAAATTTTTATGGATTTTGAAAGTTTTATAATTTTCTATTTGCTTTTTGAAGGTTTTGTAATTTTGTATTTTGTTTTTCGAATAAATATTTACAAGGGATAAATTAGTTTAAGAGGATGATGAAATGAGTACCGAGATAAAGATATCGGACAGCACGTTGTAGAAGAAAGGAATCAACATCTCTTAAACTTTCGCCACCAAAGCATTCGAGGCATCAAAGAAAATCGTCTGAACATGAGCCTTCTCAATTTGAATCTTTGGAAGCTTCCCCTCAAATTGACAATCATCGAATAAAGACCATTTCCCTAAGAAGTAGAGTTGACGCCAAAGACGGTCTCATTGAATGAAGCTCAACACCCCGAAGAAGACGAAAAACACCGAAGAAACAAGTTGAAACATGGATCATCGTTGTGGTTATCAAACCCGGAATAAATGATTAAGTTCGAGATCACATGAACTTGTTGTGCATCCTCGATGTACACATTACTCTTCGAGATTGACCAATTGTCTATTCAGGGGAACAATATATCAACACCTTCATTTCACCAAATGCATTCCAGTTATTAAACATATAACTAATCAGCCCATAACGTACACATGTACCCAACAAGAGAAGAGACAATGACATCACAATAACAGTTTGAATCACTGATCTTCTCTATGGATGTCAACTCCGGAATAACTGATTAAGCTCGATCATGTGAATACGTTGTGCGACCCTGATGTACACATATCTCTCCCCTGATGGTTGTGATAACATCGGAATTATCATTACATTGTGTACATGAAGCACTAACCGGAAGCTCTTTATCATAAATCATATAGAAGATGTCGATCAGCAATATCATCTCACGTTCCAAATATTCTTCTCATATTTGTTCCTACTGAAGGCTGAGTTAACACATACCGAAAGTATCCAGAGACCACTTCCTCCCAAATGGTTGGAATAATACATCCTTCCCCTAAATATTTAGAATAATATATCTTTCCCCCAAATAGTTGGAATAATACATCCTTCCCCCAAATAGTTGGAATAACACACCACAGGCTATGAGTAAACACTGAGTTTCTCTACGATTATGACATTTGTCTTTCCCGAGATTAATTCAATAGAGACGAAGTATTAGGTTCATCACGTGTACTCGTTGTGTGTTTAGATGTATGTCTCCTTCCCCCTTGCTGGTTTTGATACCTCAGAATCAGCAAAACATTATACACTCATTTACTTGAAATAGAGAAGAACACAATTAGCTCAAATATATCTCATGAGAATCAACTGCTACAGAAACTCTCTCTGACTATCTTTATCCACCCATAATCAACCCATATGAAGACAATTTGTAGTGACCACTATTGAATAAAACCCGATATACCAAACTTGAAACTGAAGTCGAATTCCCTGCATTTGTGTCTTAAGCTTGCACTTAAAGATGGAAGAACGGTGTCGAGAATCTATGCTTCAAGCAATTCTCTGAGTACTCACTACTCAAACAAAGTATGAGACATTAACACCTCTTGAGATTATCCACATCGTCATCTGCATGTGACACTGAGTAAAACAACGTAATTCCTAATAGTGATAGTTAACCAGGTCTTCAACCATCCACCCCGACTGCTGGTAACTAGATAAACCAAGCCTTCAACTCAAATTCTTAAGCCCGAGCAAGTCATTCAATAAGAACACGCCTTTGTGAAGGTCAACTTCAATCTCAAATAAGTGATAATGATTAACTCTGAAGTAATCAACTTGTGTCAAATGTCCAACAAGTGAATAAACATACAATCGGATGTACATTGACCCACTGAATGAACCGGAGCAAATGATTCCTCAACATCAATGCATTCTTCCTTAAGGTATACATGTAGAAACTGATCTGGAAGATTCACCAATAATGTTTTTAAGCGGATGAGGAAGTCATTTTCCTTAATGTTTATGTGGTTGATTTACATAGTACACATTTAGGAAAGAACAATGAAACAATGATCCGTGAAGATTTGGCAAAGGGATACCAAAGAGCGGATCACTATTCATGAGTGCAACTGCAAAGATTATGATAGTCATTATCCATGCCTTGTGAAGTAACTGGAGATGAGGTTTTTGAGAATTCCGAGAAGTACTTCTTATATGGTGAACCGGTTGAGTCAGTAGGAACCGGAGCATGAGCTTCAGAAACTGGATGATCAACATTCGTTGGAGATTTGAAGTACTCATCAAACATCTCTTGAAAAACAATGAATCCCAAATAGTATATCCCAATTATCCTTAGTGCGTGAAGACATTAGGCGTTGGAGAGTCGTTATGACCATAACTCAAGCATCCATTACTATGTAGAATATTCCCTCTTCTCCCCCTCAAAAATTGCAAATGAAGCTTGCCATTTTTAATTGATCAAGTGAATAAGAATGTATACCAATGAATGGAGATCCACTTGAGGATTGAATGGGCATGGAAAAACATGAATCTTGTTGATGAATGATGTCGATGAGAATGGTCATAAAAATGAAGATTTCTCTTCTTCTGAAGATAAAGCGCACTGAGGCGTACACTTTTCTTTTCTTTGAGGAACGGGGCCTGAAGTGCTATCTACAGACGCCATAGTGTTGAAGAACGATGCCTGAACTGATGTGAACAGACGTCATTGCCGAATGAATATCAAGATTGAGTTACTTGAACCCGTGAGTTATGAGATATCAATCCATTTGTAATCCATACTTTAAGCCAGTCCATGTAGTGAAGGATCGAAGTATCTGCAACTGAGTAAGGACTACCTGCACTAATATTACAAACTTGATTGCATATATTTTGGTTAGTGACATTAGTATCCAAACCCTTTAGGGTTTCACAGTCAACCTTGATTTTGTCATCGGTAAACAACTTTCCGGTAGGCATCCACCTAAGACCAACATCCTTAAACATTTTACCAGACGGAATCCACTTATGGCTAGGTCTAGGATTGGTGACATTCTTATGCACAGTGGAAGACATATCGTTATTCCTAGACACCAAAGATTTAGCAATTTGGATCCATCTAGACAAAGTTTTAGGTTTGTTTTGCATCATAACATGTTGAACCTTAGCCATGTAGGTAGTCTTAGTGGATTGTACCTTGGCATGTAAATTAGGAAAATGTTTCTTATGTGGAAAAGACTCAGAATTTCTAGTTTTGTTTTCTACATGCTTATCATTCTTATGCACATAACTACTTTTAGATGCACGCCAATCCCTAGTCTTTTGAGTGTTCCTAGGTAGTGGTTTACAACTACTAGCAGTGCCTTGAAATCTCGTAGAATTCCTCACCCTAGGTCTTGCACCTAAAATTCCGTTTTTTCGAATCTGTGCCTTTTTCCTGGCTTTTTCTAGATAATAGTTCTTCCACAAGCCATTCATATCATATGAATTCTGGGTTTTAATGCTTGGTTTTGACACTATTTTCGAACTAATCCTAGAGGTGCTGGGAGTAGAAGTGGCTACGTGTTGAGAGTTAACGGAGCTAGAAGCCTTATTCTTTGGTAATTCTGGTGAAGTGACTGGTTTTGACAGAACTTGTTTCTCATCAACTTGGGAGGCAAACCGTGTTTTTGAAACTTTTGGTCTTTCGGATATAAACGCAGTAGGCTGCCTAACAATGGACCGGTTTCTAATGGGATGAGAAATTGGTTTCCCTAAGTTTGATGGTTTTGTAAACTTAGTGTTCACACTTTTCCCTACAGTTTTCCTAAGCTCATTCTTTAAGGCAACAATAGCGAAACTTTTATCCTGAAGTTGAGCTTTGAGTTCATCAATTTTTTCTATCAAAGAGTTTGTTTGTTCCATTGACTTAGTTCTAGCTTCTTTGACAGAGTCACTTAGTTCTATGTGATGCTTTCTCAAAGACTCATTTTCCTTTAGTAATTTAGCCACATAAATTGACAGTTCATTATTTCTTGTTATAATAGCATCAATGTCTTGTGTATTCATGACTAAATTACTTTTCTCATTCAAGACAGTAATATGTTTCTTCAGATTGTAAATGGTTGACTCTTTGTCTTGAAGCTGAGCTTTCAAAGTGTTAATTTCAAAAAGTTCACGGAATTCAGGAAGTTCCGGTTTTTTACATGGTTTGTTAAGTTTAAAACTTTCTTCTTTACTCTGTATCGTGATTTCAAGTGAAATGCAATGTTTTTCAAGATTTGAGAATTTGTTTGAAAGTTCATCAAAAGCCTTCTTATCAACCATATCTTTTGTTTTGAGACACTTAATCTCAGACTCAGCCTCAATAACAGAACATTTATGAAATTCATGTTCAGCATCATGATCAGTTTGATTAAGTACTTTAGCAGATGCACTATGTTGAACAGTAAAGGATACCTCATTACATGACACCTGCTCAATTTCTGGTCTGATATCTGCATCCACATCATGTGTAACAAGAGTCACTGGACCGCTGAATGTGTCAAGCTTATCAATCTCTGAGCCTCTGTATTCAGTGCCAACTGATCCATCATCTGGTGCTTTACCCGACTCATCATTATATGTTGACTATGACATTCTGCATTCAGCAACACCTGATTCTTCAACAGATACATTACCCAACTTATCACAACTATCTCTCAACTGCACCTGACACTCATTCACGTTTTCATCTTTATGTGTAACTTCCTCAATGTACTTTTCAACATTATCCATGAGTTGTATGAATGTCTCAATGAACACGCTAATTTCCATTCCAGTGTGTCTCTTGAAAGACATTTCAGTCATGTCTTGATCATAATCTGATGTAAATTCCCCACTGATGAATGCCTGAAATTGGTTGTGGATCACTTGAAGTGCAGCACTGGAACTAACCTTTTGAACATTCTCTTTATCAAGTTGTTGTTCCAATTGTTCTAAGTTCAATAGTACTGTTCCCGTTAATGTGGATAAGTCTTGACGAAAAAGGGCAATGCATGTTCGTTCCATTCCAATCGGTGTGAGTAACATAAGGTGTGAGTGAAGTTGTTGATAAGATTCAATGCTGCTTTCCTTTTGCATGGCATTCTGTAGTCCAAGCAGGTGCAATTCTTTTTCATTGGACTCAGAGCATGAAGAACTCAAATCATCATTATTGAATCCATCATCTGTATTCGATCAGTATAGCTAATATTCTCATGGTTGTCTACAGCATCATATAGTTTGAGTACTTCTGAAATCACTGGGTCAGTAGAGTAAGACATGATGTGGTAGAATGCACGGGATTTTACAAGTCTATGATTTAAACCGAGAAATAAAATCTTTCGCGGGATTTTACTAAAATCAAGACCAAACCGTTAAGCAATGACCAATGGAATGTGTTAAGATGACTGATGGATCGATACAATGAAAGACGATTGTGTGATAGGACTTTAGATTGTTCGTAGGAAAAGCTGAAATGTTGATTGGTTGAGATTTGGATTGGTTGATGCACCTTTTGACGGAGAAATTTTAGGTCTAAAAACTTAAAACCTCAATAACTTCCTTTCGGAGGGGATTTGGGCCTCGAAAAATTCATTTCACGACTTTGTCGTGAAACCTCACAATATTCAGCCTGTTCTGGTCGTTTAGACAGGTATTTCGCTGAAAACGGAGTTACGGATCAAAAGTTATGGCCGTTTGAAGTTTTGACGTAAAAAGTCAACTTTGGTTAAACCTCTTCTTCGAAAAAATCAACCAAGTCGCTATAACCCTTGAACCAAGTCGCTAAGTAGCAACTCGCTAAACCTCAAGTCGCTGTGAATCAAGTCGCTAAGCACCAAGTCGCTAAGACCCAAGTCGCTGGACACAAGTCGCTAAAGCACCAAGTCGCTACACAGTCAAGTCGCTAAAGAGCAACTCGCTAAGGTCCAAGTCGCTAGTAACAAGTCGCTAACAATTTGAACTACAACTCGCTAACACTTTCTGAAGCAAGTCGCTAACCTCACTAAGTCGCTAGCCGTAGTGGAGAATCCACTAACTTGTACTATTTGTCGGCTTGTCTCAATAGACAAGTCGCTAAACACCAAGTCGCTACCAAAACACACTACAACTCACTACCGTTTTACAAACCAAGTCGCTACCAGGAAAAGAAGTCCGTAGCTCAATTCGCTAGCTAGAAAATACTTTAAAAACACACTTTTCAATCCAAAAACAACCCAACCACGATGATTCAAGCCTTCCAAATCAAAACCTAAACACTTGTGATGATCCTAAACACAAAAGTACAATCAAAATCCAACTTTAACACTAGAAATCCACCAAATGATGTAAAAACCACTAAACTTTCTCAAACTCAAAAACCACCTAAAAGTCACTAGAAATCCAAAGATACGTAAGAGATGATCAAACCTGGCTCTGATACCATTTGTAACATATTGGATTTCACATACACATCAAACCAAACCCAAAGTAGGCGTACAAAGAGTTCTAGAGAGAGAAAGTTAGAGGTTTAAGGAACTTTAGTGAGAGAAAGAAAAGTCTTATTATAAGCTCCAACTTTCTACCTTGGAAGGTAGAGAGTATTTATAGTCTTACAATAAAACGCCACACAACGGGCTGTGGATCAGGTATACAGTGGGTAAAGACCCGTCCGTCCTCCACGGTGTTACTAAACTAAATACTACTTAGCTTAAAAGAACTACGACTACGAGCTTTCTAACGATTACATATACTTGAGGTGACTGACTCTTTAATACCTGGAATTTCAAATTCCTAACAGGTTACGGCGTAACTATTAAAAGAGTTACGCTGTAACATACAATTCTTCGTAAATTGCACTAATAATGCTGGTTACGGCGTAACCTCAGGAAGGAGTTACGTAGTATCTTCAATAGATCTTGGTTACGCCGTAGTTGATGCATGAGTAACGGCGAAATTAGTAGCGGCGCGGAACCTCATTTGATCTAATATGGTTATGTCGTAATCTTGGATAAAGTTACGCCGTAATCTTCTGTTAAGTTGGTTTTTTGAGCCACGCTTTAGTTACGGCGTAACGTGAGAGAGGAGTTACGCTGTAACTTCTTCAAAGCGTAACTCCTTCAAAGTGAGCATACTATGATAAATCTTCAATAAACTCTCCAATTCCGCGTCTCTTTAGCTCCAATGCTCGTAATTTACCTGAAAGTGAAATATAATGGAAAACAAGCGTAAATCAATATAAATGATATAAATTACAAGCATTCTCGGGGGAAATTGACACTTAATATTCAGGATAATTTGATGTTATCAGTGACCTTTAACTTGCATCATAAGATTAACTCCTTAACTCAGAATAGGAGCACTATTGCTGAATACTTTAATAAGTTGGCTACCTTATGGAAGCAATGTGTTGCTTTAATTCAGTTGCCTAGATCTATTTATCATGCTGCTGGTGATTTTAAAAAGCATAATCAACTTATGAAACTAATACAATTCTTAATGGGCTTGGATGATACTTATATACAAATAAGAAGTAATTTCTATAGATCTTTTTCTTGTTGTTAAGGGTGTTTATGCTATCATTAGTAGTGAGGAGTCACATAGAAAAGTGGTTTCGGGTAGCACTAGTAGAAATCATAATTCTGCTTTTGCTACTAAAGTTGTTAATAAACCTGTTAATCAGTCTAATCATCCAACTGCTCATTTTAATAGAGTGATTGATAATAGAAGAAATATTGGTTCTGGCCTGTTGTTGTTTGTGAAATCTGTGGTTTTAATCGACATACTCAAAAAAGATGTTTTAAATTGGGATATCATCCTAATTTTGGAAAAAAGGGGAACAACAACAAATTTCAAAATAACACCAAAAAGTTTTCTAATAACAACTCTGTTGGAAATAATGTTGGGTCAAGTTCATTTTCTAGTTTTACAGATGAACAACTTAATACTGTCATTTCTCTCATCAAAGACAACTCTCTCAATAGAAATAATATGCAAGCCAATATGGCAGGTACTTATTATTAGAATAGCAGAATTTTCAATCAAAAATTTCACAAATATTTTTGCTCAGATAGTAATTTGCAATCTAAGATTACTTCTAATGGTAAAATTGTGGACTCTGGTGCTAATCAGTATATGACATACACTGATAAAGATTTTATTAATGTTTTTGATATTTCTCATCTTAGAATAAAGGTTGGACATCCTAATGGGACTGAGGCTTTTATCTCTAAAATTAGAAATCTCAAGCTAACTGAATCATTAATTCTGTATAATGCGTTGGTTATACCCGAGTATTGTGTTACATTGATTTCTATGCATAAGCTTGCGAAAGATAATAAAATCTTGGTTGCCTTCGATGAGAATAAATGTTATTTTTTGAATCAGTATTTGAATATGAAAAATGTTCTAGGGAATAGTAATCAATGTGGAGGGCTGTATTATTTCAATACAAGAGGTATTTCATTTAAGTTTGATAATTATTGTTTTAAAACTTATCTTTCTCATTATGACTGGCACTGCAGGCTTGGTCACCTTCCAGACCCTATTTTAAATGTTTTAAAAACTAATTTACAGTTTGATTCTATAGATAAAAACATTGTTTGTGAAATCTGTCAAAGGGATAAACAAACTAGAGAACCTTTTCCTTTAAGTTATCATAATACTTCTGCTTTAGAAGAACTTGTGCATTTAGATCTATGGGGACCTTATAAGGTTGCTAGTAAAGAAGGTTACAAATATTTTTTTTACTATTGTGGATGAGTTCACAAGAGCTGTTTGGGTATATCTTATAAAAAATAAAGATGAAGTTTCTCATTATATCAATGTTTTCTATAATCTGATTAAGACTCAGTTTAAATAGAAAATTAAAAGTTTTAGAAGTGATAATGAAGCTGAATTTGTAAATAAGACATTTACTAGCTTTAGTAATGAAAAAGGAATTACTCATCAGTCCTCTTGTGCATACACATCTCAACAAAATGGTATAGAAGAAAGGAAACATATGCATCTTTTAAATGTGGCTAGATCCCTTCTGTTTCAAAGTGAATTCCTCTTAGATATTGGACTGAATGTATTCTTACTGCCACTTTTCTTATTAACAGATTGCCTTCTTCTATGCTAAGTGGAAAATCTCCTTATGAAATGATATATAAAAAAAGGCCTGCTCTCTCTAATTTAAGAATGTATGGTTGTTTTTGCTTTGCTACTATTGTTAATAATAATGACAAGTTAAGTAGTAGATCTGAGAAATGTGTGATGATCGGGTATTCTAATTTAAAAAGGGATATAGGTTATATAGTCTTGACAATCATCAGTTTACCCACTGATGAAAAGAGAGTAGACCCTAAGCTGAATAGTGACAGAGTGTCACCAAGTGAATGTAGCTACTCTCTTTTATCTGGTAGAACTCCTGACACTGGTATAAGTGATTCTTCTGTTGGTAAACCAGGAGATAATATACAAACCAATGACAGTTCTTATGCTGATAAGGATGAGATGGTTGCTACACTTGAAGAAAATTTTAATAATTCTGACTGTAATTTGAATCAAGATTCAAATTCTCCCGTTTAGGAAGTTGTACCTTTAAGAAGGTCTTTCAGGCCTTCTATTTTTCCTCAAAATTATAAGGATTTTGTTGTTGAGTCTAAAGTTAAGTACGGTATTGAAAGTTTTGTTGATTATTCAAAACTTAACTCTAGAAATATATGTTTTACTGTGCAGCTTAACAAAAATCATGAGCAAAAAAATTATTTTAAAGCTTCAGAATATGCACATTGGACTGATGCTATGAATAATGAGATTGAAGCTTTATATAGAAATGATACTTTTGAGATTATTGTTTTACCTCCTGATAGAAAAGCTATATGAAATAAATGGATGTTTAAAATTAATTATAAATCTGATGGAGAAATTGATAGATACAAGGCTAGACTTGTAGCTAAGGGCTTTAATCAAAAAGAGGATGTTGATTATGAGGAGACTTATTCTCCAGTTTTTAAGATGGTTACTGTTAGATGTTTGTTAAACATTGTTGTTCAGAATAACTGGCCTATTTTCCAGTTAGATGTTAATAATGCCTTTTTATATGATGATCTTAATGAGACTGTTTATATGAATTTACCAGAAGGATTCTTTCATGATGGTGATAACAGAGTTTTCAGATTTAAAAAGTGATTATATGGTTTGAAACAAGCCCCTAGGCAATGGAATGCTAAACCCACTTCTCCTCTTATTGAAAACGGATTTAGTCAAAGTAAAAGTGATTATTCTTTATATACTAAGTCTAATAATGGTGTTTTTATTGCATTACTTGTTTATGTGGATGATATAATCATTACAGGAAATAATGTTTCTGAAATAGAAAATTTCAAAAGTTTTCTTAAAACTAAGGTTTTGATTAAAGATTTGGGGGAAACTGTAGTATTTTCTTGGTATAGAAGTTGTTGATACTGATGCAGGCATTTGTTTAAACCAAAGAAAATATTGTTTAGATTTGTTAAGTGAGTTTGGCATGCTTGGTTGCAATCCTGCTAAGACTCCCTTGCAGTCTAAACTTATTATTACAAATCAAGCTACTAATGATGATCCATTGTTGGATAACATTACCGATTATCAAAAACTTATGGGGAAGTTAATCTACTTATCACAGAACCATCAACTTATGATGAAACTTATGGGGAAGTTAATCTTATGATGAAAGTTAATGCTGAAAGTCTTTTACCTGTTCCTCTTCACTATGATAACAATTCAACTATTAAGATAGCTACAAAACCAGTTTTTCTTGAAAGGACTAAACATCTTGAGATTGATCTGAATTTTGTTAGAGAAAATTTTTTAAATGGTGTGGTCAAAACTATGAAACTAGATTCTGCAAATCAAATTGCAAATATCTTAACAAAAGGGTTGGATACATAGCAACACAACTTTTTGGTAAAAAAGCTTAACATGTTTGATGTATATCAGATATCAGATAAAGGTGGGGATGTTGAAATATTAGGACTTAATCTGCTATCTGATTATACCTTGAGGGACTAACTTTGCTTATGTATGTTTGCAGTATTAGTCCTAAGGATGTTTGATAGAAAGGTTGTGTTGCTTATAGAAGTTTATAGAGAGACATGAGGTCAAGAAAATATAGAAGAAACACGGAAGGTCTTATTTGCAAACTATGGGGGGACTAGAAGCTGCAATATGTCAAAGTTCTTAGCTGGATGTATAAAATGTTCAAGATCAGCCATTGAACTTATATGTGTGATTTGATTTTCTCTCTCAAAGATATAATTCTCCCAATACTCTCATATAGAAAACCCTAGTTTGATTGATCATCTTGATCAAAGTATTGTTTCTCTTGTATTGTGCTGGTAACTTGATTGAGATCAAGTGATTATTGTTTCTGGTTTGTGATCTGTTTGAGAACAGTTTTGTACTTTTGTTGGTGTAAATCAATAAAACAAAGTTTAAATTGTGTTTTTCTACAATTTTAATGGTCATGTGAAACCAACGACTTCCCAACATTTGTTGGTGGATCGAAGCATTATAGATTGCTTCTTCAAACACCAAAATGCTCACTTGTGGCTTTAGTATCTACATGAATTGATTACCTTATTTGCATGCGTGTTCTTTTCAACTTAAAATTTTATTACTAACAAGCTAAAATAGTCACGAAAGCGTTGCTTTTTCTTGCGCATATGAGACATGAAAACATAAATCTTCATGTAATCTTACGTTATCTTGGCCAAAAACGTTAGAGCACTTGTAACCTTATGCCCAAAACATAAATTATAAAATGGTTGTTAAAAACATGTTTATGTAGATCCTGTATGATTGTGTCATGTTTAGAGTTTAGTTACTTGGCTTACGTCAATCCTTGCTCTCATCTCCTTGTACCTTATTCATGTTTTAAAATGTTAATTGCAATGATACCAATATCTTTCTGATAATTACTTGAGTACCAATAATCATGATGATTTCATTAAGCCCTCTACTATGCATACAAGTGTATGGTCAGGGATGCTAACTCTGTAATGGCCGTTGTGTTGTTTGGTTATTTTGTGATTAGCACCACCCTAAGAAAATGTATGTTAACAGATCCTCAAAGTCAGTGACTTGTTTATCTATTTCAATGTGTCCTTCTTAGAGTAATTACATTATTAAGTCAATCACGAAACGTTTGTAAAGATCAAAGACGACGATAAAGTCCAAAAGACCTTAATGAGATCCGTGGTCCTAAATTGAACCTTAAAATCTACCTTATACAATAGGTTTGGTTGGGTAATTTTGGTCCAAAGCCTAGTAGACATATCTCTTGTTAATCTCAATTATGATAGGAATCTAGACAAGCCTTCATTAAATGAGTTCATTTAGTCTTCATTTTATTGAACCGAGTATGACCAATAAACTTTACGCCATCATTCTTTCTACCGCAGTTGTAACAACGTATAATATTGCATCACATCCTGTTTGTGTTGTGACTGACAAATGGTATTTGGTTTATTGGGTCACATTTTTGTTTCTTGGTGTCTTAAGTTCTGCATGGATCGGATTATCTTGTATAAGCATATAGGTTAATCATGATTCATCTTGTAACCTTAATAACAAGGTGTGAGGCTAGGCGGTGTAGAAGACAACTTTAGAATAGCTTAATATGGCATTAACCAAACAACATCATATCATGTTTACAAGGAAACGCAAGTTAAAAAAGAGTATTCATATTACCAACTTTTTGAAGAGCTAAAAAAGCCTTAGTATAGACATGTGTTAAACCTGTTTCCTAATCAAGTATCAAGAAGAAAACATAAACCAACAGAAATGAAATGAAATGAAGTGTCATCATGTTTTTGAGATTTTTGGGGAGTTGGTATTCTTTGCAAACTCACATTTAAATTCCAAGACATATGAATGGCATAAAATGGACCTTTCAACCACCAAAGGCCCATGTGTCATTCTTCAGCCTAAATACCCTTCCAAGTTACAACAACAATATTATAATCCAAACAACAATATAATCCAAACAACAATATAAAGTAAAATGAAACTAAAACTAGCAATGGGGCCATATTAACATCCATGGCAAATTAAATATGCCATATTGGATGGCCTATATGAGTGGGTTGTAAACATATATTTTAGAAATGACCAAATGTCCTCAAATAATCGACATCCTAGAATGTTTGACAAGTGTTTATGGTTAAATATAATCATTTATTTTAGACAAAAAAAACACGGTTGGTCTCTAAACTTGTTAAAAAGTATTGTCGGGGTTTTAAACTTGGCATTTTCGTTGCCATGAGTCGTTTTTTCAAGTTTTTGAGGCCAATTGAGTCCTTTGACCCGTAATGCTCAGGTCAATATCTCGTTATTTATTACCAAATCCCGTTATTCTTATGAAAAAACTATTTTGCCCATATATAATGTCATCCATCACCCTTTTCTTCATTTTATCCAAATAAAAAATTCATCCATCTCCCTTACATCTCCACGGAGACAAACATCCATCATCTCCCCTCATATTACTCAAATCTCTGACGACCACCACAACACTGACGATGCCGACAATGATGCCCGATTGATCTATCTCTCCAACCTCATTTTCAAGGTCTCTTACCTTTTATTTCTTTCGTTTTATATGTATTTTGCTACACATGGGTCAAACAAAAAATTATAAATAGGTAGCACGTCTCTTACCATTTTTTTAATTACTTTACTATTTTGTAGTTTACTTGTTTAATTGCGTTTTTTAGTCGCGGATAAATGTATATGGGGATGCTAATATTTTTACTGTTAACTGAATATTTAGAGTTAAATAATGTTCTTAGTTGTGTGTTTTTGTGTTTTGGATGGCCATCTGTTGTGAGTGGTTTTTCTAAAGTGTCATATGATGAAACTACACCAAGTGATATGCATGTTGTTGTTTATGGTAAATGTAAAGATTTGATGGAAATTATTAAGGAATTGGATGAGTAATTTCTTAGGGCGGCTGATTCTGGTGGCATGTTGTCTGCTTTGTTGGAAGTTCCTAAATGCATCTCAGTTGTGCCGACAATGTTGATGTATTTCCATCACTTCGCTACACCCTTAGGTTATTCAAATAAGAATTATAGTACCATTAGATAAGGAGAACCTAATTACTTTTTGTTTTATGTATAACTTTTTTGCTTTTGGTGTTTGGATATAATGAGACTGAATCTGATTATGGTTATGTAGAGGGTGTTGGGATTGCTTATTAAAACTGCTTGTTTTCTTTTACATAAGCGAACTGTGAATGGTTATTTGTCTGTCTGAGGGAAATAAGCAGTTTGAGAATTTCTTATTCAAATGACTTATCTTATTATGATTAACTATTAAATCCTTAAACAAGTAAAATTTCCGAGCACTAAAAATTCAATTATTCACGTTTCTACAGCAAAAGAAAATCGAAGCACCGTTTCTTGCACTGCCTTTTGTTACGTTCCTGCTAAACAGTTCCAAACACCCTCAGCTGTCAAATTACAAAGTTTAGATGTAGCTGCAACAGATCCTGAATAAATGATTATTTGATTAGTTACAGGTCGTTTTGTTTAGTTGCAAAATCACTTATCTTTCTAAACTCGTAACTTAACTTAGATAATGGGGGCAATGCTCGCCTTTGCTCACTTATTGATATACATTGTTGTTTTTAAACTTCTCTATTGATTTAATTTGTTTCTCGTGAAGAAAGAAGAAGAGGTTTTTGTTGGGTTCAATAAATACCCAAACCCCTTAATCTAGGATTTGAATAGAAAACAGCCCAAGTGTTTAGTCCGTTAAACACTAATCAGGTCACTGAGTGCATAGCCTCTCAGTGAGTCATCTTCGGGACACTCAGTACGAGGCATAGAAGAAGTCTCTCCACTCAGTAAGGCGGAACTTAAAGGGTGAAGACTGAGTCAAGAAGAAGATGATGGTTTCAGTGAGTGATGACAATAACTCACTGAATCCCTAAGACTCCTCTCCAACTACTTACACTGAAGACAGACTGAAGTAGAAGACTGAAGGATAAATAGACTGAAGAAAGAGCGAACAAGGCGGGAGAAGTTTGAATCAGATAAGAAGAAGTCCTTATTAACATAAGTCAACTTTCCCTGAATGGCTAACTTACAAGCTCAGTGTCATCACTGAGTTATGGAAAGCAGCCTTGTCTTTTACTTAGAATAGTCTTTGTAAACAGAGACAAAATACATCAGTATTTTGTCTTCTGTATGATGTCAGATTTGCCACTTAGGAAAGAGTTAAAATCATACATGTATAAATAGCATAAGAGTATAAATAGCATAAGAGATGGAGTGAAAAGGTTAAGCTTGTGAATTGTAAAAACACACATACACGCAAGCCATCTTTTCACTCCTCCATATACAACTTAGTTCCTGAGATAGCTCAGTGAGCTCTAAGAGTTGTGCTCAGACTTAGCCTGAGCTTAGAGAGGAGTCACCCAACTTTGTCATTTCACCCCAAGTACTATTCCGCAAGTACTTGGGTAACGTATTCTTTGTTGATTTATTTCTAATAAGAATATGATGTTGAAAATTACTTAGTGTGTTTTCCTTATGTTAATTTCAGTCATAGTTCACTAGTAACTTGTTTTATAAACTTAAACTGTTTTAAACGATAGTGAACGGGGAACAACAAGTGGTATCAGAGCAAGGCTAATTATAAAACTCGTTTTTTAGGCCGCTCTAAAAGTTTTTAATTTAGGATCCTAAATGGCTGAAATTGATGTACCCCAACTAGTCGATAAAAAGGGTGGAGCTTATTCAGCTGTTGCCCCTAGACTTGAAGTTGGCAAATTCAACAAATGGAAAAAGCGAATGCTTTGCTATTTGATTGGGATGGAACCTTATTATATCAAGTGTATAAATGAAGGTCCATTTATCCCAAAGACTGCTGAAGGGTTGCCCAAACCTAAAGCTCAGTGGACCCAGGATGAAAGGAGAGTGTTCAACCAGGACCAAAGACTCAAAAGTATCATAATATCTTGTCTTCCTGACGATATTATGGAGTCTGTTATAAGCTGTAGTACTGCTAACCAAACCTGGGATGACCTAGTTCATAGTCATGAAGGACCATCTGATACCAAGGAAAACAGGATAATGGACCTGAAACTTGAGTATAACACCTTCAGGGCTAAGGACTCAGAAACTCTCTCTCAAACTTACACCAGATACAAAACTCTTTTAAATGAACTTTCAAATGATGGTGTTAAGTTGTCCAAAAATGAAATCAATGTTGGTTTTGTCAACAGTCTCCCTGAGAAGTGGTTGAATTTCTCTCAGGGACTTAGGAATGCTAATCATATCCAAAATCTTGAGCTTCCTGAAATTTATGGGAAATTTGTCTATGAGGAAAACCTCATCAACAGACGATACCCTGACTTAAAGAAGTCTCAGGAAGTCAAGAAGTCCATGACCACCACCTCATCACCAATTTCAACTGCCTTCTTTTCTAACAATGTGGTTCAAGATTTCCAAGAAAACTCAGATGATGAGCCTGATGAGAGATCAAGTGAGGAGTACCTAAATGACCTGAATGCTGAATTTCAGGAAAGGGCACTCCTTGCTAACTCTCGAAGGTTTATAAAAAGAAACAAAGGTTTTTCAATTGCTAAAGCAACTGAAGACACTGAATGCTATAAGTGTCATAAAAGAGGCCATTTTTCAAAAGACTGTTTTTCAAAAACAACTTCTGAACCCTCTTACAAACCATCAGGATCTAATCAGTCTTCAGGCTTTAGCAAATTTCAACCAAAAATCTATCAGTCTCATCAAAATGTTCAAAACAAATCTGATCTTAACAAAACCATTGATTATGAAGCTAAGTATAAGAAAGCAAAAGCTAAGCTTGCATTGCTTGAGGCCAGTCCCTCAGAAACTACAAAAACTGTTCAATCTGTGCAGGGTAAAAACAAGGGTCTCATTGCTGAAACCTTCGACTGGGATGAAGAGCCAGTCTCATCTGATGATGAAATAGTGCATGTCAGTGCACTGATGGCCCTCTCAGAAGAGGACAAGCTTGCTGTTGGAAAGAATCATGCCAGAAATGGAGAATGGGTCAACATCACAATGAAGAAGGTAAACATTTTACTTTCTATGGATGACGACTCTAATTGGCAGTCTTACATGAATTATCTAAATGTAGACCTTAAGTTTGTAGAAGAGCAAAGACTAAATCTTTTTTCTAAGTATAACAAGTTAAGTTTTGAATTGAATAAGTGTAGGGATGAATTGCTTATTTTAAAACAAGCAAAGCTTGAGGCTGTCACTTTGCAAATTCAAAACACTGAACTAGTTAAAAGAAATCAGAATCTTCAAAATGAACTTAAAAAGGCAAATGATATTCTTAATAGTTGGACTGCTAAGAATCCCAGGGTCTTTGATGCTGTAGGAGCCCCCAGTAGCAAGAAGAGAGTCATAGGTGAAGATCATCTCCCTGACCCTCTCAACAAAGACCAGTCTCCTAAGCCATTTGTGTCTGGTGGCATGATTACAAATATGTTGGTTGATCCCAATTCCAGTGATTGGATTGAACGGGTTAATCCTGAGAGTAAGCTTCCAAATTTTGAATCTGAAAGGATTCTTGAGCCTGAGAGCCAAGCTCTTAAGAGCATGCTAAGACTTCCTGAGATGACCAGTGGTACTGAACACATCTCTGAGTCTGAAGCAGAATCTGAAACACCTCTTCCACCCCTGAAATCTCTTCAGGGTGCTGATCCAAGCTCTGAGCTTACTCCACTACAATTCAATCCTCATTCACCAAAAGAAAGGTCTGGACTTGGTAGAACCATCCTACAAAGACAAGCAAAACTAATCCAACAAGAGTCTACTCCTACTGAGACTTCAACATCCTCTGTCCCCACTGAAGCTGACCAAATTCAGCAACTGACTGAACTTGTGAGAAAGCTTACTGAAAAAATGGAATCCATTAAAAAGGTCCCTAAACCAATCAAGGAGACAAAGTCAGCTTCCTCCAGTTCCTCAAAATCTAAATCAACCTCCAAAAACAAACAAAAGTGTGAGCTGTGTCATTACACCAGCCATACCACTGACAACTACTATAGAATCCTTTTCTGCATGATCTGCAAAAAGGATGATCACAGGACTGCAGATCATCTACAGTGTGTCAGTCAAGAAAACTATACCAAAGTTGGTCATCAGTATGCTTCATCCTCCAAAGCTGCTCCAAAGAATAGAGCAAAATCTTTTCCTCTGTGCCCTCACTGTGGGTTTAATGATCATCATCAGGATGATTGTCTCATGAATACATGCTGTGATATATGCGGTAATCCAGCCATGAGACATCCCAACATGACAGTGTCATTCATGCAAGGAGAAATTCCAAACAACCCAGAGTCACTGAGTCATCCTCAGCCTCTAAATGCAAAACCTGTGGTAGCATCATGCACACAACTACTGACCATGAGTCGATTGCAAATTTCAAAGAGACCTTGAGATCCAAGCCCACTAGTAAGTGGGTCACGAAGAGAAACTAATTCAGTTTACTACTTGTGCAGAGACATGCCAGGGAGCCTATTTGGCATCTAGATAGTGGATGCTCAAGAAGCATGACTGGTGTGAAGGAATATCTGCACAAGTATGTAAAGGAACCAGGGCCCAAGGTAGTATTTGGTGATAACTCATCATATCCCACTGAAGGTTATGGTTCAGTAAACTGCAATGGAATAGTTTTCTCTAGAATACCCTATGTCAATGGTCTCAAATACAATCTCATCAGTGTCAGTCAACTATGTGATGCTAAATACATTGTACAATTCAATGATAAACAATGTACCATTTTCATTGCCAACAAGGAAGTTGTGTTGATAGCTCCTAGGAGAGATGATGTTTATGTGCTAGACATGTCAACACTCTCCCAAGATGGAACGTGTCTCTTTGCTAAAGCCACTAAAACTATCAATTGGCTGTGGCATAAGAGACTCTCACACTTAAACTTCAAAAACCTCAACAACTTGGCAAAACAAAACAAGGTCCTTGGCTTACCATCACTGGTTTTTGCAAAAGACAAACCATGCTCTGCCTGTGAAAAGGGTAAACACCACAGAGTATCATTCAAAACCAAACAAAATTTCTCCATCAAAAGCTGCCTTCACCTCCTGCACATGGATCTCTTTGGACCTGTCAGTCCCAGATCAATCCAGCATGAGAAGTATACACTTGTCATTGTTGATGAGTTCTCAAGATACACTTGGGTATACTTTCTTTCCAAAAAGAGTCAGGCATATACTTGAGTTCAGAAATCAAGAGCTTGAGAGTTTCTGTGATGAAAAAGGAATTTCTCAAAATTTCTCATCTCCATATACCCCTGAACAAAATGGGGTTGCTGAAAGGAAAAACAGAACTCTCATTGAGGCTGCTAGAACTATGTTAAATGGCTCAGCCCTCTCAAAGCATTTCTGGACTGAAGCAGTCAAAACTGCCTGTTACACTCAAAACAGGTCAATCATTGTCAAAAGACATAATAAAACCCCATATGATATCTTCAAAGGTAGACTTCCTGACATCAGCTATTTTCATGTATTTGGATGTCCTGCGTTCATTCATAACCACAAGGATCATCTAGGCAAGTTTGATGCAAAAGCTGATGATGGATACTTCTTAGGCTACACACTGATCTCCAAAGCCTTCAGGGTTTTTAACACAAGGAGACAACAAGTTGAGGAAACCTTTCATGTCACCTTTGATGAAAGTGCTGAAAGCATCAGGTTCACCAACACCTCAGTGGAGGAAATAGGAATTGATAACTCATCAAGATATCCTCCTGATGAGTACAACACTGAACTTAATTCCTTATATCAAGCTGATGCTGATATCTCATATTATGTCTTACCTCACAACCTACCCCAACCAACCATCAATGAGTTCATTGATAATCAGTCTGTCCCTGCTGGGATAAGTTACAATGATCCAAATGATCAGGAACCTGTAACTAATAATCCTCAACCTGATCAAGACATCTCTATGGATGTTCTAAATGATTCTGTGGCCCTTGCACCTGAACTCACATCTGAACTCCCAGTGACATCTTCAAGCTCAGATTCCAGACCACAAAGTAAGTGGACAAGATCTCAGGACATTGAGCTTGTAAACATCATTGGTGAACCCACTGAGGGCATGCTCACCAGAAGCATGGCTGCTAGTCTAACTGCAGCTTCAGCCAATGAATGTCTATATGCTGATTACCTATCAGATATAGAACCCAAAAGTGTCACTGAGGCTCTAAAATACCCAAGCTGGGTTCAGTCTATGCAAGAAGAACTGCAATAGTTTGATAAAAACAAGGTCATGACCTTGATCAAATGTCCTCAGGATGTAGTAGTCATAGGAATGAAGTGGGTTTTCAGAAACAAAACTGATGAAAATGGCACTGTCATTAAAAACAAAGCCAGACTTGTAGCCAAAGGTTACAGTCAACAAGAAGCCATTGACTATGATGAGACATTTGCTCATGTTGCAAGAATGGAAGCCATCAGGATCATCCTTGCATATGCAACATACATGAACTTCAGGGTCTACCAAATGGATGTTAAAAGTGCGTTCTTAAATGGTGATCACAAGGAAGATGTGTATGTTCAGCAACCTCCAGGCTTTGAGAGTAGTGAATTCCCTGACTATGTCTGCAAGCTTGACAAAGCCCTTTATGGACTTAAACAAGCTCCCAGAGCATGGTATGAGACTCTCTCAGCCTTCCTGATACAAAACAAGTTTGTCAGAGGAAAGATAGACAACACACTGTTTGTCTATAGAACTCAAAAGGATGTGATTCTAGTTCAAGTATATGTTGATGATATCATCTTTGGCTCAACAAACTACAAACTTTGCAAACAGTTTGAAAAACTGATGACAAAGAAGTTTGAGATGAGCATGATGGGAGAACTCACATACTTTCTTGGACTACAAATCAGGCAAACTGATAAAGGAATATCCATCAGTCAAGAGAAATACACCAGAAATCTCTTGAAGAAATATGAGATATCTGACTGTGCCTCAGTGAAGACACCAATGGTCCCACCTAACAATCTTGGACCTGATCTCACTGGCAAATCAGTCAATCAAACCCATTTCAGAGGGATTGTTGGCTCACTGATGTATCTAACCGCTACTAGACCAGACATACAATTTTCAGTCTGTTTAATAGCAAGATATCAGTCCAATCCCAAAGAATCTCACCTCACTGCAGCCAAAAGAATACTCAGGTACCTGAAAGGAACCCCAAATCTTGGACTCTATTATCCAAAATGCTCAGGGTTTGATCTCAAGGGTTACTCTGATTCTGATTACGCTGGCTGCAACATGGACTAGAAAAAGTACCTCAGGGTCCTGTCAATTTCTTGGAGTAAAACTGGTTTGTTGGAGTGCAAAGAAGCAACAATCAGTGGCTATGTCCTCAGCTGAAGCTGAATATGTAGCTGCAGCAGGATGTTGTGCCAATGTATTATGGATGAAAAGTCAACTCAGCGACTATGACATCCATTACAAAATAGTGCCCATCTTCTGTGATAACACTAGTGCTATTGCAATCTCCAAAAACCCTGTCCTCCACCAAAGAACCAAACACATTGATATCAGATAGCACTTCATCAGGGATCACATAATGAAAGGAGATATTAAATTACATTTCATCCCTACTGAATATCAATTGGCTGATATCTTCACCAAACCCTTGGATGAACCTACCTTCAGGAGACTGAAAGCTGAATTAGGAATGCTTGACATTGAAAGCCAAGTATCTGAAAACCAATCTCAGTAAGTTCTCTGAAATGGTTCATTCTCCCTGAACATCCAAAACCTACCCCTCACTGAATAAGTAAGACTCATTTAGGGTCCCTGACACTTGACAAAGAGCATTGAATGAGTAACTAAATGATCCAAGTATCAGTTACTTAAATGTCCTAGGTTGGTAACTATGCCAATTTAATAAAGGAATATATGTCTCTTTGTCTTACTGTCATCCCACTTGGCATTTAATGCCTCTCACAAAAAAAATATCAAATTGATATTTTATCTCTACAAAAGTGCACTTTTACTGTGCACTGCAACTGTTCCCTTGAAAAACGGGATTTTACTGCGGGTAATGGAGTGGTAGCATTAAATGGGAAATTCAAACGTCTTCCAGAAACCAACTCTTAATATTCCCATTTGTGCACAAAACACCCCTCTTATCACTCTATAAATACCCTCTTCCAACACACACAAAAAACACACAAATTATTTTCTGCAACTAAACTCTGTCAAAATTCTTTCTCAAATCCAGAAATATTTGTGTGTTCTCAAATCTTCAAAACCTCGTTTGGAAAAACCCTTCTTGTAAACATTTACAAAAGTTTTTCATCACAAACTTGAAGAGATCTAAATACTTTGATTGTTCTAGTCAAAACATTTTTTTAAAACCCTAAAATCTTTGTTAATGGAAATGGCTAGAACACAATCTCTCCAGTTTGCTTCTCAGTGGGTAGGGGATCTTACTTACGTTGAATTTAAAACAAATAATGTCATAGGAAATTTTGAATATCCTGAAAATGTCCCAAACTATAAAGACATTATAAATTTTTTATTCAACTGCCCACTCAAAACGGCCTTTGTAAAATGTCCCTCAGTGGTGTACCCAAACTACCTCAGGGAGTTTTGGGCTACAGCTAGAGCCTTTGACCCGACACCTTCTACTGATGAGAATAACCTTAGACCTCTCAGGGAGTATCTCATCAGGTTCAGTCTAAATGGGGGGAAACAACACACCCTGGATTACAAAACGTTTTGCACTTCAACAGGGTTAGATTATAACAAAGGTGCTTATGTCGCCCATCCTGAACCCTCCACAGTGAAGGATGGGTTAAAATAAATCGTTTTAGATCCAACTTTTTTGGACAAGACCCCAGTCACTAAAAGCTCATTCCCCGTGGCTTGGAGGATCCTCTTCACTTTTGTGATTCAGGTCCTCGGCGGGAACCACTCATCCACTGAACAAGTTAACTCTATTCAGTTGATGATGGCATACTGCTTGATGAATGGGGTCACTGTCGACATAGGGGAGATCACTTACAGTGATCTCGTAACGAAGCTACAGAGTAAAACTAGGACGAAGTACGTTTCGTATCCTAGGTTTGTCTCTTGTGCTTTGCAATCATTACTGGGTTCAAATTATACTCAGGATGAAAAATTTGGAAATTTACCTGGCATCTTGAGCCCATAAAATTTTCAAAAGGACCCATCCCTCGTCACCCCCATTGAATTGACGGCCCACATGATTGTTGTAAACAATCAAAGTGGATCAGTGTCTCCTAACCCTGCTCCTAAAAAGAAAAAGGGGAAGTCTCAGACTGGGACTAAGACTAAACTAAAGTCTCAGGGCCCTGAGGCTTCAGGAGCACAGCCTAAGAGGCACAAAAATCCCGAGACCAAAAAGACACCCACTGACCTGGAAACAACCACCCCAGTGACAACGAAGGACACTGATACATCACAGTCAGTGCCCTTGGTCACACCTACTACTCCCCAAGATCCAGAGGGAAACATACAACCCGCTGGTAGGGGAGCGCCTTCCACCACGCCCAATGATGACATTAGCAAATCCAAGCCTTTGTCTGAGGGCACATTGATCTCTCCCAAAGACTCAGAGGGACTCAAACAACCCGCTGATAGGGATACAACTATCACTGACTCTGCTAAAGGCACTGGGAAACGCCCACCAGTGTCTCAAGGGTCACAGGGGGACAAAGACTCGGAGGGAAAGGAACAACCCGCCGATACGGAACCCACAACCAATCCTGACTCCAGCGAAGGCACTGGGAAATGCCCACCAGTGTCCGAGGGGGCAACGGGGGACAAAGACTCAGAGGGATATAAACCACCCGCTGATATGGAACCCATCACCAACCCCTTGCTCACAATTGCTGATGTCACTGGGATATTATTCTCTGAAGATGAGCTTGCTGAGACTGATGATGAAATCTTATCAGCTGGAGAAGAAATGGACGCTGAGGTTCAAGCTGAACAAGAGCCTCAGCCTGATCCAAAGGAGCATACTGAATCCCCATTCCAACATGATGATCATGCTTCTAAATCCTCCTCAAGCTATGATGAATTCAAAGAGTTTGACAATGTTCTTCCCATCACTGAAAGTCAGTTGGCTCAGTGGATCACCAGGGCTTCAAGGAAGCTATACTCAAGGGTTACCAAAACATTGTGGGAACAACATACTGAGGCTGCTACAAGTTATGCTGATCTAAAGGCAGAGGTACAGGGCTTCGATGAAAATGTTCATGAGCACAGAGATCTGATGTATGACAACATTCACAGACTGGATGAAAACATGGCTAAATTCCTCAGGAATCTTTAGGGTGTAGGTACCACGTTAGATGAAATCAGGGAGTTTGTCAAAGAAGACCCAGCAACCAACTCTAAAGTGCTAGAGGCTACTGAGGCATACTTGAAGCAATCCTCAGGCCTTACTGAACTGCTAGCTCTGCTCAAGTCTGCAAATGTTCAGGGTCTTCCATCCTCAGTCCAGTCTCTTCAAGCTACATTGGACTCTTTGAATACGCAGGTGGCTACCTTGGCTCAGGCATCCTCATCTCTTGCCTGGAATCTTGGGCCCAGAATGACAGCTCTGGAAGTTTCTCAGGCTAATTTGGAAACTAAAGTCACTGGTATTCAATCTGACACTTCAGACATCAAGGCTATGATCTCTGAAATTTATCAGGCCTTCAAGGGTCAAGCTGCTCAGTCCCCCTCAGCACCAACTCCAACTCTTGCCCTCACTGAAGCTCCGGCAACAGTTGAGGGGGAGAATACTGATGAAGAAACTCCTCTTCACACTGAAGGGGAGCAAACACCACCTGTCTCAGTAGCTCCAACATCATCTACACCAGTCTCAGCAATACCCATCTCCTCACTACCACCTCAAACATCAACAACAACAACAACAACAACAACACTGACGGTCACAACAACAACACCACCCTTAGTTGCATCATCTTCCTCAGGCCAGGACAAGGGCAAAGGCATAATGACAACTGCTGAGCCTGAGAAGATTCCCTATAAAATCGGCGACACTGAATATCTGCTCACACCTCAACAGCTGAGTAAACATCTTGCTAAAGAAGAAAGAAGATTGAAACTAGCTGAGGAAGAGAAAAAGAACAGAGAAGCACTGGCAATGGTTGTCGCTGAAGAAGCTGAGAATATGGGATTAGATGCAAGCAAGCTCCCAAAGGGTCAGGCAGGACAAAAGTTCAAGGATGCTCAGGCTGCTCAAATGGCTGCAATGAGAAAGCAGTATGAAGAAAAGAGAAAGAAAACTGAAGCTCTCAGGAAAAGCAGAATTGATGAATACAACTGGACAATGAACAGCCGAAGGCTTCCTGAAAAAATCACTGATGTCAAGATTATTCCCAACACCAAACCATTGGCTATGAATGTTTACAGAGGGGATAACAAAAGACACTTTGAGGTTCATGATCCCTTAAAATTCAGTGACTTTGGGATCACTGAACTTGATGAACTTGGTCCGATCATTGGAAAGAAGCAAAATAAGGTGGTCAAGGAGCTGATGAAGATGCTCAGCAAAAGATATGAAAGGCTGAGAGATGCATCAGCCCAACTGGGAATTCAACCTGCCTTGACTGCACCTCAAGGATCTCAACCACAAACTTCCACAGGCAAAAGGAAAAGAGTTGAGTTCCAACCTGAGATTAAAGTGCCTGGACTGGAGTGTAATAGGGAGCTGCCTGAAGGGGTTAAATTTGTGAACTATCTAGTGATTGAAGAGCCTGAAAGAGGGCTATTCCACATTGATGTCTATGGAAACCCAACATTTCAAAGATGGAGTGATATTGATCAGGCTGGTGTAGCTGCAATGATCAGCTATATTCCAGTGGCCTCTCAGATCCAATCCCCAGCAAACATCAGGTTCTGCCAAGACCTGAATGCCAAGATAAGAGACCATCCTGACAGAGAAACACTCATCACCAAAAAGGTCAAGCTTGAAGCATTGGGAATCCATCTGGATTGACATCATTTTGTTTTATCTTTTGTACTAGTGATAGGAACTATGTAATCTGATCAATAAACAATGTATGTTTTATTCATTTACTCAGTGTTCCTTATTGTATTCATTAGTACATTCAGTGTAGGAAGAAGCCATTTGCTCACTTACACTGATCAACCACTTAGGCTATTTGTATATCCAAATAGGGGGAGACTGTTGGGTTCAATAAATACCCAACCCCTTTAATCTAGGATTTGAATAGAAAACAGCCCAAGTGTTTAGTCCGTTAAACACTAATCAGGTCATTGAGTGCATAGCCTCTCAGTGAGTCATCTTCAGGACACTCAGTACGAGGCATAAAAGAAGTCTCTCCACTCAGTAAGGCGGAACTTAAAGGGTGAAGACTGAGTCAAGAAGAAGATGATGGTTTCAGTGAGTGATGACAATAACTCACTGAATCCCTAAGACTCCTCTCCAACTACTTACACTGAAGACAGACTGAAGTAGAAGACTGAAGGATAAATAGACTGAAGAAAGAGCGGGACAAGGCGGGAGAAGTTTAAATCAGATAAGAAGAAGTCCTTATCAACATAAGTCAACTTTCCCTGAATGGCTAACTTACAAGCTCAGTGTCATCACTGAGTTATGGAAAGCAGCCTTGTCTTTTACTTAGAATAGTCTTTGTAAACAGAGACAAAATACATCAGTATTTTGTCTTCTGTATGATGTCAGATTTGTCACTTAGGAAAGAGTTAAAACTCATACATGTATAAATAACATAAGAGATGGAGTGAAAAGGTTAAGCTTGTGAATTGTAAAAACACACATACACGCAAGCCATCTTTTCACTCCTCCATATACAACTTAGTTCTTGAGATAGCTCAGTGAGCTCTAAGAGTTGTGCTCAGACTTAGCCTGAGCTTAGAGAGGAGTCACCCAACTTTGTCATTTCAATCCCAAGTACTATTCCGCAAGTACTTGGGTAACGTATTCTTTGTTGATTTATTTCTAATAAGAATATGATGTTGAAAATTACTTAGTGTGTTTTCCTTATGTTAATTTCAGTCATAGTTCACTATTAATTTGTTTTATAAACTTAAACTGTTTTAAACGATAGTGAACGGGGAACAACAGTTTTATATCAGTATCGTCATAGTAATCAGGTCTCTTTTTGATGCTAGCACTTATTAAGCAGACTTGAGTCACTGAATTAAGGTTTGTGTAGGTCTTAGACATGTCCATAATTAAGAAAGTAAGTGCCTACTGTCAATATAATCTTAAGTTATATACCAATAGGTCCAACTACAAGAAGAGTCATTAAATTCTTCTTATATCCCAAGCTTTTGTCTAGAGGTCGTATTGTTAACCTATATACTAAGAAATGGTTCAGTTAGGGTTGTGTGTTTTTCTCTAGCAGGTCAAATGGATTAAATAGATAAACATAAGTAAAAAGTAAACATGTGGAAATGGGTGAAGTTGCTCAAAGTGTTACTTTAATGTATTCACTATACAGCATACCTACCCCTTTGGCACTTCTACCTTTGCCTCTAATTTGGATAGATGTATCACAAAGGATAGCACTTAAAACCTAGTTGTTATCTTCATGCCTTTTTTTAATCTAAACTATGATTGTTGTATATTGAGTCATAATGCCATAATTTTCAAGAGATTCCAATTTAAATTAATTGCTACTCCTTAATGCTTTGTAGCCGATGCTTAAGTTAGTTTCTTATTATAATCGGTAGAGGTGGCAAATGAGTAGGCTAGTCCGGTTGGATAAGAGGTCAGTACAAGTAACGGGTCCGCCTCAAATGGTTAAAATAAATTAAACCCAATTTGACCTATTTTTACGCATGTGGCAAAGTTTTCTACCTCTAATAGTTGGTATACACCCAAAGGAGTTATTTACACATTTAGAGGCTTTGTGGGTGACAACACACCTCGTACACCCTCATATACGACTTTGTGCTCGGGAATGCCAACTCTGTAATGGGCGTTGTGTTGTTTGGTTATTTTATGATGAGCGCCACTCTTAGAAAATGTATGTTAACAGATCCTCAAATTCAATGACTTGTTTGTCTATTTCAATCATGGTCGTCTCGTGGTTTTCAGTGGCTCTAGACAATAAAAACAAAAAGGCCTTATTACACTTGTAAACTAAAGAAAAATTGCATATAAACTTAAATTATATGACTCATATATGTTTAATATTATACGTATTTACATGCAAAATTAATAAAAATGTGGCACCCATATATGTTTAATATTATACGTATTTATATGCAAAATTAATAAAAATGTAACACCTTTTAAATTTGCGACAACACCTATTGCACACCCTCCCTTCGCGACCCCTCTTATTTAAATGTGTCCTTCTTAGAGTAATTACACTATTAAGTCAATCACGAAACGTGTGTAAAGATCAAAGATAATAAAGTCCAAAATACCCTAATGAGATCCGTGGTCCTAAAGTGAACCTTAAAATCTACCTTATACAATATGTTTGGTTGGGTAATTTTGGTCCACAGGCTAGTAGACAAATCTCTTGTTAACTTAGTTATGATAGGAATCTAAGCCAAACCTTCATTAAATGAGTTCATTTAGTCTTCATTTTACTCAACCGATTATGCCATCATTCTTTCTAGCTACCACAGTTGTAACAACCTATAATATTGCGTCACAACTTGTTTGTATTGATGCATTTATGATTGATAAATGGTATCAGTTTATTTGTTCACATTTTTGTTTCTTGGTGTCATGAGTTCTGCATGGATTGAATTATCTTGAATTACCCTGTTTCCAAATCAAGTATCAAGAAGAAAACATAAACCAACAGAAATGAAATGAAATGAAGTGTCATCATGTTTTTGCAGATTCTTGTTGAGTTAGTATTCTTCAAAACTCACACTTAAATTCCAAGAAACATGAATGGCATCAAATGGACCTTTCAACCACCAAAGGCCCATGTGTCATTCTTCAGCCTAAATACCCTTACAACAACAATATAATCCAAACAACAATATAAAGTAAAATGAAACTAAAACTAGCAATGAGGCCATATTAACATCCTATGGAAAATTAAATGTGCCCTATTGGATTGCCTATCACTACTAAAATTGGGGCTTTTAACCACGAAACACTTTTAGCTACGGTGAAGTCGTGGCTGAAAAGTGCTGCGCGTGACTAAATTTTTTTTAGACTTTGACTTTGACTTTTAAGGAGAAAATTTTGGTCAAAAAATGAGCTTTAGCATTTAGCGATGATGGGTGTCGTGGCTAAAAGAATTTAATATTATTTTTCGAGCATCGGTAAAAGCCAGAATACAAATAAAAATCGTAAAACTTTTAGTCACGACGGACGTTGTGGCTAAAAGTATTTACTACTTTTATTTGTTTTCTGGATTTAACTAAATATTAATAAAAAGGTATCGAGACTTTTAGCCACGACAAAAGTCGTGACTAAAAGTTATGACTTTATTTTATTAAAATCAATTTAATTCTGAAAATTTTAAAAAATAGTTAAATCTTTTAGCCCCGAGCAAAGTCGTGACTAAAAGTATTTACAAATTTCTTTGAGAAATTTAAATTTACCTCCAAAATTTTGGCTTAGAAGTGGTTCCCGCTCAACTTTAGCGACGATGTGTCGTGGCAAAAGGTTTATTCTAATTTATACTTAAGGAGCGTTAGAAACAGTTAACTATATTTTTTATGTTTGGTATAAAATAATGCGAGTCTTGTAAGTTGTGTTAACGATAACTGAGATTATATGTACGATATATGCTCTACGATTGTATCCGATTCGAACCAAATAAAATGAAGTTAACACTACAAGAAAAAAGAGAACAGGAGACGAAGAATTGGTGAGGACATGGATGTCCTTGTTAAAGACCCACTAAACGAAAAAAATCGAGTTCAAACTTTGACCGTGGCTAGCTTGCGTTGAATTTTTACATTTGATCTTTGGAGAGGACATGTCCTCGCCAAAGGTAAGGGTCAAAGTTTAACTCCCTTTTTTTTGTCTCTTCATATTTCATTTCAGTCGGCTCGAAACTTTCCTCTCGGAAGTATTGGCGAGGAAATGTCCTTGCCGATAGTCTGCCTGTATTATTGACCATAATGAGACCTATGATTATAGAATTGTTAACACTGGTTACGATGTGTCGTTGTACATGTCCTCACCAAATCTTAAGTCAAAGTTTGACTTTTTATCGTTTTTCAATTTCGCTACTTGTTTTGGCTCCAAACTTTCCCACTCTCATCTTTTACTATAAAAGCAACCTTACAAACTCTTATCCTCACATCAACCTCGATCACAAACTCTTATCCTCATCCTCAAAACTTCTTATCCTCAAACCAACCTCACTAACTCAGATGGAGCAAAATGATCCTTTTAAGTATCCATGTGGAAGAGGAAATATAAAGCTAAGAGAATCACATCAGAAGCATAGCTATGGTATACTTTACTATGCATGTCCTCTTTAAAAGGTGAACAATCATAACTTTTTGATTTACGTAAATGTATAAATAAGTTGGTTGTTAAAAAGACATTTCTTATGATTATCTTACTATGCAACAGCTAACAAAAAAGAATATGGATGTAGATAAGTTATATGGAAGGATGAATGTGATCTCCAGCTCCATGTAAGTTCTTCTCATGGACCTTCAACACATCAAAGTTTTTCCAAACTTTACAGTGAAGCACCACTGTGGCTAAAAGTTATTGACTTTCGTGGCAAAAAATGTCGTGGCTAAAGGTATGAATTTGTCGTGGCAAAAGGTGTATAGCCATGACATCTGGACTTTTAGTCACGACTGCCGATTCTTGTAGTGTTATATGTGTGGGTTGTAAAAAATTATTTTAGAAATGACCAAATGACCTCAAATATTCGACATCCTAAAATGTTTGATAAGTGTCTATGGTTAAATATAATTAGATATTTATGTATTAATGTTTAAATACATGCTTCCATTTTGTTACACCAAGTGCAATAATAATATCCAATTGTATCGGATCAAGGTGTGGTAAAATGAAGCAAATCTTTCCCCTGCCAGAGGGTAGAGAGACTGGTTTTAGGAACATCTCTGACAAATTTAGGCCTAAGATGTATATGTGCGTAATCACACTCGTGGTTTGCTAATATGGGATCATGTTTCCTCTATGGGCAAGAAGGATATCGTCTTCAAACTGAAAATGTTTCATTTGCGAAACTTGTTAAGTTGTTGTTGCAACCATGAAACATTACAAGTGGTTGGGTATAAATAAAACCCATCGTGCATTGCTTTGAGCCTATTAGAACATAATTTAGTTGTACTTTTGCGATTTTTCCTCTTGAAATGAGAAGTTAGTAAACTTGCTTAACATAAATTTATAATACAATTAATTTTTAGAACGGTTTTTTCCATTTTTTCATTTTGATTTTGACATAATTCGAATCCACAAGACGATACCTAACCGAGCCAACATGTTAAGGCACAATAGCCCCACACGCTAGCCCATATACAATACCAAGACCCACAACATCTTGTCAAAATTATCATGTTAACTACATAAAAAGGTAAACAGAAACCAAGAAGAATTTTTGTTAGGGTACTCGGGAAGTCATGTATCTTTTGATCTAAACTACGTAATCTAACCGATATTCCTGGCCACCCTAAAATATTCACCCATCAACGTTGATGTATTCTGAGACTTGATGACACCTTAGCCCTAACTATCGCAAGATTATCATGTTAATTACATATTATTTAACCACTTTACCATATTAAACTATGATGTTTGTCAAATTCACAATCTTCTAAGGGACCTCATGTATAAGTTCTTCTTTGTAACTTCTTTCTACATTTACTATAATATGATTCCAACTTTTTGGTGTTTCTGTGATCTCTTCTTTGGGTGTTTTATGTTTTCGCTTTACTTCTTTTCATGCTAGGAGCAATTAACTAAGATACCCCATAGATAATTTTTGTTGAAATATTAGGACTTAATCTGCTATCTGATTATACCTTGAGGGACTAACTTTGCTTATTTATGTTTGCAGTATTAGTCCTAAGGATGTTTGATAGAAAGGTTATGCTGCTTATAGAATTTTATAGAAAGACATGAGGTCGGGAAAATATAAAAGAAACACGGAAGGTCTTATTTGCAAACTATAGAGGGACTAGAAGCTGCAATATGTCAAAGTTCTTAGCTGGATGTATAAAAGGTTCAAGATCAGCCATTGACCTTATATATGTGATCTGATTTTCTCTCTCAAAGATATAATTCTCTCAATACCCTCATATAGAAAAACCCTAGTTTTATTGATCATCTTGATCAAAGTATTGTTTCTCTTGTATTGTTCTGGTAACTTGATTGAGATCAAGTGATTATTGTTTCTGGTTTGTAATCTGTTTGAGAACAGTTTTGTACTTATGTTGGTTTAAATCAATAAAAGAAAGTTTGGATTGTGTTTTTTCTACATGGTATCAGAGCAGATACGATCTATCTCGCTCAAAAAACTGATTTCAAAAATTAGGTTTCGTCAATTTGGGGTTTTTTTACAATTACATTGTTTTCTTTCAGTTAACTTATGTTAATTGATAGATCTATTGTTAAATAGTTTAGATCTAAAAGTTTTTTGAATACACCTATTTTTTGAAATTTTTTGGGTTTGGTTAATTTAAGGCTTTTTATAATTAAAGGCCTTTGAGGTCGATTAAGTGCTTTTAATTGATAGATCTGGTGTTCTTGGTTCGATTGGAGGTTGTTCTGGTTATTTTCCCTAATTTTGAGAAATTATGGTTTGCTGTTTTTAGATCTGGTTATTGGTTCTTGGTATCTGCTATATCCCTTGACTAAGTGAATTAATGGTATAGTAGGTTTGGTATTTCACTGCTGCTATTTGCGTGCACTGTAATACCTCTCACACTCTTTTACCGTATGTCTCTTTATTTTCTTGCAATAGATTGCCGGAGGATAGGTTTGAGAAACATAGGAAGTTGAGGATTGTTGTTTGTGGTGTTTATGTGCTTTATTTGTCTTTCTTATTGTTTTTGTTTATTATCTGATTACTTGTGTGTTCCCTTGACCTACCACTTCAATGGCAAGGAAAGCCAGGGAACTACCTTCTTTCCCTTTTGTGTGTGTGTGATTGTTTTTGTATTTTTTTTTTATCATCTCTCTTCATGGTAATACTCCACATGTTACACCACCTGCTTCTGCTCATAATAACTCTAATGAAGAATATTATATTTAACCTGTTACTTTGATAAGTAAATTGGATTTGAGTCACCCTCTGCATTTACACCCTAATGAATCTGCTACTTTAACTGTAATATTTGTTAAACTTAAATGAACAGAAAACTATAATTTTTGGTCTCTTGTGCAATGCTTTTAGCTTTAGAAGAAAAAACAAAATTGGTTTTATTGATGGTACATGCACAAGATCTAATATTGATTATGTTTTGGCCAGACAATGGGATAGGGTAAATGTTGTAGTTCTTGGGTAGATCTTTAACTTATCTCTGAAGAGATTTTCCTAGGTCAAATTTTTTCAAAAAAGGCTTCAGATGTATGGGATGAGCTTAAAGAAACTTTTGATAGAGTTGATGGTTTTGTAACCTTTAACTTGCATCATAAGATTAACTCCTTAACTTAGAATAGGAGCACTATTGCTGAATACTTTAATAAGTTGGCTACCTTATGGAAGCAATTTTTTGCTTTAATTCAGTTTCCTAGATCTATTTGTCATGCTGCTGGTGATTTTAAAAAGCATAATCAACTTTAGAAACTAATACAATTCTTAATGGGCTTGGATGATACTTATATGGAAATAAGAAATAATATTCTTTCTATATATCTTTTTCCTGATGTTAAGGGTGCTTATGCTATCATTAGTAGTGAGGAGTCACATAGAAAAGTGGTTTCTGGTAGCACTAGTAGAAATCATAATTCTGCTTTTGCTACTAAAATTGTTAATCAACCTGTTAATCAGTCTAATAATCCAACTGCTCATTTTAATTGAGTGATTGATAATAGAAGAAATACTGGTTCTGGCCTGTTGTTGTTTGTGAAATCTGTGGTTTTAATGGACATACTCAAAAAAGATATTTTAAATTAGGATATCATCCTAATTTTGGAAAAAATGGGAACAAGAACAGATTTCAAAATAACACCAAAAAGTTTTCTAATAACAACTCTGTTGGAAATAATGTTGGGTCAAGTTCATCTTCTAGTTTTACATATGAACAACTTAATACTCTCATTTCTCTCATCAAAGACAACTCTCTTAATAGAAATAATGTGCAAGCCAATATGGCAGGTACTTATTATTAGAACAGCAGAATTTTCAATCAAAAATTTCACAAATATATTTGCTCAGATAGTAATTTGCAATCTAAGATTACTTCTAATGGTAAAATTGTGGACTCTGGTGCTAATCAGCATATGACATACACTGATAAAGATTTAATTAATGTTTTTGATATTTCTCATCTTAGAATAAAGGTTGGACATCCTAATGGGACCAAGGCTTTTATCTCTAAAATTAGAAATCTCAAGCTAACTGGATCATTAATTATGTATAATGTGTTGGTTATACCCGAGTATTGTGTTACATTGATTTCTATGCATAAGCTTTCCAAAGATAATAAAATCTTGGTTGCCTTCGATGAGAATAAATGTTATTTTTTGAATCAGTATTTGAATATGAAAAATGTTCTAGGGAATAGTAACCAATGTGGAGGGTTGTATTATTTCAATACAAGAGGTATTTCATTTAAGTTTGATAATTCTGGTTTTAAAACTTGTCTTTCTCAATATGACTGGCACTGCAGGTTTGGTCACCTTCCAGACCCTGTTCTAAATGTTTTAAAAACTAATTTACAGTTTGATTCTAAAGATAAAAACATTGTTTGTGAAATCTGTCAAAGGGATAAACAAACTAAAGAACCTTTTTCTTTGGGTGATCATAATACTTCTGCTTTAGAAGAACTTGTGCATTTAGATCTATGGGGACCTTATAAGGTTGCTAGTAAAGAAGGTTACAAATATTTTTTTTTACTATTGTGGATGATTTCACAAGAGCTGTTTAGGTATATCTTATAAAAACTAAAGATGAAGTTTTTCATTATATCAGTATTTTCTATAATCTGATTAAGACTCGGTTTAAACAGAAAATCAAAAGTTTTAGAAGTGCTAATGGAACTGAATTTGTAAATTAGACATTTACTAGCTTTTGTAATGAAAAAGGAATTACTCATCAATCCTCTTGTGCATACACATCTCAACAAAATGGTATAGCAGAAAGGAAACATATGCATCTTTTAAATGTGGCTAGATCCCTTCTGTTTCAAAGTGAATTCCTCTTAGATATTAGACTGAATGTATTCTTACTGCCACTTTTCTTATTAACATATTGCCTTCTTCTGTGCTAAATAGAAAATCTCCTTATGAAATGATATATAAAAAAAGGCATGCTCTCTCTGATTTAAGATGTTTGGTTGTTTTTGCTTTGCTACTATTGTTAATAATAATGACAAGTTAAGTAGTAGATCTGAGAAATGTGTGATGATCGGGTATTCTAATTTAAAAAGGGATATAGGTTATATAGTCTTGACAAGCATCAGTTTACCCACTGATGAAAAGAGAGTAGACCCTAAGTTGAATAGTGACAGAGTGTCACCAAGTGAATGTAGCTACTCTCCTTTATCTGGTAGAACTCCTAACACTGGTATAAGTGATTCTTTTGTTGGTAAACTAGGAGATAATATACAACCCAATGACAGTTCTTTTGCTGATAAGGATGAGATGGTTGCTACACTTGAAGAAAATTTTAATAATTCTGACTGTAATTTGAATCAATATTCAAATTCTCCAATTTAGGAAGTTGTACCTTTAAGAAGGTCTTTCAGGCCTTCTATTTTTCCTCAAAATTATAATGATTTTGTTGTTGAGTCTAAAGTTAAGTACGGTATTGAAAGTTTTGTTGATTATTCAAAACTTAACTCTAGAAATATCTGTTTTACTGTGCATCTTAACAAAAATCATGAGCAAAAAATTATTTTAAAGCTTTAAAATATGCACATTGGACTGATGCTATGAATAATGAGATTGAAGCTTTATATAGAAATGATACTTTTGAGATTACTGTGTTACCTCCTGATAGAAAATCTATATGAAGTAAATGGGTGTTTAAAATTAATTATAAATCTGATGGAGAAATTGATAGATACAAGGCTAGACTTGTAGCTAAGGGCTTTAATCAAAAAGAGGGTGTTGATTATGAGGAGACTTATTCTCCAGTTGTTAAGATGGTTATTATTAGATGTTTGTTAAACATTGTTGTTCAGAATAACTGGCCTATTTTCCAGTTAGATGTTAATAATGCCTTTTTATATGGTGATCTTAATGAGACTGTTTATATGAATTTACCAGAAGGATTCTTTCATGATGGTGATAACAGAGTTTTCAGACTTAAAAAGTGATTATATGGTTTGAAACAAGCCCCTAGGCAATGGAATGCTAAACTCACTTATGCTCTTAGTAAAAATAGATTTAGTCAAAGTAAAAGTGATTATTCTTTATATACTAAGTCTAATAATGGTGTGTTTATTGCATTACTTGTTTATGTGGATGATATAACCATTACAGGAAATAATGTTTCTGAAATAGAAAATTTCAAAAGTTATCTTAAAACTAAGTTTTAGATTAAAGATTTGGGGAAACTGCAATATTTTCTTGGTATAGAAGTTGTTGATACTGATGCAGGCATTTGTTTAAACCAAAGAAAATATTGTTTAGATTTGTTAAGTGAGTTTGGCATGCTTGGTTGCAATCCTACTAAGACTCCATTGCAGTCTAAACTTGTTATTACAAATCAAGCTACTAATGATGATCCATTGTTGGATAACATTACTGATTATCAAAAACTTATGGGGAAGTTAATCTACTAATCTAATACTAGGCATGACATCTCTTGTGCTTTACATTGCTTAAGCCTCATCTCAGAATAGCTTTTAAGTCTCATCTCAAGTCTCATCTCAGAATAGCTTTTAAGATACTTAGGTATCTGAAAGGAGCTCCAGGTTTTGGTATTCATATTACTAAGAATTCCGGTATATCTCTTCTTGCTTATTATGATGTTGACTAGGCTAAATGTGTTGTGAATATAAAATCAGGATATTGTGTTTTATTATTTAGGTCTTTAGTATCTTGGAAAAGTAAAAAACAATCCACTCTCTCTAAAAGTTCAACTGAAGCAGAGTATAGAGCTCTTGCTTCAGTCACCAGTGAAGTTATTTGGATTTTGAAAATTTTAAAATTTCTTAAAGTTGGAAGTCTTTTACCTGTTCCTCTTCACTATGATAACAATTCAGCTATTAAGATAGCTACAAAACTAGTTTTTCTTGAAAGGACTAAACATCTTGAGATTGATCTGTATTTTGTTAGAGAAAATTTTTTAAATGGTGTGGTCAAAACTACGAAAGTAGATTATGTAAATCAAATTGCAAATATCTTAACAAAAGGGTTGGATACATTGCAACACAACTTTTTGGTAAAAAAAAGCTTAACATGTTTGATGTATATCAGATATGAGATTAAGGGGGGATGTTGAAATATTAGGACTTAATCTGCTATCTGATTATACCTTGAGGGACTAACTTTGCTTATTTATGTTTGCAGTATTAGTCCTAAGGATGTTTGATAGAAAGGTTGTGATGCTTATAGAAGTTTATAGAGAGACATGAGGTCAAGAAAATATAGAAGAAACACGGAAGGTCTTATTTGCAAACTATGGAGGGACTAGAAGCTGCAATATGTCAAAGTTCTTAGCTGGATGTATAAAATGTTCAAGATTTATATGTGTGATTTGATTTTCTCTCTCAAAGATATAATTCTCCCAATACTCTCATATAGAAAACCCTAGTAGTAGTTTGATTGATCATCTTGATCAAAGTATTGTTTCTCTTGTATTGTGTTGGTAACTTAATTGAGATCAAGTGATTATTGTTTCTGGTTTGTAATCTGTTTGAGAACAGTTTTGTACTTTTGTTGGTTTAAATCAATAAAACAAAGTTTAAATTGTGTTTTTCTACAATTTTAATGGTCATGTGAAACCAAAGACTTCCCAACATTTGTTGGTGGATCGAAGCATTATATAGATTGCTTCTTCAAACACCAAAATGCTCACTTGTGGCTTTAGTATCTACATGAATTGATTACCTTATTTGCATGCGTGTTCTTTTCAACTTAAAATTTTATTACTAACAAGGTAAAATAGTCACGAAAGCGTAGCTTTTTCTTCTGCATATGAGACATGAAAGCATAAATCTTCATGTAATCTTACGTTATGTTGGCCAAAAACGTTAGAGCACTTGTAACCTTATGCCCAAAACATAAATTATAAAATGGTTGTTAAAAACATGTTTATGTAGATCCTGTATGATTGTGTCATGTTTAGAGTTTAGTTACTTGGCTTACGTCAATCCTTGCTCTCATCTCCTTGTACCTTATTCATGTTTTAAAATGTTAATTGCAATGATACCAATATCTTTCTGATAATTACTTGAGTACCAATAATCATGATGATTTCATTAAGCCCTCTACTATGCATACAAGTAAATGTATGTTAACAGATCCTAAGAAAATGTATGTTAACAGATCCTCAAAGTCAGTGACTTGTTTATCTATTTCAATGTGTCCTTCTTAGAGTAATTACATTATTAAGTCAATCACGAAACGTTTGTAAAGATCAAAGAAGACGATAAAGTCCAAAAGACCCTAATGAGATCCGTGGTCCTAAATTGAACCTTAAAATCTACCTTATACAATAGGTTTGGTTGGGTAATTTTGGTCCAAAGCCTAGTAGACATATCTCTTGTTAATCTCAATTATGATAGGAATCTAGACAAGCCTTCATTAAATGAGTTCATTTAGTCTTCATTTTACTGAACCGATTATGACCAATAAACTTTACGCCATCATTCTTTCTACCGCAGTTGTAACAACCTATAATATTGTGTCACAACTTGTTTGTGTTGATGCATTTGTGATTGATAAATGGTATCAGTTTATTTGTTCCCATTTTTGTTTCTTGGTGTCATGAGTTCTGCATGGATTGGATTATCTTGTATAAGCATATTTATCAATCATGCTGTAACCTCAATGACAAGGTGTGAAGCTAGGTGGAAAAAAAAAATTAAGACAAATTTAGAATACCTTAATATGGCATTAACAAAACAACATCATATCATACGTTTACAAGAAGGAAACGCAAGTATAGACATGTGTTAACCCTGTTTCCGAATCAAGTATCAAGAAGAAAACATAAACCATATTTTCCATCAACAGAAATGAAATGAAGTGTCATCATGTTTTTGCAGATTTTTGTTGAGTTAGTATTCTTCCGAAACTCACACTTAAATTCCAAGAAACATGAATGGCATCAAATGGACCTTTCAACCACCAAAGGCCCATGTGTCATTCTTCAGCCTAGATACCCTTACCTTACAACAACAATATAATCCAAACAACAATAAAAGGTAAGATGAAACTAAAACTAGCAATGGGGCCATATTAACATCCATGGCAAATATGCCCTATTGGATGGCCTATATGTGTGGGCAAGGTCGTCCCATGAATCGGCGAAATTTTTGAGGGCCCCGTACGAAATTATATAATGAGGCATTTCGTTAAACAATATTATATATAAAGTGTCACCGTTTATAAGATATAATGCAATTAGTTATGTAAACGTTCTAACATATTACTCATTTAAGATATTTTCCCATCTAAATACTTTTTTCTTCGTGAAAAATATGTCTGCACATGCATATAATTATTAACGAGACACATTTTGAGGCCCTAAAATTTCTTGGGCCCTGAACGGTCGCTCACCTTGCACACCTTCAAAGACGGCCCTGTGTGTGGGTTGTAAGCAAAAATTTTAGAAATGACCAAATGTCCTCAAAGCTTATGTGGTTTCAGTAGATTCATTAGCTGTAGTGTAATACTAATGTTTTAGGAATCACTCTTATCACAAGGACAAAGATGTGAGTTTGACAGCTTTTGGTTGGATTGCTGTTTTGTTGGTTAAACCTATTACTGTGTGTTGATTAAACCTAAGCAACTAACTTCTATGGAACCATATGATTTGGTTAAAACATGTCTGCTACATATTTGGGCCATGTTTCATATATCATTTACTATACATAGCCCACATATGTTGTAAAACACACACACACGGGTGTATTTTTCATTAGTCTTGCTACAAACAGTGAAATGGTAAAATGTTTGAAATCACAGGGTGAAAAAACATCATTAAGTAGTACATTATTTAACCAAAGTTTGAAAACTTAACTCTTCACTTTCAAGGACTACTATCATCCAGAAATTCAGGGTCTTTTGGCTTAGGAACCGGACTACGAATGATATCATCAATGTCAAATCCTCGGTCTCTTCTTAAACTTGTTGCCAACATCGATAAACCAGTTTCCTTTCGATTTGATCTATTCATCCTTTTGCTCATGTTAAGAATGCTAGAAGTTTCTTTAGCCTTGAGCAATGAAGCCTCTTTACGCCTTTTGTACCTTTTCCAAGCTGCTTGTATGAAGCATGCAGCCCACGTTCTCCATTGATGCGAGTGCACCCTAAAAGTGTGTCGTAACTTCTTGCTATGCAGCTTACGAAACTGTGTAGCTACAAATTTTAAGTCTTTTGAGGTGAGAGCGAAAGCTTCCACCTCAGAAATAGAAGTGACAGTACGCGTGGATGATGGAATTATGACACTTGGACGTGGGTTCAGTGCCCACGTCAACAATTCCTCACCACAAAAATCACCGGGGCCGATCTCACATTGGTTAAAAAACCCAGAACGGCCCCCACCTGTAGTGTAGGAATCTAAATGACCTCGCATTATAAAAAGCATTTCGTTAGTAGGGTCACCCTCTCGTACAAGGCAAGTTCCGCCTGTTGAAATCACGGGTTTTAGCCTTTCGCATATTGCGTCAATCGTACGCTCATCCATTTGATCAAATAACGGAACCTGTTCCAATTTACATAATTGTGTTAAGCCCAAGTTGTTTGGAGTAATATGTATACTGTACACAAAAATAAAAATAAGAAACTTACCCTTCTAACGAGCTCGGCACAAACATAACGTTTGATATCTCTACGAATATCTTGAGGAAGTGCTTTAAGGATTTCTTCTTCATCAACCCCTCGAGTCGTAATCCATTTGTAAAGATCATGCTTTCGTACACGCTCCCTCAGTTCTTGTGGTAGATGCCTATGGTGCATCCATTGCTCAGTATCCATCCGTTTTACCCTGTACTCTTCTAGCCGCTTAGTTCTTGAGTCAAGATATTGCTGTTATACAAGGAAAAAAAATGTAACTCAAAATGGTGATTACATTTTAAGACCATGAATTGCCATAAAAAACAATTACTTACTTGCATATTACCAATGAGCAAAGCGAAGAGTATTAATCCGGTAATCCCTATGAGTATGCAGAAGACTGATTCTGCTAGAAACGGACTTGCTTGAAGTTCTTGGCCTGCCGAACTGCAAAACTCGAAAGAAGACATATATTAAAATCAAACATTTTCGCATTATTTTGTTGTAGATTTTTGGTTTTGTAATGTTACCTCAAGCCTCTGAGACCCCACCAGAGACAATAGAAGTATTTTTTTAAGAAATTGGCAGAAGCGACACTGTAATTAACCGCATCCTCAACAAGTCCATACGGGTAGTTATTAGTATCTGCACATTTACTTGTGACATTGCTCGTTGGATACCATGCTTCTCGTAAAGGAAGATTCACATTAACACAATCGAAGTATCTGTGTTTGCATTCCGTTTCTTCATCACATACTTCTACCCAACATAGCCCTTGCCTCTCAATCGCTAGAAGATACCACATCGATCCAATCACCTAATAAATAAAAAGTCCGTCAGTCATGTAGTTGACTAGACTATGAGGATGTCTGGGATTGCTTACTTAGTGTTTATCAGCTTATTTACTTAAGCATACAAGTAATTTTGAGTATTTGGATAGAACTGCTTATTTGTTTATTTTTTAGTAAACAAGCCCTTCAAAGTAAGCTGATTATCTGCTTAATTTTGAGCTGGAAAAGCATTTTGAGTTAAGAAATTGTAAACACCGCTAGAGTGTTTGCGATTGCTTATCTTAAAGTGCTTATATGCTCATAGAGCTACTACACTATTTTTTAATGCTTATTTAAGAGTTGAATAAGCAAATAAGCAGTTTCATCCAAATACTCTAGACTACTTATCTGCTTGATAAGCAAGCAAAAAAGCAATCTCAGACCCTCCGATAATGCATTTAGCGTTTAATCCTGTAAAAACCAACATACATGAGCAGCCAACATGAAAAGTACTAGATTATAAGCAGCCCCCACCCATGCGACGTTAGCCACTAGACCGGCTTGTTTTGATATATGGGACCCGAGTCTAAACGTGAGATAAAGCCTTAGGAAGAACTGAATCATGATAAAGTATAACACACTCGTCTTTGTACTCATCATTTCCGACTTATCAACAATGTGGAACCACGTCATTACTTGTGGAATAGGAAGTGTGGCTAAAAAGTCGAGCCAAAATTCACCCTTTAAATACCTCTCAGATATACTAGAAGAGTCCAGTATTAATTCACCTCTTCCAAGCAAACGGGAAGAAGGTGCCACATAAGCCGTACGGAACCTAACATAAATCTTTATCGCATAAAAGACATCAACAATTGTACGGATGAGAGTAAGTGTTATTTTGAGGGTGGTGTCTTCTTTTAAACACATATCATCTCCCACCACAGGTAAGTAGAAAAATAGAGGGTCTACCGCAAGTGAAATAAGAGCTGCGATTAGAAACAAGTGGTTCCATTGATTCATGGACTCGCCTCGTGGGTCAAGAACTGTTTCGTCAGTCTTTTTGTAATCCTCTGAGAAAACACGTGAAAGCTTTTTCGTCAGTTTTGGATTCTTTGGAGATGAAGTATCTGGTTCCGGGGTTTCCACATCAGCATCAAATCTGTTACATAAAATGATCAGTTACATAAAATTGCTAACAACAATTATAGACAGATAAGAAATGTGATTCTTTGACCTGATGTATCGTCTAGAATTAGACATTGTGCTGGACTTAATCTGATCTTTTGCTGAAAAGTGCTGATGAACTAACAAGCCAAAATGGGCATTTTATAGACTAATGAAAAGAGGATACACGCGTATATTACTGAAATTGGCAATATGTGCCGATTAAGTACAGAACTTCAAGTTCACTTTCGACTAATTACATTGATATAAAGAAATGTTTAAGTTGATCTTAAATTTTGTCTAATATGTGTAAACTTGCTAGAAAACAAAACAAGGAATGAAGGAAGGTACAAGAAACCGAATTTATTGAATTTTAGATACAAACCAAGAAATCATTTGAAATTCTTTTCCTTGGACCAGAAACATTTCTGAAATTTAGTACTTAATCCTATGAAAACGGCAACATTTGACCAAATTGTTTTCACTAAGCTATTTGCCTATTAGGCTAACGCCACAAATGAATCTTGTATATAAAACTGATTCATAACTTCGCAATTTGCTTCATAAAACAGGTGTTGCTATGTATATCGAACTAGCATATCTTTTTGAGAAGTACAAACAAAAAGGGATTTGGTGAAAGAGACTTGGGATCTTCACATTCTAAATTATCCGAAAAAAATGTTGGCCAAAGACAGATGCCAATATGCTAATTTTGTCAACCGAGCATAACTCATCTGCAGATACTCTGTCACGTCGTATCACAGCAAACTCTGCACATTTTGCTACATATAACCAACATCTTCATCTTCAAGTCCAATGTTTTTGATCAACCATAACTCTGTTGTAAAGATATCAGACACATCTTGTTAACAATATTATCTTTTAATTTCAATATTTGACCTTTTCACTATGTATGTGGAGTCATGAAGATTTATAAAAAAAAAATAAATAAAAAAAAAAAATAAATAAATAAAAAAAAAAAAAAACTTGCTTTGTACAGAAATCGAAAGTGAGTGCAGGTATGTGTAGCGAAAACCTTCAGATTATCCAATAACTGTATTCGCTATATGTTCTCTTTTGCGCAAGTCATAATTACAAGACCCCGTGTAACAACTGTTGTCTCATGCATTTAGCCAAATAGGCATCAAAACATCTCCTTGCAGGAATATTTGTAATGTTGCACTGCAAATAAGTTAAATAACATCAAGATCTTATAGACTTTATTGAGAAATTGATGCCTGCATTAAGCTTTAGAACAACAGTCGTAACGAGATAAGTTGTGATGCACAACCTCTCTTTAAAAAGTCTCGAGAACTAACTTAACATGTATCCAATCTATTTTACGATAATATGATTCAGTTTATGTGAATTTGTTACTCGATCGCATTATCCAACACAGGGAGATTTCATATTAAGAAGAAACTAAAGGTGCAGACTAGCAATATTACAAACACGTACTAACATTCTTCCAGCAAAAGATCTGAACAAATTCAATTTGCATACACCAAATTGATTGATTACAAATCAGTATATAGTTTGAAAGCATAGATTACAAAACTTAACGACGCTTAGAGAACTGCTAATCCTAAGGTCACATAGAAAATTCACTTAGTGGCGGCTTCACTATAAGCATCATTTTCCTCTCCAAAACGTTATATAGTCCACCTGCGTCAAAAGTCACAAAACCAATTAAACACCATCTCAAAGGATTTTATTAAACAAATATAAGTTGAAGAGTTGAGCATACCACACCTTTTAATTAACTAAAACTGACGCCTTTGTGGAGCTTCAGCAACACTAACACGGATATTTCTGCCATCAAGATCCTGTACGACAATTTTCATCTTAGTACACAATTGAATCGGCAAGCAAAAATATTCTTGAAAAGGGAACAAGGACTTACAACGCCGTTTAATGAGTCGATTGCACTGTTGACTTCATCAGCAGAACTGTAAGTTACAAACCCGAAACCCCTTGATCTACCGCTCTCCCTATCATAGACCACCTTAGCTTCCACAACATTTCCTTGCTCTCTGAATAAATTTTCAAGAGCAAGATTATCGACACTCCAAGCAAGGTTACCAACATACACTCTGTTGGTGTTGTCAAAGCTTCTACCACCACCACGGCCGCCTTCCCTTGATCCTCCGAAAGAAGATTCCTCCCTCCTTGGAGGTGGACCTGAGTTCACCCTAATAGCCCTCCCATCAAGCTCCTGAAATTTTCAAAAAAAAAATCAGGCTTCATGACTCTATAACGAATATACACAACACCTAGTAAAAGCTCTAAACTTTCTGTATTCTACTTGACTTCGAGTCAATAAGCTGTATATTACACAAATACTCACATAACCATTGAACTTCCTAACAGCTTCCTCAACTTCTTCGACGGAGGACATAGTAACAAAGCCAAAACCCCTGCTTCTTCCGCTAACTTTGTCATAGATAACCTGCATTAGAAATTCGCTTCAGTACAAATTCTAATTGTGGAAAATTTTAACACAGCCTAAAAGAAGATTATCCTTGAGGAACCACGTAAAATATAAATAACATATAGTACTACCACAAAAAATTGCGAAGAAACCTTAAATCCACACGCAAGTACACAAATTAGGTCTAAATGAGTACCAGTACAATAAACTAACACAATCTACAATGAAATAGGAAAATGGCAAAATAGCTTTTTATGCAAAAACATTCTAAACATATCAACCTTTTTAGACTGAATAACCCATAATTGGGTACGAAAGAAATGCAAAACCTCAAAATAGACATTAAACCATATAAAGCTACCTTTTTACTTTTACATTTGTCAGCATCAAATTTGAGTAAAAACAGTACTACCTCAAATTAAACATGGCTACAACACAAATAACAGAGTACTACATCAAATTAACACATAAAATATACTTCATGAATACACATCAAAGTTAGGTCTTATACAGCGCTAATACCCTAAACCAACACAAACTTGAAACGCAGATACATAAAATTTAACACAAAATCGAAATAGAAAAATATACAATTCAGGTCTATATCTGTACTAATACCTCCTTTACTCAATTTCTTATAAATACATACAATTCAGGTCCAAAACACTAGTTAAACATCCAATTACCCCAAAATTACATTGCAAACACATATATTTCAGGTCAAAAAAACACTTAAACATCAGATTAACAGAAATTCACACTGCAAATACATACAATTCATGTCCAGAACAGCACTTAAACATGAATTTCACACATATTACAATACAAATACATAGAACTAAGGTCTAAAACAATACTAACATATCAAATAAACACCAAATTACACAATTAAGATCTAAAACAGCACTAAACATCAAATCAATACAAAATTACGCTCAAATTCATACAACTCGAACCTTAAACAGTATTCAAACTTCAAAACAACACTACCATACAATGAAAAAACACACAACTTAGATATAAAACATTACCAACACACCAAATTACCCTAAATATACAATAGAAATACATATAATTAAGCCATTAAGGTAAAAAACAGTAGTAAAACATCAAATTTCCCCAATTTCACAACACAAACAAACAAAATTAAGGCCCAAAACAGTACTAAGGGGGTGTTTGTTTAAGCTTATATGTGGCTTATGAGCTTATTTGTTTTTCAGCTTATATTACATAAGCTCCTATTTTTTGGCTTACTTTGAGACTTGTGGGCTTATATAAGTTTATTATGATATGAATATATGATAAACTCATATAAGCCCATAGGTCTCAAAATAAACCAGAAAACTGAGGCTTATGTAACATAAGCCGAAATCAAATAAGCTCATAAGCACACATATAAGCTTAACAAACAGAGTATAATAAAACATCAAATTTCCCCAATTTCACAACACAAACAATCAAAATTAATGCCTAAAACAGTACTAATACATCAAAATAACACAACATTACATCGCAAATACATACAATTCAGGTCTAAAACATGACCAACACACCAAATTACCCCAATTTAACAACACAGACACATACAATCAAGCTCTAAAAAGTACTAATACCACAAAAACAGTAATAAAACATCAAATTTCCCCAATTTCACAGCACAAACAAACAAAATTAAGGCCTAAAACAGTACTAATACCACACACACAAAAAACATACAATTCAGGTTTAAAACAGTACTAATACATCAAAATAACACAAAATTAGGGGGTGTTTGTTTCGGCTTATGGCTTATTTGGTTTTGGGCTTATGTTTCATAAGCTCACTTTTTGTGGCTTATTTTGAAACTTTTCGGCTTTTATAAGCTTGTTAGAACATAAGAAACTTATATAAGCCGAAAAGACTCAGAAATAAGCCACAAAAAGTGAGCTTATGATACATAAGCCCAAAATCAAATAAGCCATAAGTCGGCTATATAAGCCGAAACAAGCACCCCCTTACATTGCAAATACATACAATTCAGGTCTAAAACATGACCAACACACCAAATTGCCCCAATTTAACAACACAGACACATACAATCAAGCTCTAAAAAGTACTAATACCACAAAAACAGTAATAAAACATTAAATTTCCCCAATTTCACAGCACAAACAAACAAAATTAAGGCCTAAAACAGTACTAATACCACACACACACAAAAAACATACAATTCAGGTTTAAAACAGTACTAATACATCAAAATAACACAAAATTAGGGGGTGTTTGTTTCGGCTTATGGCTTATTTGGTTTCGGCTTATGTTTCATAAGCTCACTTTTTGTGGCTTATTTTGAAACTTTTCGGCTTTTATAAGCTTGTTATAACATAAGAAAATTATATAAGCCGAAAAGACTCAGAAATAAGCCACAAAAAGTGAGCTTATGATACATAAGCCCAAAATCAAATAAGCCATAAGTCGGCTATATAAGCCGAAACAAGCACCCCCTTACATTGCAAATACATACAATTCAGGTCTAAAACATGACCAACACACCAAATTACCCCAATTTCACAACACAAACACATACAATCAAGCTCAAAAAAAAAAAAAAAAAAAAAATTGTTATACCTCAACCATCTCAACATTTGGGGGTGTTGTTTCAGCTTATGTTTCATAAGCTCACTTTTTGTGGCTTATTTTAAAACTTTTCGGCTTTTATAAGCTTGTTATAACATAAGAAACTTATATAAGCCTAAAAGACTCGAAATAAGCCACAAAAAGTGAGCTTATGAAACATAAGCCCAAAATCAAATAAGCCATAAGTCGGCTATATAAGCCGAAACAAGCACCCCCTTACATTGCAAATACATAAGTCGGCTAAAACATGACCAACACACCAAATTGCCCCAATTTCACAACACAAACACATACAATCAAGCTCTAAAAAGTACTAATACCAAAAAAAAAAAAAAAAAAAAAAAAAAAAAAAAAGACAGTTATACCTCAACCATCTCAACATTACCAGCAGCCTCAAACAAACCAGCAAGAGCAGCACTGTCAACACTAAAAGGCAAATTCCCCACAAATATCTTCAAATCAGGGCTAAAACTCTGCTGCTCATCATCCCCAGATATCTCCTCACCATCATCATCAGCTAGCTCCAACCCAGATGACACAGCCACATTTCTCACAATCCTTGAACTGGGTGTTGGCTCAAACAGGTTTTTAGAGATGGGTTTTGAGTGGAGATGTGAAATGGGTTTGAATGAGGGGGTAAAAGTGAGTGATGAGGGGGATGGGGTTTTAGTGACTGAAAATTGGGTTTTAGTGACTGAAGATAGGGTGAGGAAATGAAGAGATGTTGCTGATGAAGTCATTTTGGGTTTAAGGTGAAGAAGATAAGGTTTTGAGATATGTTTTTTTGAGGGTTTGTGTTTGGGGTTTGGGATGGGGTTTATATAAGGGAAATGATATGATATTTTGTGATATGGGTTTTGACCCGACCCGTTATCTTATCTTGTTGTGTACTAATGTACTTTAGGGTTTCCTCAATTTGAAGTTTTGGACATATAGTTTAATCTCGGGCTGATCATCGGGCGAAAACCGGACCGGACTGAGAAAAACCGGACCGGACCGAGATCGAATCCGAAAAAAACCTAGATCGAGACCGAGACCGAATGTGGTTGGTTCGGTCCGGTCCGGTCTCGGTCGGTCCGTCGATCGGTCCGGTCCAACAAGGCTAAATTTTCGGTTTGTGATCCGGACCGGACCGAGACCGAATTTGCCAAAAATGGTAGACCGAGACCGGACCGCCGGTCCTTCGGTCCGGTCGGTTTCGGTTCGGTCCGGTCGGTTTTGTCAGTGGGTCCGGTCCATCCGGTCCGTTTGCTCACCCCTAGTTTAATCAGCTAGAAAACTCATTTTCTTTAGACACAAATGTCAAAAGTTCGATTCTCAATTTTTGCAAAAAAGCTGAAGGTTTTTTTTGGAAGCAGTCCCTCTATCTTCGAATAGAAGTAAGACTATCTACATCTCACCTCCTTCATACCTTGTGCGGCTAACGTTAGTAAAGCCTTTTTCATATGCATCTGACTTTCTCAACTTATCGATCGAGTCAACTTTTTTTTACTTCACATGGACTATTAGGTTTAGATACTCGTATTGTTTCACTCACTTTTTCTCGTTTTTTAGTTATAAGCTCTTCTTACTCGTTGAACCATCAAACAAAGAGTTGTGGGTTAAAATATCATTTCAGATATGTGTGAGGTATTATGAGATAGTAGGTGGTTGACGTGTGTGAATAATGTCATTTTATAAATAAAAATATAATGTGATTGGCATACTAAAGTAAGCTGAATTGTAAGTTACACTAACACAAAATATGGCAAAATCAATAGATAACATTGAAGGTGGAAAATTTGCAGCCATACATTATATAATTATGCATGTTATTATTCATCTTAAACATTTTTCATCTAGAAATGGTTAGTCATGGTATGAGAGTTAAGATCTTAAGGTTTTTACCATTCGGTAAAAATACTCATAGCATATCAATATTCAACTTAAACGGGTTGAGTTGCAAATATTTATAGCAAGTGTTGCAAATATAAGTTACATTTGTATTTTCGTCGGACGCTGTTGAAATGTAGACTGCATTAGAATCATGTTGCCCAGGGTTCAAGCCTTGTTGGAGTCATTTGTGAGATAAGTGGTATAAGTGTGAAAAATTTGTCGTTAAAATAAAAATAAAAAATAAAATGTGACGTAGTTGTAAAACACTCAAAACTCTTCAAGAAAAGTTTTAAAGAGTTACGCATTTGTAATTGGTCGGGGAAAGTGTCGGATTACTTTACAGAGATACCTCGATTAAACCGTGTACATCTAAGTTAAAGATTCCGCCCGGTGCATTCCTTTTTTGCCCCCAAAACAATCATATTAGGGTAACGTTACTGCCATAACCTTGGACTTCATCTTACTCATATACGTCATCTTCGTCTCCACGATTTGGAGAGAGTGACCAAGTCTCCCCATGTGGAGTGAGACTCCCGTCGACCTAACGTCGACTACAACAAAAAATCTTTTATATCCCCAATCACTATGAAGAGAATATGAAGGAATGACGATAAACTGTAACAAGAATTCATTGCAAATGTTGTATCAAGCGTAATATCACTTTCACAGTGATCAATATCCATAGAGGTACGATGAAGATGTTAAACATAACTCCTCTACAATTTATTCACATCATTTGCCCAGAATGTGTTACAAATGTTGAATCAAAAATTCAAAATCGGGGCCGAATGCCCCAATGCATCTTGAAGTCAAATACTTCGATATCCAAAGACAAAAGTCGAATCAGAATTTGGATATTTTCGCACGCAGACATCTTAATATTTACTTCCTAGATATTCCATGACAAAATAAATCAGATCTCATAAAAATCTAGGACTTAAATGTTGGGTTGTGTAAAAGCCACATCCCATTGTTTTAAATCACTCCTATGATGGAGACAAAAAAAATGTAGTTGACACAGCCCACAACTGTCAAAAAACAATGAATGGCCAAGAGGGCTGATAGAGATGTAGATTTCTTAAACTCTTCATAACTTGTACCCTTATTGGCCCTATCACATACCATTTCCACGTAAAATACCCAAAATACCCTTGCTGATTATAAAATCGTATCGCATAGGATTTTACCGTTTCAACACCAGAAGAACAATATAACTTAAGGCGTTGACCCAAAGGGTCGGCTAAAGTGATTGCTGCATATACTGTATCAAGTTGATCCAATTTGCATATGCACAAAATCAGACATCAGATAAGCCAAAAAAGAGAGGCTGTAACAGCAAATTTGTTGCTCAATTGGCCAAATAGACACCATGATAAAGACGACACGCATACATCAAAATGGAATAAAATGAATAGCAGACTATGTTGGATTACTAGTTTGTACCATACTGTACATCATCATAAGAAATCCAAGACGGTTTCTTTCATTGTCATAATTGTGTGTAATCTGCTTCTTTCAATCTTTCTTAGTCATGAATTTCTATGTACGGTTTTAGCAGATTTCGGATGTTCTTGATAGCATACCATACTACCATATTCATGTAACATGCATAATCCAATCTCTATAATCACTTATTGTCATTTAATCAGCGATTTTACAGGAATATCCAAATCCTAGTAATGATTATGATTAAATTTATGTTACTGTATCACATTGATCTTGTGCAACACCCTACAACCGAAAGAAGGTTCTGGGAAGTACTAGAGAGTGTTTGGATTGCATTTTAGGAAACTGTCTGAAAAAAAGCATTTACAAAACCGCTGAGTATAAAAAAATAGTCTGTAAAACCATTTAAAGAAAGTGATTGTCTGCACAATCTGAATGACAGGACAATTTTGAAAAGTGGGTTGAGGCAACTTTCAGAAAAAACACAGTTCTGCAAAGACAAAATCAACAAACACAATCCCAAATAATCTTTAGAAGAGAGATCTAACATCAACAAGCTTAGTCAATTAATCAAAGGCGGCATAAAGCTTCTGCTCAGCAGCAATTTCTTGCAGCTGTCTGAAGCTAAACAAACAATAGCGTTTAAATAGCCTTTTTTTTCAGTTCAGGGTTCACACCTAAAGGGGTCACATGTATGAACCTCAAACAAAAAACTGTATACCCACGTCACTTTCTCACACTGTAATTCATAACACAAGCAATACAAAAATCAACATTTTACCGAGGCATGGAGCTTTGAGTTCTTAACCCGCACAAAAAATATTTAACAGTCAGAAAAATTTAAAGTAAAAGCAAATGATAAATGACATTGCTTCAAGAGACTAAAAAAATACAAAAACAACGTAAGCCGGTTTTCAGGTGCGCTAAACACAAAATTCTTCGCCCTAACGAAGATCAAACAAATATAAAATGTTATGTAAAGTAGTTCTAACTCCTGAACTAAGAACCTTAAGGTGCATGTTACAATAACTCCAGCAAAGTTTATTACCCGAATATTAAAACTATAATTAACCATAAAATGACTCACAACGTTCAAGCTGCAATCGGTGCTTTTTTCTTCGTTTTCTTGCTTCCAGTCCCTTTTATCATCCTCGATAAAATATCCGCCTGTTTCGTGTTCCCCTGTTCGTTAAGAAGCTTGATCAACTCTTCACCGCTACTTTTATCCGTAACACCACCTTTCTCTTTTATCTTACATAAAATCGAATAAGCATTAAGCGTTTTTCCAGCAGCCAAAAGTGCATCCAAGACCTTATCATAACTCGTGTACTCGACACTATAATCTCTCTCCAAAGCATAATCCAGCAACTTAACAGCCGGTATCGTCTTACCTTTTTCACATACAACCGATAACAAACTATCAAAATCAGGGGCAAATCCGGCATTCATCAATAATTCAATCCTTCCTAAAGCTTCCTCTACGTGACCCCTTAATAAAAGTGCTTCCAATATTTTCGAAACCAAATCCATATGCTCTTTAACTCCCATGTCCACCATGGCTTTCATCACCCGACTCGCTGTTTGTACCCTACCGTCTTCAAACAAACTCTCCATTACTGACCGGAAAAGAGCTGAATCCGGTTTATGCCCATTTTCAATCATGCCATCAAGAGCGGTTTTAGCATCAGCTGGTTCATTTTTCTTCAAGTAGCTCTCGACAAGCAGCTTGTAAGCACTTTCTTCTGACGCAACATTTCTCCTCATCATAATTTTCAGTAGTTCAAAACCAGATTCAGGATTACCTTCTTTCGAATGACCGCAAATTATCGCGTTAAAACCGACAGGATCCAAAACACCTAATTTCATCAACTGACGGAATAACGTTTCTGCCTTTGATGTCATACCATTGTCACATAAATACTCGATTATCGGGTTATACGCAGTTGACTCGAGATCCAAAGTATGCTTCGTATTCAACACAATCTCATTCTCTATAAGCTGATCCACCAACTTAACTGCTTCTTCATAAACATTACTTTTACAGAGATTTTCTATTAAAACGCCATAATGTCCAGCCTCAGGGGTGACGTTCAACTGCATCATGGATTTAAGCACATCCGCAGCCGCTTCAAGATTACCAGCCTTACACTGACCCGATATCAACTTCAAAAAAATAGAATTATCCAGTGGAGCAATATGACGATGAACCATTTCCTTCAAAACATTATGCGCATCTGTCATTTTATCAGCCTCACAGAGACCAGGCAATAAAGTGGAATAAGTAATAGCATTTGGTTTAATACCAAAACCTTTCATCTCTTCAAACAACTTCAACGCTTTATCAGCGTACTTTTCCTTTTGAAACTCTAATAACATAATATCCTCAACATACCCTTTAATCATAGTAGTATAAGTAACAACCGTTGGTTCAATATTCTTACTTTTCATTTCAACAAAAAATTCTTCAGCCCTATTAGTATCAAAACACCGAAGAAAACCATTAATAATAATATTATACGTCACAACATCCGGCGTAATCTCACGACTCTTCATATCCTCAAAAAACCTATAAAAAATCCCTATCCTCTTAGACAAAAACAACCCCCAAATCATAACATTATACGTATGCCTAGTAGGAACAATCCCCTCACTCAACATCTTATTAAAATAACGTTTCGCCATCATATACCTACCGCGCCTCATAATAACCTTAAACAAAACATCATATGACTTAACACTCCTCGCCACACCCAACACCTCCATACTCCTAAAAATCTTAACGCTCTCTTGCACAATGCCCGCTTTTCCATAACTATCGATTAACACGACAAACAAATCCTCATTCCACTTAAGACCCTTTTTCGGCATATCTAACAAAATGCACCTAGCATGATTCAACTTCCCGCTATTACCCAATATCTCAATCATCTTAAAAGTAGTTTCTTGGTCATGTTTAAACAGCCCGGACCTTTCGACCCATCGAAAAAACTGTAAAGCAATATCGGGCTTCTTTTCGCAACTATGCAACACATTGTAAACAATATCATGATCAAATAAAGGCACTAAATTCCTAATTGAGTTTTGCAAACGTGTAGTCCAAGCTCTATTTGACATCATCCTGGTTATTAAAGATTCAATCTTTTCATGGCTTTGATGGTTACCTCTTGCGGGTCGGATCCGGGTCGGGTCGGGTTGAGATGACCCGGTTGGTGAAATGGGTATTTGGGCATCTGGGTGGTCTTCATTTGGGGTTATTAAAGATTCAATCTCTTCATGGATCCGGGTCGGGTCGGATGGTGAAATGGGTATTTGGGAATCTGGGTGTTCTTCATTTGGGGTTGTTGTTGATGTGCAAAAGAGGCTTAAGGGGTTGAATCTGTGATGGGTGTTTGTGATTCTTGCGAGATTTGAGAAGAAATTAGGGTTTATGAAATGGGGTTTTGATGAAGAGATTAAAGACATGGTTTTTTTTAAGGGGTGATGGTGAAGATTGAATGGAAATGGTGAATGAGTGAGTGGTTTTACAGTGATGATGAAAATGAAGGAGATGTGATTTAGGGCTAGGGTTTTAGGATAGAGTTGACGGTTGAACTCGTATACACATAAGGTTTTTTTTAACATACGAAGTGTTGGGGAGGGATGGTTAATCTTAAATAAATCAGGGAAATTAACAGAAATAACAAATAAATAAATACTTTTTACTAAATACCCAATTTTTTTTTATCAAAAATAAAATAAAACAATAAATCTTTTATATCTTTTATATAATAAAACAAAACCCCAGTAGGAATTTTTCATTTTAAAGAAATCAAACCATACCTTACTTGGTAATATTTTTTTAAAGAGAAAAGTACAAAAATAAGCCAAAATTTTTTTGAAGTCTCTTTTGTGGTCAACTTTTAACCCAATGTCCAAAATGGTCATGCGCAACCACTCGACTGCGCAGCTCCACCCAAAATTCACCACGTGTCCAAATGAAAGTACACTTTTTGTATTTCTTTTTATTATTTGTACTTTTTGTACTTTCATTTGGACACGTGGCGAATTTTGGGTGGAGCTGCGCAGTCGAGCGGTTGCGCAGTGGCGAATTTTGGGTAGAGCTGCGGAGTCGAGTGATTGCGCATGATCATTTTGGACATTGAGTTAAAAAGTGACCACAAAGAGGACTTCAAAAAAGATTTTGACTTATTTTTGTACTTTTCTCTTTTTTAAATTATTATTATTTTTGTAAAATATGAAAAATAATAAAAGCTAAATATTTCTTGATTTAGTAAAAGAAACCAAAATTCGTTTTTATGTTTAGATGAAGAAAAAATAAACTAAGAATACACATGTACTTGTGGGCACGTTATCAATACTTTTGGACCAAATTCATAAATAAATAAATAAAAACACGGACTGCCCTCAATTCCTCAACACACAAAGGAAACCTACAACAAATAAACAAACAATGTAAACAATTTATCAAATCCAAAAACCCTAAGTCGATTATAGGATTTTTTCGATCCATGTGTTCTTCAAGCCATGGATTCAAGTTATCTTCCTATTAAAATCGCACAATCTCATCTCTTTAAATAATCAACGGTATGTCCTCTTTTGTTTGCTTCTTGAACCCGACTTTCTGTTAGTAACTTTCAGTGGATTAGCTGAGATATCAGTTTCGTTTGTGATATGATAATAATTTAAATTCGAATAATTTTGCAGATATCATGCCCTCTATTGACTGTTGTTGTTTTTAGTATGTGAAACTTTTGTGAAAATCTCTATCATCACATGGGAGTATTCTCAATGATGGTGATGAATAGATAAAGTTAGCATGATTTGTCTATCATGATCCTTATTTTTTTCTTAATTTTTCAGTTTGAATATTTGGGGTTTAATTTGATTCTGATTTTATGTTTTTTATTCTTATTGAAACTTGATTTATGGTATGTAAAGTGAGGTTTTTAATCTCAAGTTTTTTTCCCGAAAGGTTTTATCATATTAAAAGCTTATGGGATGAACTGGAGAAAAAAGTAGAATGCAACAAGCCAACTATATATTATTGAATGCAAACATGAATATATAGATCACTCCGAGAAAGAAATCGACGTAATTTACATTCCTTTTGTCTATTGAGTTTATAACTATATCTTATTCTATTATAGTTTGTGTTACTTTAATGTACAGATTTGATTACTTTAGGTAGTCTCTCTCCCTTTATCGATTGATTTGGGGCAATATGTCTTCTTTAATTTCTAATCAACAAATAGAGTAATAATTTCTCCCAAACATGTTATGCGCGGGATAATTATATGTTTTGGTGATGAAAATTGACCAAAGTCGAGGGTTCTTGGAACTGTAACCGTGTCATCTTTATCAGGTTTACACGTTTCGATGACTTTCATACTCCGTAATTTAATTCAAGGCATTGCACCGAATTTTGTTATACATTAAATACAAGTGTTTGATGAATTGTATAAATGAAAGAAAGTTATATCAATCAATTGAAAGATTAGTTATGTTCATAAACGTTTCTAAAAGTTTGTGCTTACTTTTTAAATTTTAGTACATCGGTGAATGTGATGGTTATGTGCATTAGCACTGGAGCATTTTGTGATCACCCTTCATGCACTGTTATCTTATTTGGTGAATCATCTCAAAGTATTTTTGGTGCCATCCTTGTGATCAGGTTATTGAACCATACATTCATTATATTCATAGTTAGATCCTATTTAATATTTTGCAGCGATTGTGGTTTTTTAGTATATAGAACTCAAATGAGACCCATGTGTAAATTACTTTGCTACTCATATTAAGAAAGATAAATGTTTGACACACCTCCTTAATCAGGTTAGAAGAATAAAATTGTTCATGTCTGTATGACGAGGATAAGTTTGTTTCAAATTTATGCAGGTAGTTTATCAGTTCCGCTATTCATAGTTTGGAGGAGCTCGATTATGTTATCATCTCAAGGTTTGTTTAACTTCTTACTTCCCTTAATGCATTTGTTATGTTATATATTTTGTAACCTGATATACACATTACAAATTTAGAATAATACAACCCAATATTAAGACGATGTGTATTAAAATTAGAAATTTTAGCTATTCTTATGTTGTATTTAGGCTCCTTTAAGTGGCAATATGGGTGAGTTGGGTTGGGGTGAACACGTGGCGTCAAATGAGTACCGTAGAAATTATGGCCCAGTAAATGAGTACAAATATTGTAATACTGATAAAAATATGGACAAGATAATGAGCTGCGAATATATTGTACGCACAGGCTGTAAAGGAAGTGTATGAAACCCACTGTAAGAAAGAGTTTTGCATAATATAAAATATGGAGATTTAGGCAACTGGGTTCAAATTATAACAAGGGATTGATTTCACACATTGAATGCAAAATCACGAGGAGAGTTGGACATACATCGAAAGGGTTCTTCACTATTATATTAAGGGTTCTTAATTATCAATGAATTGCACTGGTAGATGCATCCATAAATTGATTAAAGCGGCTCTATTCCATTTTATTATTCATGCTACATTTTAAAATATACCCAATTGGTGTTTAAGTAATAATTTTGTTATTATTATTATTAATTCTTTTAAACATGTTTGATTAAAAAAACATAAATACTTTATTAATTTGATAATAATATTTATATATACGTTTTCTATGAAAAATTGAGTACACAAATGTATGTCTCAAAAGTGTAAATAAAGAAAACTTAAAAAAGAATGAGTTGATTTACAAAAACTTAAGGGTTCAATACTAAAATTTATAACAACAACACCACCCAAAAATCGACCCACAGTTTCTACCCTATTTTTCTCTCATACCGTTGTTCTAATGTGATAAACTTAAAATAAAAATTGAGCGATTTTAAAACATCAATATGCTGGAGTGATTTCGAAGACAATCTTCATAATATGGTAGCTTCTCAAGTGGCATAGAGTGAGCTGTAAAAATATGGTAGGTGAGTCGTTATGTCAAATGCAAAAAATAACACTTTATGATATTTTTTGTATCTAAAGATGATATATGGTTTCTAAGACTCTACTGTTTTAGTAATGCATTAGTTTACGTCATGGTGTGTGCATCCGAGTCTTCCATATGTGTGCCTTAAACTAAAGTAATGATGGCCAAGTTTGTTGAAAGATCATTTATGAATTCTGGAATCAAACTGAGAGAAAATCTTATTGCATATCACTACTCAGACTTTGAAACATCAGTGTTAGCAAATTAGGCAGTTCAAATGGGTTGGCTAATGTGTGAATGGGTAAATTTGTCGTCCGGGTCAATAAAGTTGTATTTGGTTGTGCAATCCTTTGTTTTCTTCCTTAAATATAATCATTAAAATTTGATGTGTTAAATAGTTACAAATCTATATTATTACATCAATAATATCGTTAAAAAATTGCTATGGTTAAAAAATATATTGCTCAGAATTGCTCGGAAAAGGCCGCTATACGTGGAACATTGTTGCTGTCACAGTGGGTAACGGGTCAAAATTGGATTTTTTTTTTTTTTTTTTTTTTTTTTAATTATTTTGTTGTAGTGTTAACAGATTTTGATGAAAGTTTGTATGTTTGGAGATTTTTGCAAGTTACGAATATATTAGGGCTATGTTTATTAAGTTATAGACAATGTTTTTTGACACTTTACTTTGTTGTTCAAAATTGCTCAGAAAAGGCGGTTATACCCGGAAAATTGCTGCTGTCACAATGGGTAACTGGTCAAAACTGGAGTTTTTTTAAGTTGACATATTTTGATAACTTTATGGTAGTTTTGGGAGTTTGCAAGTTGTGATTATGTAGGTGCTATGCTTATATTGTTAATGGTTGCGTATTATCGCATATTATTGTTCGAACTTTCTTGAAAATGACCATTGGAAATTGTGATTTTTCCCCTTTTTTGATATCTAAGTGATGCCATTTTATTCATTGCAACCAAATGGTGAACTTATTAGAGGATAATAGATAAGTTGGGACTCAAAAATGAAACGTCATTTATTAATCTCTTCTTTATTCGAGTTCTCTGTTAGTGATGTGCAGAATGATCATAACCATTTTAATAAAATAGGATGTTATTTAGGACGTGGATTTGTTTTCAGATCATATCAATTGGTAATAATGATTATCCTAATGTTATAGTTTTAATCATTTTTGGGGCTATAAAATGGTTACAGTATTTGACATCATGATAATGGCCATGAAATATCAATGCTTAAATGGCGTAACAAAATAATTTGCTAATTCCATCTTATTAGTTATTGTTCCTCACCATGCTAATTTTTCTATGCAGTTAACTGACAATCTTTTTTACCTCTACTCAAAGGGTGTTTTGTTATTGTAACCATGTTTTTTCTTCTTTTTTTTAACCATGGTTTTATCACCCACTTGCAAAGTGGCCTCCTCTAACCTTACCTTTCCTTTCTGGCCAAAAATATTCTTTTATGGTAAACAATGTTATGATAATATGGTAATATTAAAGTTTTTACACATGAATACATGATAGGTTGATTAGCCAAACTTATTAGGCCTCTTATGAGTTTTGGTTATCTATTGTTCAGCATATGTTTGATCGGGCACTTGGAATTGGATCTACTGTCGTGAAGCCGGGGGAAATTGATCTACTTGGATCAGGCTTATAATGGCTTTTTGAGTTTTACAACCATGTAGATGCGGATGAGGCTGCTAATGAGACTGAGCGCGTTTTGGACTTTGGAGCGGTTAAGCTACCTTTGACCCCACCAAGGCCTTTTCAGTTCATATGACCGTTTTGTGAGTTCCGTTTCAACCTTTTATGTCAAGTAAAAATGTGATGTGATTTTTTATTCTTCTCTAATCTATAGTTTGCACGACATTGTTGTAATCTATAATTCATTCTTGGTCTTGGGAATCTGTCCAAGTAACTTACGTTTTCAACTTTTTTCAGAATTGTTTGGACTTTGGACGTCTTGGTTTATATGTTAAATCAATACATTGTAGGTCTCTATTCCATCAAGTTACTCTTTTTTCTTGACCAGCGTTGAAGATCCATTGTTTTTATTTGCTCCTTGCTTCGAATTTGCTTTTGGAGCACTCAAATTTAATAAAGTGTTGATAAAAAAAAATACTCTTTTCTGGAACAATGTTCATTGTAGGACGTCCTACGCAAGCTGCAATAATATCTTTTTCTATCTTCTCTATTTGCCCATTTAGGATTACAACAGCTTGATGATACCTTTTCTCTTCAATGCAAGATGCCCAAATTTAGAGTTAGTGGATTTGTTCGGATGATTTATTTTGTCAAAAGGAAGTAAGTTTGAAGTGTTAGCCATGAGTCGTGGGTTTAAGCTGTGAGCTTCAGAGAGTATACACAACATGTTATTCTTCATTTTTTGGTTTCTAAGTTTCTTTTTTTTTATTCTTATATGTTATTAGCTGGCTTTTAGTTAAGGAAGGATATATATTGTGGTATGCCAATACAAGTTTTTTCTATCTACAAAATTGTTTTGTGAATGAAACATTTGTAGAATTGTTTGTGCATTTATGACTTCAGATGAGCATAGAGAGTGAGGTTAACAACTCTAAAATCTGGATGGTTGTCTTTGTCTCTAGATTATTTGGTTAATCATTTGAGCATTATTTCACTCTACTTATAAACATTACCGTATTAGCAACGTTTACTAATCCTTCTGTAACTAACTGATTGTTATCTATAATAAAGTGATTACAAAATATAAACTGCTTAGCCTTTTCTAAAGGTGGCCCTTTTTAACCCGTTATCATACATCTCCATTTGCCTAATATGAGTTGACTATAATCGAATCATCATTGAGAGAGAAAAGATTTGGCCCGTCTATGTTATAGTTGATTTATAGTCTTTAAATAGTCCATAAGAGGCGATTTTGACCCATATACTTTTCAGTATGCCGATTTATAATTGTGGTTTATTGTTAACAGTAAAATGTTTTTTTAGCTTAAAACTGAATTGGTCTAACAGATCGCGACATACTGGAATTTATTGGTACGGGTAGAAAAATGTTACAAAAGTTATGCTCAAGTTAGGTTCGAGTCATATTTTAACTCATACATTCAATATAATTTATTTGTGTACGTCATTTGCCAGTATGTTTAGGTGATGTGTGACTCATTCATGTGTGCAGGTGATCTTTTTTAATTGTTTGGATTGTGTTTTTAGGTATCTAAAAATATTTTGGTGATGTTTCACCTGTTTACCCATATTGAACAAGTTTGTGAGTGTCACCGTTTAGTTAGCAGGTCAAAGGTACATTAAATATGATTTCGATTACGTAAATTGTTAAAGTAAAATTCCAAATTCATTTAACAATATGTTGTTGGTGTTTTTAAGTTGTTGAAAGAGTTTGTGACAATCCATATTAAAATTGGTAAGTCACATGGGTTGGATAATGTGTTAAGCGGTAACTATTCAATATGATTCAAAGAAACAATTTTGGTTCAAGTCGTGTTTGAAGCTTTTGTTGGTGCTCGATGTTGTTAATGTCCAACTTGGTATTTTAGTTAGACTTAATATAAGTGCCTACTCTCTAATTGCAACCTTTGAACTCAAAATATTGTCTTAACATCATAATTAAAATTTATATGTGAGAACCCCGTGCGTGCACGGGTATTATAACTAGTTTATATAATAAAACAAAACCCTTAGTGAGAATTTTTCATTTCAAAAAAATCAATCCATACCTTATTTCGTAATATTTTTTTAATTATTGTTTATTTATTTTTAATATGTTTTCTTAAAAAACCTAAATAATTCCATATTTGGCAAAATTATTTGTAAATTCGTTTTACTAAAAAAAATGAGCTAAAAAATACATGTGTCAAAAATTAAAAGATAAAAAGTTATGAGAAGGAGGGGTAATTTAAAGACATTGAAGGGTTTACTATGTAATTTGAAATTTAAAAAAAAATAAAAAAAATACACACAATTACCCTGATTCTCTCCCAAAGCCCAAATCAAATTCGTCAGTTTCAAACCTAAATCAATGGAGAACCAAAGTCGAATATCACAATTCAACAGTCAGTTTACATCTCAAGTTAGTTGAAAGAATAAGATATGGTCCTTGATTTTGGTAAGATTTGTCTAATTTTCTACTTCTACTTCAATAATATCAATGTTTTCGATTAATTAGTTGCTTTTCTGCCCATAATTAATTTTGTTAATTGTGTTTTTTTATAGTGGATTTATATTGAATTTGTGTATTGTTGTTGTTTAATGGAATGAAAAGATTCATAGATAAGGATATGTTTTTGTTAATTGTGATCTAATAGCGAATGAATGTGTTTGTTCTATTATTCTCGAGTTTGGAACATACAACATATGAGTGAATTGATGACGTAGGTCGTAGGCTTTAAGTAGAAAAAAAGGGTGGATTTCAGATTGTGTGTTGCTAAATATATATTTATTGGATTACATGATGTAAAGCTGAAAACTTGTCTCATTGATACTTCCAGATAGTTGATTTGGCAACATTGACCGGGGCATGTATAGTTCCTCTTCCGCCCAAAACCTTTGGAGAATGACAATGGAGGTTACAAGTTACTGGGAATGTATGAAATCAGGTATCGCTGATATGGAAAATAGAGGTGGCCGTTAAGGTGGTTCTATTATTGTAATTCTTTTCTTGAAACAAGTAACGTCGTGCAATCTTTTACCTACGTGTTTTCTACTTTTATAACAGAAAAAATTGATTATACTAATAGTTGTGTTTGGTTCCATTTTGTTGATGATAAAGTGCAATGATTGCATATTCACATGGCGGGTCGGAACGACAAGAAGAAAACTGCAATTGGGTTCGCAGTTCCTGCTTTGATTGAGTGGGTGGTATCCAACTAATCATCATGATATTCTTATATGGTGTCATAATGTGCACACAATGCTAAACATAGGCTCGATCCTTTGCTTTTTAGTTAGTCAATCTAACATCTTGGCGAGTGTAAGAGTGGAGGGATTTTTTTAAGTGCATAAGTGTGTTTTGTCTAATTCTGGTTTTTTAGTTTATAATAGAGTTAGTTGCAGGCGAGGTACTCACAATCTGCGAAAAGATATTGTGAAAAGTAAATATCTTGACTTTTAAGACACTTGAAGGAAAATATTAGATGAATAATTAGGTAAGGTCATTGACATGTATATGTGTGAATTTTGTCTTATGGCGAGGCTAACTTACTATGATACGAATGAAGCGAATCTTAAATCTAATCATGGTGAAGAATTAAAAAGATGCAACTCCGAGTTGAGAATAAACTTAGAGAGGTACATCCTTACGCTGAAGTATTATTTATGATTAATGCATTCCTGCACTTTTAAATTGCTAACTTTTATATTTCTACCTTGACAAAAAAGTATCTCCAGAATCAGTGTGAAGCTGAGTTAAAGGCATTAGCTCTCAACTTGAAGAGGACTTTAGACATCCTGAAGAGGAGCTAACCCTTCATAAGGAAATGTACGTATTATTATTGGTCTTCCTTATTATTAAGGGTTAATACCATTTTTTTTTCTTTTAAAAGAAAGGCTATTTTGTCACAGGATGATAGACATAAGACTTAATAGCAGTTGCAGTGGAAAGTAGCCAGTGATCAGCCCAACAGACTAAGAAGTGACCTCAGAAAAGGTATGTATCTTTGAAATCATTTATTTATTTTTTTTAAAATGAAGGTGGCAAGATAAGTTGGTCATTTACGTTGGGTAACGGGTCAAAATGGTTTTGGGTCAAAACATGCTGGTTAGGTTGAGTTGACCAACTGTAAAGAGCTTAGCTATTGATTTAAACAAAAGCTCACTAATCAGTTGAACCTGCCTTGTCACAACTTAAGTGGGTCACCTCCGGTTATTTCATTCTTCACTAATTTCGAGGCCGTTACTTTTTCATACGTTTCACTAAACATTATATTGATTTTTTTTTTTTTTTTTTTTTTTTTTTTTTTTTTTTTTTTTTTTTTTGTTTTTTTTTTTGTTTTTTGTTTCTATTCTCCAGTATTTCATAGAACCATTTTGATGATATGCTTTTTTTCATGCCTAAGGAGATGCTTGATAATAAAAGTGTTACCGAGTACATCAAGGATGGTAGTTCCTGTTACAGTGTTCCCTACCTTATGCACACAACCAACTAATTGAAAGTCTAACACATGAAACCTTGGGCAAGAAACATAGATAAGCCAAATACTGAACTACTGTCCATCAGGTATTAGTTTTTAAGGGTTTATAATTTTTATATATTCCTCATCAATTTGAGCGTACATTTAATGAAATCATTACTTTTACACTTTTTCTTCACATTCTAATGAAACTCCCATGACCTTATGTAACAGTTTCACCTCATAATTTGGGCCTATCACTTTAGAGACGTGGGATAATTGTATGGAATTTAGATTATGGGGTCCTCATCTTTCTCATGTTGCTGGGATATGCAAGCACTCAGATTATGGTGCAGAGTCTGTAGCATTATCTTGAGGATGTGAGTGAAGATTATGAAGACTATAGAGACTGGTTCCTCTACATGGAAGGGTATGTTATGCATATTATTTTTGGTATGATTTATAGTTTTTAATTGGATTGTGTACATAGTTTACATTGGATTGTGTACATGTACATGAATAACTTAGTTGAGGCATTTATGGCTAAGATAACTGTTGTGATCAATTAATCTCATGGATATATTTATACATATATTTTTTGTAAGAGTTATATGGATGCAAGATATGTAAGAGTTTGGTAAGAGCAAAAGTATTAAATCTGTTAAATCATTAGCTTAATGGATTTGGAAACTGATAGCTATGTTCGTTTAATTCACAAGTTGTATCAAATGGGTGTTTGGCTTAGCTTATTTCCCCCTCTTTTAATAAGTTTTATTTTTGTGATATGGCCTTGAGTTCTAGACCAATATATTTGGCCAAGGAATATACAATAAAGAGAACAAGACGAATTATCATGGCTTTAAAAGAGAACAAGACTAATTTATATTTTTTCTATATTAATATGTTAATCTATGCCTTTTATCAGAAGAAAATGATATTGTTAGGAGTCCATGTTCAGATGACACATTGTCGTATCTAAAATATTTGGTAAGGAAATTAAGTGTGATTGACTATTATTCATATTGTGTTTATAGTCTATGTATTTTTTTAATTAACTATTGTTTGTGTTTCTCTAACTGCTCACTACCAGTTGGGATCATAGAGAAGGAACAACATATGCTTCGAATATGCCCATATGGTGTTAGTACCAAAGCCTTTTTTATCTAGAGCAATCAATTGCCAACTCATCACTTGAAAATCTAGGGACAATGCGGGTACAATGTTGTATCTTTATGAGTAATGACTTATGTTTGCTACATTTTGTGCTATATGGCTTTTATTCTAATTGACAAAACGTATTAGATAATAGTGATGGTGATAGGGGATCAATGTTTTCTTGATTTAAAATATAAAAAGTTTTACATGAAAGTTGGCAATATTTGTTAATCATGTGTAAGTTTGTATTGCTTTGAAGTATAATTAAGGAGAGTTTTGAGATAAGAGGTAAGTAGCTTCTCTGTGAGGGTAAGAAAATTATATGTATATTAAACACCTTTTCACATATATTTTGTTGTTTAAATACATATCATATAGTTTATGATGTGTGTCTATTAACACTAATATCTTGGCAACTTGGATATAATGGAGAGTTAGTTATTGTAATGGAGTACTTTTTATATATTATGCAAATTTCACTCCAATTGTGTTTAGATTGTTGATGATGATATGTTCGGTTCCGACATAGTAATGACCACCTTAAACATATATTGGTCACATGTGTAACACTTTAATTATCATTATGCAGGTAATATATTCTATGTGAAGTATTGAATGATTCACAATCAAAGTTGACCAGAAAGATTTGGCAAAATGGCAAGTGCAAAGACCTACTTTTACTTGCTCAGAAGTTCAAAGATAGTAACATGAGGTTTTTTTTTTCTTTTCCTTTTGACCTGTTTTGCATTTACCTAACACAAATTAACTGTTGTTGATCTATCCGATACAGTTCATCAATTGCAAGTTATTTTGAAATTCATAAATGCATATTTCTTAAACATTTATGGTCATTTGAGATTTCAAGTTCTCTTATTCTTTTTTGATTTTCTAATAACTGATTTGATCAATATGTCTCAAAGTTGATAATTCTTTTTTAGTTTAAGTTTGAAGGTTGACTGATAATATTTCAATTTTTCATAGGGTCATGATTCTTATGCAATTTTATGGCTTCATATTGAAAGGAATGATTCATAATGTTCTATACATTACAATACAAATTTTAGAATGTTTTTTACCCGAGTAACCCTAGATTTTTCCACTTTGACCCGTCAGAAATAAGATATAAAACTGATTGATCCATTTATCAGTAAGAGGTTGAAAATTTTTGGGTTGTGAAGGTGCCCCTCTCCCTCCAATGAGTGCCACAAAGGATCACCAAACTGCATGAAGAGGTTTGTGTATATAGGAAGATGAATATATGTTGACATATTTTCTTTCTTATGCTGTTTATGGTTTCTTCAAAGGCTTACACTACGACTCTGTAAACAAAACAAAAAATTAAGCTATTCGTTTTTTAATAAATAAAAATTCATTATAGAAAATTTTAGTAAAAACTCTGCGCGTGAGCATGCATTATAACTAGTAAAAAAAATATAGAAAAACCCACCATACTCATTAAAGTCGCAATATTTGACTAGCAATATCAAACCTTAGTGAATTTTTTAAAATGAAGGAGATTGTCTCTGTAAAAACAATTTGAGTCAAGTTAGGGAAGTGTGGGTCATTAGATTTGATCCAAACTTTTTATTTTTTTATTATATTTTTTTGATCAAATACAATAACTCACAAATGTTCAACTTGACTCAAGTTGTTTTTTCAACTTGAGACAATCTTTTTTTTAAGTGATCATTTTCTTTTAGTTTTCACGCTTAGCTCAAAATATAAAATTGTAGATCTCTCTTTTATTGTCAAGTGGCTTTTTGAACCATGCAAAAAAAAAATTCGTATGAGGAAATTATGGCTAAAATACCAAATGAACTAAATGAGAAAAAGTTGTTGTATTTTGGTCATAACTTTCTCATATAAACACTTTTTAGATGACTCAAAAAGCCACTAAACAAGAAAAGGTATATCTACAACTTTTATGTTTTGAGCTAAGCGTGAAAACCAAACAAAAAGGAGATATATAACAATTTTTTAAAATTGGCAAGGTTTGACCTTTCTAGTCAGCCTTCCGATTTTTCAAAATTTAGCAAGGTCAAACCTTAAATTGTTATATTTCTCCTTTTTCTTTTGTTTTCACCCTTAACTCAAATCATAAAAGTTTTATATCGCTCGTTTTTAGCCAAGTAGCTTTTTGAATAACGCAAAAAGAAGATCATGTGAGGAAACCAAAATACCATATCAACCTTTTCTCGTTCATACTTCCTCATACGAACTTATTTTTGCGTGTGTAGGTCACCACTTATGTAACATACACAAGTCATGTTTTAGAGATAGAAAGTTAGAGAGAGATGGAGATAACGGATGGAAGGAACTATGTAAATGATATGTGAAAATGATAATGCATAGAACCAACAGCCTCAAAGTGAGGTTTACATATGTTTATATAGGGAGTGAACTAGGGCAACGCCCTAGTGGGCTTTCTAGAAGCTTACATACACGGCCATGGGCTTGCTTCATGAGCGGTGGGCTAAAACTAACATACAAGCCTATATATTTAGCAACCTATTACAATAACTAATGACCGACACTTTAATAATGATTACACATAATCCCAACAACGTGATTCAAAAAGACACTTGAAAAGAAAAGAAAAAAAAAAAATTACAACTTTCATATTTTGAGCTAAGCGTGAAAATCTAGGGAAAATGAGCAATTTAAAAAAGTTCGCAAAGTTTAACCTTCCCAGTCAAACGTTGCGGATTTTATAGGTATATTGGTTTTTTCGTAAAAATTAGATATTTAGAGAAAAGCGTTTGTAAAATTGGTTACTTTTGTTGTTTACCCAACGAATAATCTTTTCTAATCTTTTAAAATTAAGTGATACACTAATTTACATGACTTATAAAAACTAGACAATTATTTATGTACAACAATGAGGGTATATTGTTTTCGAAAAAAATCATAATGCGCTAACTTATATAGACGTTTTTTTTTTTTTTTTTTTTTTTTTTTTTTTTTTTTTTTTTATGGGTGTTGTTTAACGTTAATAACTCCTTGTGTATGTGTGCACGCTTTATTCAGTTTTTTTTTGTAAATAATTGTGTATGTATGCGTGCTTTATTCAGCTTATTATACGTCACAACATCCGGCGTAATCTCACGACTCTTCATATCCTCAAAAAACCTATAAAAAATCCCTATCCTCTTCGACAAAACAACCCCCAAATCATAACATTATACGTATGCCTAGTAGGAACAATCCCCTCACTCAACATCTTATTAAAATAACGTTTCGCCATCATATACCTACCGCGCCTCATAATAACCTTAAACAAAACATCATATGACTTAACACTCCTCGCCACACCCAACTCCTCCATACTCCTAAAAATCTTAACGCTCTCTTGCACAATGCCCGCTTTTCCATAACTATCGATTAACACGACAAACAAATCCTCATTCCACTTAAGACCCTTTTTCGGCATATCTAACAAAATGCACCTAGCATGATTCAACTTCCCGCTATTACCCAATATCTCAATCATCTTAAAAGTAGTTTCTTGGTCATGTTTAAACAGCCCGGACCTTTCGACCCATCGAAAAAACTGTAAAGCAATATCGGGCTTCTTTTCGCAACTATGCAACACATTATAAACAATATCATGATCAAATAAAGGCACTAAATTCCTAATTGAGTTTTGCAAACGTGTAGTCCAAGCTCTATTTGACATCATCCTAGTTATTAAAGATTCAATCTTTTCATGGTTTTGATGATTGCCTGGTGGGTCGGATCCGGGTTTGGTCTGGTTGAGATGACTCGGTTGGTGAAATGGGTATTTGGGCATCTGGGTGTTCTTCATTTGGGGTTGTCGATGTGCAAAAGAAGCTTAAGGGGTTGAATCTGTGATGGGTGTTTGTGATTCTTGCGAGATTTGAGAAGAAATTAGGGATTTTGAAATGGGATGAAGAGATTAAAGACATGGTTTTTTTAAAGGGTGATGGTGAATGAGTGACTGTGTTTTACAGTGATGATGAAAATGAAGGAGATGTGATTTAGGGCTAGGGTTTTAGGATATGTACTGAGTTGACTTGGTTTAACTCGTATACACAAAATGTATTTTTAACATACGAAGTGTTTGGGTAGAGAAGGTTAATCTAAAATAAATCAGGGAAATTAACAGAAATATGTAAAGAGTTGACTGTGTTTTATTTAGGGCTAGAATTTTAGAATATGTACTGAGTTGACTCGGTTTAAGTCGTATACACAAGGTTTTTACTTTTTACGTATGATGTGTTTGGAGAGAGAGAGAGATGGGGTATCAAATAAGGGAAATTAACAAAAGTAACAAATTTAATAAAGATTCTTCAATAAATAGGGCAAATCATGTAGTTAACTTGCCATTTTTTCCCATTGTATGTAGTATTCTTTTTTTTCCCTCATTCTGTCAATAAAACATCTATCGTTAGTCCTTTCTGTGTACCCGTTACCAAAAAAACCTGCATCGTTAGTTCTTTATACTAACGACCGTTAATAAATAACTTAAAATTTGGTTATCTTATGCTAAACTTGCGTCGTTGGTCCTTTATACTAACAATCGTTAAAAAATAACTTAAAATATGATTTTCTTACGTTTCCGTCCATTTTTTTCACGTTTTTTCACGTTTTCATTCGTTCTAACACGCTTTCGTCCGTTTTTTCACTCTTTCGTATACACAAGGTTTTTACATTTTACGTACGATGTCTTTGGGGTAGAGAGAGAGATGGGTTATCAAATAAGGGAAATTAACAAAAATAACAAAGACTCTTCACTAAATAGGGCAAATCACTTAAAAATGTAGTTAACATGGGCATCTGGGTGTTCTTCATTTGGAGTTATTAAAGATTCAATCTTTTCATGGTTACCTCTGTTGGGTCGGATCCGGGTCGGGTCGGTTGGTAAAATGGGTATGTGGGTCGGATCCGGGTCGGGTCGATTGGTGAAATGGGTATTAGGGACTCTGGGTGTTTTTCATTTGAGTTTATTAAAGATTCAATCTTTTCATGGTTACCTCTGGTGGGTCGGATCCGGGTCGGGTCGGTTGGTGAAATGGGTATTTGGGCATCTGGGTGTTCTTCATTTGGGGTTATTAAAGATTCAATCTTTTGATGGTTACCTCCAGTGGGTCGGATCCGGGTCGGGTCGATTGGTGAAATGGGTATTTGGGAATCTGGGTGTTGGGTTGTTGATGTGCAAAAGAGGCTTAATGGGTTGTATCTGTGATGGGTGTTTGTGATTCTTGCGAGATTTGAGAAGAAATTAGGGTTTATGAAATGGGGTTTTGATGAAGAGATTAAAGACATGGTTTTTTTAAGGGGAGATGGTGAAGATGGAACATAAATGGTGAATGAGTGACTGTGCTTTATTTAGGGCTAGGGTTTTAGAATATGTACTGAGTTGACTCGGTTAAACTCGTATACACAAGGTTTTTACTTTTTACGTACGATGTGTTTGGGGGAAAGAGAGAGAGAGATGGGTTATCAAATAAGGGAAATTAACAAAAGTAACAAAGACTCTTCACTAAATAGGGCAAATCACTTAAAAATGTAGTTAACTTGGGCAACTAGGTGTTCTACATTTAGGGTTATTTAAGATTCAATCTTTTCATGGTTTTGATGGTTACCTCTGGTGGGTCGGATCCGGGTCGGGTCGGTTGGTGAAATGGGTATTTGGGCATCTGGGTGTTGAGTTGTTGATGTGCAAAAGAGGCTTAATGGGAATATGTAATGGGTGTTTGTGATTCTTGCGAGATTTGAGAAGAAATTAGGGTTTATGAAATGGGGTCTTGATGAAGAGATTAATGATATGGTTTGTTAAAGGGAAGATGGTAAAGATGGAACGATAATGGTGAATAAGTGGCTGTGTTTTATTTAGGGCTAGGGTTTTAGAATATGTACTGAGTTGACTCGGTTGAACTCGTATAAACAAGGTTTTTACTTTTTACGTACGATGTATTTGGGGGGAGTGAGAGAGATGGGTTATCAAATAAGGGAAATTAACAAAAGTAACAAAGAATCTTCACTAAATAGGGCAAATCACTTAAAAATGTTGTTAACTTGGTCATCTAGGCGTTCTTCATTTGGGGTTATTAAAGATTCAATCTTTTCATGGTTACGTCTGGTGGGTCGGATCCGGGTCGGGTCGGTTGGTGAAATGGGTATTTGGGCATCTGAGTGTTCTTCATTTGGAGTTATTAAAGATTCAATATTTTAATGGTTACCTCTGGTGGGTCGGATCCGGGTCCGGTGGTTGGTGTAATGGGTATTTGGGCATCTAGGTGTTGGGTTGTTGATATGCAAAAGAGGCTTAATGGGTTGAATTTGTGATGGGTGTTTGTGATTCTTGCGAGATTTGAGAAGAAATTAGGGTTTATGAAATGGCGTTTTGATGAAGAGATTAAAGACATGGTTTTTTTAAGGGGAGATGGTGAAGATGGAACAGAAATGGTGAATGAGTGACTGTGTTTTATTTAGGGCTAGGGTTTTAGAATATGTACTGAGTTGACTAGGTTTAACTCGTTTACACAAGGTTTTTACTTTTTACGTACGACGTGTTTGGGGGAGAGAGAGAGAGATGTGTTATCAAATAAAGGAAATTAACAAAAGTAACAAAGACTCTACACTAAATAGGGCAAATCACTTAAAAATGTAGTTAACTTGGGCATCTAGGTGTTCTTGATTTGGGGTTATTAAAGATTCAATCTTTTCATGGTTACCTCTGGTGGGTCGGATCCGGGTCGGGTCGGTTGGTGAAATAGGTATTTGGGCAGCTGGGTGTTCTTCATTTGGGGTTATTAAAGATTCAATCATTTCATGGTTACCTCTGGTGGGTCAGATCCGGGTCGGGTCGGTTGGTGAAATGGGTATTTGGGCATCTGGGTGTTGGGTTGTTGATGTGCAAAAGTGGCTTAATGGGTTGAATCTGTGATGGGTGTTTGTAATTCTTGCGAGATTTGAGAAGAAATTAGGGTTTATGAAATGGAGTTACGATTAAGAGATTGAAGACATGATTTTTTTAAGGGGAGATGGAGAAGATGGATCGGAAATGGTGAATGACTGATTATGTTTTATTTAGGGCTAGGGTTTTAGAATATGTACTGAGTTGACTCAGTTTAACTCGTATACACAAGGTTTTTACTTTTTACGTACGATGTGTTTGGGGGAGAGAGAGAGAGATGGGTTATCAAATAAGGGAAATTAACAAAAGTAACAAAGACTCTTCACTAAATAGGGCAAATCACTTAAAAATGTAGTTAACTTGGTCATCTAGGCGTTCTTCGTTTGGGGTTATTAAAGATTCAATTATTTTATGGTTACGTCTGGTGGGTCGGATCTGGGTCGGGTCGGTTGGTGAAATGGGTATTTGGGCATCTGAGTGTTCTTCATTTGGGGTTATTAAAGATTCAATCTTTTAATGGTTACCTCTGGTGGGTCGGATCCGGGTCCGGTGGTTGGTGAAATGGGTATTTGGGCTTCTGGGTGTTGGGTTGTTGATATGCAAAAGAGGCTTAATGGGTTGAATTTGTGATGAGTGTTTGTGATTCTTGCGAGATTTGAGAAGAAATTAGGGTTTACGAAATGACGTTTTGATGAAGAGATTAAAGATATGGTTTTTTTAAGGGGAGATGGTGAAGATGGAACAGAAATGGCGAATGAGTGACTGTGTTTTATTTAGGGCTAGGGTTTTAGAATATGTACTGAATTGACTCGGTTTAACTCGTATACACAAGGTTTTTACTTTTTACGTACGATGTGTTTGGGGGAAAGAGAGAGAGAGATAGGTTATCAAATAAGGGAAATTAACAAAAGTAACAAAGACTCTACAGTAAATAGGGCAAATCACTTAAAATTGTAGTTAACTTGGGCAACTAGGTGTTCTACATTTGGGGTTATTAAAGATTCAATCTTTTCATGGTTTTGATGGTTACCTCTGGTGGGTCGGATCCGAGTCGGGTCGGTTGGTGAAATAAGTATTTGGGCATCTGGGTGTTGAGTTGTTGATGTGCAAAAGAGGCTTAATCGGTTTAATTTGTAATGGGTGTTTGTGATTCTTGCGAGATTTGAGAAGAAATTAGGGTTTATGAAATGGGGTTTTGATGAAGAGATTAAAGACGGTGTTTTTTAAAAGGGAGATGGTAAAGATGGAACGATAATGCTGAATGAGTGGCTGTGTTTTATTTAGGGCTAGGGTTTTAGAATATGTACTGAGTTGACTCGGTTGAACTCGTATAAACAAGGTTTTTACTTTTTACGTACTATGTGTTTGGGGGGAATGAGAGAGATGGGTTATCAAATAAGGGAAATTAACAAAAGCAACAAAGACACTTCACTAAATAGGGAAAATCACTTAAAAATGTAGTTAACTTGGTCATCTAGGATTTCTTCATTTGGGGTTATTAAAGATTCAATCTTTTCATGGTTACGTCTGGTGGGTCGGATCCGGGTCGGGTCGGTTGGTGAAATGGGTATTTGGGCATCTGAGTGTTCTTCATTTGGGGTTATTAAAGATTCAATCTTTTCGTGGTTACCTCTGGTGAGTCGGATCCGGGTCCGGTGGTTGGTGAAATGGGTATTTGGGCATCTAGGTGTTGGGTTGTTGATATGCAAAAGAGGCTTAATGGGTTGAATTTGTGATGGGTGTTTGTGATTCTTGCGAGATTTGAGAAGAAATTAGGGTTTATGAAATGGCGTTTTGATGAACATATTAAAGACATGGTTTTTTTAAGGGGAGATGGTGAAGATGGAACGGAAATGGTGAATGAGTAACTGTGTTTTATTTAGGGCTAGGGTTTTAGAATATGTACTAAGTTGACTCGGTTTAACTCGTATACACAAGGTTTTTACTTTTTACGTACGACGTGTTTGGGGGAGAGAGAGAGATGTGTTAATAAATAAAGGAAATTAAGAAAAGTTACAGACTCTTCACTAAATAGGGCAAATCACTTAAAAATGTAGTTAACTTGGGCATCTAGGTGTTCTTCATTTGGGGTTATTAAAGGTTCAATCTTTTCATGGTTACCTCTGGTGGGTCGGATCCGGGTCTGGTCGGTAGGTGAAATGGGTATTTGGGCATCTGGGTGTTCTTCATTTGGGTTATTAAAGATTCAATCTTTTCATGGTTACCTCTGGTGGGTCAGATCCGGGTCGGGTCGGTTGGTGAAATCGGTATTTGGGCATCTAGGTGTTGGGTTGTTGATGTGCAAAAGTGGCTTAATGGGTTGAATCTGTGATGGGTGTTTGTGATTTTTGCGAGATTTGAGAAGAAATTAGGGTTTATGAAATGGGGTTTTGATGAAGAGATTAAAGACATGATTTTTTTAAGGGGAGATGGTGAAGATGGAACGGAAATTGTGAATGACTGATTGTGTTTTATTTAGGGCTAGGGTTTTAGAATATGTACTGAGTTGACTCGGTTTAACTCGTATACACAAGGTTTTTACTTTTTACGTACGATGTGTTTGGGGGAGAGAGAGAGGGATGGGTTATCAAATAAGGGAAATTAACAAAAGTAACAAAGAATCTTCACTAAATAGGGGAAATCACTTAAAAATATAGTTAACTTGGGCATCTAGGCGTTCTTCACTTGGGTTTATTAAAGATTCAATCTTTTCATGGTTACCTCTGGTGGGTCGGATCCAGGTCGGGGTCGGTTGGTGAAATGGGTATTTGGGCATCTGGGTGTTCTTCATTTGGGGTTATTAAAGAGTCAATCTTTTCATGGTTACCTCTGGTGGGGCGAATCCGGGTCGGGTCGGTTGGTGAAATGGGTATTTGGGCATCGGGGTGTTGGGTTGTTGATGTGCAAAAGAGGCTTAATGGGTTGAATTTGTGATGGGTGTTTGTGATTCTTGCGAGATTTGAGAAGAAATTAGGGTTTATGAAATGGGGTTTTGATGAAGAGATTAAAGACATGGTTTTTTAAAGGGGAGATGGTGAAGATGGAACGATAATGGTGAATTAGTGGCTGTGTTTTATTTAGGGCTAGGGTTTTAGAATATGTACTGAGTTGACTCGGTTTAACTCGTATACCTAAGGTTTTTACTTTTTACGTACGATGTGTTTGGTGGGAGTGAGAGAGATGGGTTATCAAATAAGGGAAATTAACAAAAGTAACAAGGACTCTTAACTAAATAGGGCAAATCACTTAAAAATGTAGTTAACTTGGGCATCTAGGCGTTCTTCATTTGGGGTTATTAAAGATTCAATCTTTTCATGGTTACCTCTGGTGGGTCGGATCCGGGTCGGGTCGGTTGTTGAAATGGGTATTTGGGCATCTGGGTGTTCTTCATTTGAGGTTATTAAAGATTCAATCTTTTCATGGTTACCTCTGGTGGGTCGGATCCGGGTCGGGTCGGTTGGTGAAATCGGTATTTGGGCATCTAGGTGTTGGGTTGTTGATGTGCAAAAGAGGCTTAATGGGTTGAATTTGTGGTGGGTGTTTGTGATTCTTGCGAGATTTGATAAGAAATTAGGGTTTAGGAATTGGGGTTTTGATGAAGAGATTAAAGACATGGTTTTTTTTAAGGGGAGATGGTGAAGATGGAACAGAAATGGTGAATGAGTGACTGTATCTTATTTAGTGCTAGGGTTTTAGAATATGTACAGAGTTGACTCGGTTTAACTCGTATACACAAGGTTTTTACTTTTTACGTACGATGTGTTTTGGGGGGAGAGAGAGAGAGATGGTTTATCAAATAAGGGAAATTAACAAAAGTAACAAAGACTCTTCACTAAATAGGGCAAATTACTTAAAAATGTAGTTAACTTGGGCATCTTGGTGTTCTTCATTTGGGGTTATTAAAGATTAAATCTTTTCATAGTTACCTCTGGTGGGTCGGATCTGGGTCGGGTCAGTTGGTGTAATGGGTATTTGGGCATCTGGGTGTTGGGTTGTTGATGTGCAAAAGAGGCTTAATGGGTTGAATATATGATGGGTGTTTGTGATTCTTGCAAGATTTGAGAAGAAATTAGGGTTTATAAAATGGGGTTTTGATGAAGAGATTGAAGACATGGTTTTTTTAAGGGGTTATGGTGAAGATGGAACGGAAATGGTGAATGAGTGATTGTGTTTTATTTAGGAATAGGGTTTTAGAATATGCACTGAGTTGACTCGGTTTAACTCGTACACACAAGTTTTTTACTTTTTATGTACGATGTATTAGGGGGAGAGAGAGAGATGGGTTATCAAATAAGGGAAATTAACAAAAGTAACAAAGACTCTTCACTTAATAGGGCAAATCACTTAAAAATGTATTTAACTTGGGCATCTGGGTGTTCTTCATTTGGGGTTATTAAAGATTCAATATTTTCATGGTTACCTCTGGTGGGTCGGATCCGGGTCGGGTCGTTTGTGAAATGGGTATTTCAGCATCCGGGTGTTGGGTTGTTGATGTGCAAAAGAGGCTTAATGGTTTGAATCTGTGATGGGAGTTTGTGATTCTTGCGAGATTTAAGAAGAAATTATGGTTTATGAAATGGGTTTTTGATGAAGAGATTAAAGACATGGTTTTTTTAAGGGGAGATGGTGCAGATGCAATAGAAATGGTGAATGAGTGACTGTGTTTTCTTTAGTGCTAGGGTTTTAGCAAATGTTCCGAGTTGACTCGGTTTAACTTGTACACACAAGGTTTTTACTTTTTACGTACGATGTGTTTGGGGGGGAGAGAGAGAGATGGGTTATCAAATAAGGGAAATTAACAAAAGTAACAAAGACTCTTCACTAAATAGGGCAAATCATTTAAAAATGTAGTTAACTTGCGCATCTGGGTGTTCTTAATTTGGGGTTATTAAAGATTCAATATTTTCTTGGTTACCTCTGGTGGGTCGCATCCGGGTCGGGTCGGTCGGTGAAATGGGTATTTGGGCTACTGGGTGTTCTTCATTTGGGGTTATTAAAGATTCAATCTTTTCATGGTTACCTCTGGTGGGTCGGATCTGGGTCGGGTTGGTTGGTGAAATGGGTATTTCAGCATCCGGGTGTTGGGTTGTTGATGTGCAAAAGAGCCTTAATGGTTTGAATCTGTGATGGGAGTTTGTGATTCTTGCGAGATTTGAGAAGAAATTAGGGTTTATGAAATGGGTTTTTGATGAAGAGATTAAAGACATGGTTTTTTTAAGGGGAGATGGTGCAGATGCAACGGAAATGGTGAATGAGTGATTGTGTTTTCTTTAGGGCTAGGGTTTTAGAAAATGTACCGAGTTGACTCGGTTTAACTTGTATACACAAGGTTTTTACTTTCTACGTACGATGTGTTTGGGGGAGAGTGATAGAGATGGGTTATCAAATAAGGGAAATTAACAAAAGTAACAAAGACTCTTCACTAAATAGGGCAAATCACTTAAAAATGTAGTTAACTTGGGCATCTAGGTGTTCTTCATTTAGGGTTATTAAAGATTCAATTTTTTCTTGGTTACCTCTGGTGGGCTTGATCCGGGTCGGGTCGGTCGGTGAAATGGGTATTTGGGCTGCTGGATGTTCTTCATTTGGGGTTATTAAAGATACAATCTTTTCATGGTTACCTCTGGTGGGTCGGATCCGGGTCGGGTCGGTTGGTGAAATGGGTATTTCAGCATCCGGGTGTTGGGTTGTTGATGTGCAAAAGAGGCTTAATGGGTTGTATATGTGATGGGTGTTTGTGATTCTTGTGAGATTTGAGAAGAAATTAGGGTTTATGAAATGGGGTTTTGATGAAGAGATTAAAGACATGGTTTTTTAAGGGGAGATGGTGAAGATGACACATAAATGGTGAATGAGTGACTGTGCTTTATTTAGGGCTAGGGTTTTAGAATATGTACTGAGTTGACTCGGTTAAACTCGTATACACAAGGTTTTTACTTTTTACGTACGATGTGTTTGGGGGAAAGAGAGAGAGAGAGATGGGTTATCAAATAAGGGAAATTAACAAAAGTAACAAAGACTCATCACTAAATAGGGCAAATCACTTAAAAATGTAGTTAACTTGGGCAACTAGGTGTTCTACATTTAGGGTTATTAAAGATTCAATCTTTTCATGATTACCTCTGGTGGGTCTGATCCGGGTCGGGTCGGTTGGTGAAATGGGTATTTGGGCAGCTGGGTGTTCTTCATTTGGGGTTATTAAAGATTCAATCTTTTCATGGTTACCTCTGGTGGGTCGGACCCGGGTCGGGCCGGTTGGTGAAATGGGTATTTCAGCATCCGGGTGTTGGGTTGTTGATGTGCAAAAGAGGCTTAATGGTTTGAATCTGTGATGGGAGTTTGTGATTCTTGCGAGATTTAAGAAGAAATTAGGGTTTATGAAATGGGTTTTTGATGAAGAGATTAAAGACATGGTTTTTTTAAGGGGAGTTGGTGCAGATGCAACGGAAATGGTGAATGAGTGACTGTGTTTTCTTTAGGGCTAGGGTTTTAGAAAATGTACTGAGTTGACTCGGTTTAACTTGTATACACAAGGTTTTTACTTTTTACGTACGATGTGTTTGGGGGAGAGAGAGAGAGATGGGTTATCAAATAAGAGAAATTAACAAAAGTAACAAAGACTCTTCACTAAATAGGGCAAATCACTTAAAAATGTAGTTAACTTGCGCATCTAGGTGTTCTTCATTTGGGGTTATTAAAGATTCAATCTTTTCTTGGTTACCTCTGGTGGGTCGGATCCGGTCGGGTCGGTCGGTGAAATGGGTATTTGGGCTGCTGGGTGTTCTTTATTTGGGGTTATTAAAGATTCAATCTTTTCATGGTTACCTCTGGTGGGTCGAATCCGGGTCGGGTCGGTTGGTGAAATGGGTATTTCAGCGTCCGGGTGTTTGGTTTTTGATGTGCAAAAGAGCCTTAATGGTTTGAATATGTGATGGGAGTTTGTGATTCTTGCGAGATTTGAGAAGAAATTAGGGTTTATGAAATGGGTTTTTGATGAAGAGATTAAAGACATGGTTTTTTAAGGGGAGATGGTGTAGATGCAACGGAAATGGTGAATGAGTGACTGTGTTTTCTTTAGGGCTAGGGTTTTAGAAAATGTACTGAGTTGACTCGGTTTAACTTGTATACACAAGGTTTTTACTTTTTACGTATGATGTGTTTGGGGGAGAGAGAGAGAGATGGGTTATCAAATAAGGGAAATTAACAAAAGTAACAAAGACTCTTCACTAAATAGGGCAAATCACTTAAAAATGTAGTTAACTTGCGCATCCAGGTGTTCTTCATTTAGGGTTATTAAAGATTCAATCTTTTCTTGGTTACCTCTGGTGGGTCGGATCCGGGTTGGGTCGGTCGGTGAAATGGGTATTTGGGCTGCTGGGTGTTCTTCATTTAGGGTTATTAAAGATTCAATCTTTTCATGGTTACCTCTGGTGGGTCGGATCCGGGTCGGGTCGGTTGGTGAAATGGGTATTTCAGCATCCGGGTGTTGGGTTGTTGATGTGCAAAAGAGGCTTAATAGTTTGAATCTGTTATGGGAGTTTGTGATTCTTGCGAGATTTGAGAAGAAATTAGGGTTTATCAAATGGGTTTTTGATGAATAGATTAAAGACATGGTTTTTTAAGGGGAGATGGTGCAGATGCAACGGAAATGGTGAATGAGTGATTGTGTTTTCTTTAGGGATAGGGTTTTAGAAAATGTACTGAGTTGACTCGGTTTAACTTGTATACAGAAGGTTTTTACTTTTTACGTACGATGTGTTTGGGGGAGAGAGAGAGAGAGATGGGTTATCAAATAAGGGAAATTAACAAAAGTAACAAAGACTCTTCACTAAATAGGGCAAATCACTTAAAAATGTAGTTAACTTGCGCATCTAGGTGTTCTTCATTTAGGGTTATTAAAGATTCAATCTTTTCTTGGTTACCTCTGGTGGGTCGGATCCGGGTCGGGTCGGTCGGTGAAATGGGTATTTGGGCTGCTGGGTGTTCTTCATTTGGGGTTATTCAAGATTCAATCTTTTCATGGTTACCTCTGGTGGGTCGGAACCGGGTCCGGTCGGTTGGTGAAATGGGTATTTGGGCATCCGGGTGTTGGGTTGTTGATGTGCAAAAGAGGCTTAATGGGTATTTGGGCATCCGGTTGGTGAAATGGGTATTTGGGCGATGGGTGTTTGTGATTCTTGCGATATTCGAGAAGAAATTAGGGTTTATGAAACAGGTTTTTCATGAAGAAATTAAAGACATGGTTTTTTTTAAGGGGAGATGGTGAAAATGGAACGGAAATGGTGAATGAGTGATTGTGTTTTATTTAGGGCTAGGGTTTTAGAATATGTACTGAGTTGACTCGGTTTAACTCGTATACACAAGGGTTTTACTTTTTACGTACGATGTGTTTGGGGGGGGGGGGGAGAGAGAGATGGGTTATCAAATAAGGGAAATCAACATAAGTAACAAAGACTCTTCACTAGATAGGGAAAATCACTTAAAAATGTAGTTAACTTGGGCATCTGGGTGTTCTTCATTTGGGGTAATTAAAGATTCAATCTTTTCATAGTTACCTCTGGTGGGTCGGATCTGGGTCGGGTCAGTTGATGAAATGGGTATTTGGGCATCTGGTGTTCTTCATTTGGGTTTATTAAAGATTCAATCTTATGATGGTTAAGTCTGGTGCGTCGGATCCGGGTCGGGTCGGTTGGTGAAATGGGTATTTGGGCATCTCGGTGTTGGGTTGTTGATGTGCAAAAGAGGCTTAATGGGTTGAATCTGTGCTAGGTGTTTGTGATTCTTGCAAGATTTGAGAAGAAATTAGGGTGTATGAAATGGGTTTTGATGAAGAGATTAAAGACATGGTTTTTTAAGGGAAGATGGCGAAGATCGAACGGAAATGGTGAATGAGTGACTTTGTTTTATTTAGGGCTAGGGTTTTAGAATATGTACTGAGTTGACTCGGTTTAACTCGTACACACACGGTTTTTACTTTTTACGTACGATGTGTTTAGGGGGGAGAGAGAGAGATTGGTTATCAAATAAGGGAAATTAACCAAAGTAACAAAAACTCTTCACTAAATAGGGAAAATTACTTAAAAATATAGTTAACTTGGGCATCTAGGTGTTCTTCTTTTGGGTTTATTAAAGATTAAATCTTTTCATATTTACCTCTGGTGGGTCGGATCCGGGTCAGGTCAGTTGGTGAAATGGGTATTTGGGCATCTGGGTGTTGGGTTGTTGATGTGCAAAAGAGGCTTAATGGGTTGAATATGTGATGGGTGTTTGTGATTCTTGCGAGATTTGAGAAGAAATTAGGGTTTATGAAATGGGGTTTTGATGAAGAGATTAAAGACATGAATTTTTTTAATGGGAGATGGTGAAGATGGAATGGAAATGGTGAATGAGTGACTGTGTTTTATTTAGGGCTAGGGTTTTAGAATATGTACTGAGTTGACTCGGTTTAACTCGTATACACAAGGTTTTTAGTTTTTACGTACGATGTGTTTGGGTGAGAGAGAGAGAGGGAGAGATGGGTTATAAAATAAGGGAAATTAACAAAAGTAACAAAGACTCTTCTCTAAGTAGGGAAAATCACTTAAAAATGTAGTTAACTTGGGCATCTAGGAGTTCTTCATTTAGGGTTATTAAAGATTCAATCTTTTCATGGTTACCTGGTGGGTCGGATCCGGGTCGGGTCGGTTGGTGAAATGGGTATATGGGCAGATTGGTGTTCTTCATTTGGGGTTATTAAAGATTCAATCTTTTCATGGTTACCTCTGGTGGGTCAGAACCGGGTCGGGTTGGTTGGTGAAATGGGTATTTGGGCATCCGGGTTTTGGGTTGTTAGGCTTAATGGGTTGAATGTGTGATGGGTGTTTGTGATTCTTGCGAGATTCGAGAAGAAATTAGGGTTTATGAAATGGGTTTTTGATGAAGAGATTAAAGACATGGTGTTTTTAAGGGGAGATGGTGCAGATGCAACGGAAATGGTGAATGAGTGACTGTGTTTTCTTTAGCGCTAGGGTTTTAGAAAATGTACTGAGTTGACTCAGTTTAACTCGTATACACAAGGTTTTTACTTTTTACGTACGATGTGTTTGGGGGAGAGAGAGAGAGATGGGTTATCAAATAAGGGAAATTAACAAAAGTAACAAAGACTCTTCACTTAATAGGGCAAATCACTTAAAAATGTAGTTAACTTGGGCATATGGGTGTTCTTCATTTGGGGTTATTAAAGATTCAATCTTTTCATGATTACCTCTGGTGGGTCGGATCCGGGTCGGGTCGGTTGGTGAAATAGGTATTTGGGCAGCTGGGTGTTCTTCATTTGGGGTTATTAAAGATTCAATCTTTTCATGGTTACCTCTGGTGGTTCGGATCCGGGTCGGGTCGGTTGGTGAAATGGGTATTTCAGCATCCGGGTGTTGGGTTGTTGATGTGCAAAAGAGGCTTCATGGTTTGAATCTGTGATGGGAGTTTGTGATTCTTGCGATATTTAAGAAGAAATTAGGGTTTATGAAATGGGTTTTTGATGAAGAGATTAAAGACATGGTTTTTTTAAGGGGAGTTGGTGCAGATGCAACGGAAATGGTGAATGAGTGACTGTGTTTTCTTTAGGGCTAGGGTTTTAGAATATGTACTGAGTTGACTCGGTTTAACTCGTACACACTCGGTTTTTACTTTTTACGTACGATGTGTTTAGGGGGGAGAGAGAGAGATTGGTTATCAAATAAGGGAAATTAACCAAAGTAACAAAAACTCTTCACTAAATAGGGAAAATTACTTAAAAATATAGTTAACTTGGGCATCTAGGTGTTCTTCTTTTGGGTTTATTAAAGATTAAATCTTTTCATATTTACCTCTGGTGGGTCGGATCCTGGGTCAGGTCAGTTGGTGAAATGGGTATTTGGGCATCTGGGTGTTGGGTTGTTGATGTGCAAAAGAGGCTTAATGGGTTGAATATGTGATGGGTGTTTGTGATTCTTGCGAGATTTGAGAAGAAATTAGGGTTTATGAAATGGGGTTTTGATGAAGAGATTAAAGACATGAATTTTTTTAATGGGAGATGGTGAAGATGGAATGGAAATGGTGAATGAGTGACTGTGTTTTATTTAGGGCTAGGGTTTTAGAATATGTACTGAGTTGACTCGGTTTAACTCGTATACACAAGGTTTTTAGTCTTTACGTACGATGTGTTTGGGTGAGAGAGAGAGAGGGAGAGATGGGTTATAAAATAAGGGAAATTAACAAAAGTAACAAAGACTCTTCTCTAAGTAGGGAAAATCACTTAAAAATGTAGTTAACTTGGGCATCTAGGAGTTCTTCATTTAGGGTTATTAAAGATTCAATCTTTTCATGGTTACCTGGTGGGTCGGATCCGGGTCGGGTCGGTTGGTGAAATGGGTATATGGGCAGATTGGTGTTCTTCATTTGGGGTTATTAAAGATTCAATCTTTTCATGGTTACCTCTGGTGGGTCAGAACCGGGTCGGGTTGGTTGGTGAAATGGGTATTTGGGCATCCGGGTTTTGGGTTGTTAGGCTTAATGGGTTGAATGTGTGATGGGTGTTTGTGATTCTTGCGAGATTCGAGAAGAAATTAGGGTTTATGAAATGGGTTTTTGATGAAGAGATTAAAGACATGGTGTTTTTAAGGGGAGATGGTGCAGATGCAACGGAAATGGTGAATGAGTGACTGTGTTTTCTTTAGCGCTAGGGTTTTAGAAAATGTACTGAGTTGACTCAGTTTAACTCGTATACACAAGGTTTTTACTTTTTACGTACGATGTGTTTGGGGGAGAGAGAGAGAGATGGGTTATCAAATAAGGGAAATTAACAAAAGTAACAAAGACTCTTCACTTAATAGGGCAAATCACTTAAAAATGTAGTTAACTTGGGCATATGGGTGTTCTTCATTTGGGGTTATTAAAGATTCAATCTTTTCATGATTACCTCTGGTGGGTCGGATCCGGGTCGGGTCGGTTGGTGAAATAGGTATTTGGGCAGCTGGGTGTTCTTCATTTGGGGTTATTAAAGATTCAATCTTTTCATGGTTACCTCTGGTGGTTCGGATCCGGGTCGGGTCGGTTGGTGAAATGGGTATTTTAGCATCCGGGTGTTGGGTTGTTGATGTGCAAAAGAGGCTTCATGGTTTGAATCTGTGATGGGAGTTTGTGATTCTTGCGATATTTAAGAAGAAATTAGGGTTTATGAAATGGGTTTTTGATGAAGAGATTAAAGACATGGTTTTTTTAAGGGGAGTTGGTGCAGATGCAACGGAAATGGTGAATGAGTGACTGTGTTTTCTTTAGGGCTAGGGTTTTAGAATATGTACTGAGTTGACTCGGTTTAACTCGTACACACTCGGTTTTTACTTTTTACGTACGATGTGTTTAGGGGGGAGGGAGAGAGATTGGTTATCAAATAAGGGAAATTAACCAAAGTAACAAAAACTCTTCACTAAATAGGGAAAATTACTTAAAAATATAGTTAACTTGGGCATCTAGGTGTTCTTCTTTTGGGTTTATTAAAGATTAAATCTTTTCATATTTACCTCTGGTGGGTCGGATCTGGGTCAGGTCAGTTGGTGAAATGGGTATTTGGGCATCTGGGTGTTGGGTTGTTGATGTGCAAAAGAGGCTTAATGGGTTGAATATGTGATGGGTGTTTGTGATTCTTGCGAGATTTGAGAAGAAATTAGGGTTTATGAAATGGGGTTTTGATGAAGAGATTAAAGACATGAATTTTTTTAATGGGAGATGGTGAAGATGGAATGGAAATGGTGAATGAGTGACTGTGTTTTATTTAGGGCTAGGGTTTTAGAATATGTACTGAGTTGACTCGGTTTAACTCGTATACACAAGGTTTTTAGTTTTTACGTACGATGTGTTTGGGTGAGAGAGAGAGAGGGAGAGATGGGTTATAAAATAAGGGAAATTAACAAAAGTAACAAAGACTCATCTCTAAGTAGGGAAAATCACTTAAAAATGTAGTTAACTTGGGCATCTAGGAGTTCTTCATTTAGGGTTATTAAAGATTCAATCTTTTCATGGTTACCTGGTGGGTCGGATCCGGGTCGGGTCGGTTGGTGAAATGGGTATTTGGGCTGCTGGGTGTTCTTCATTTGGGGTTATTCAAGATTCAATCTTTTCATGGTTACCTCTGGTGGGTCAGAACCGGGTCCGGTCGGTTGGTGAAATGGGTATTTGGGCATCCGGGTGTTGGGTTGTTGATGTGCAAAAGAGGCTTAATGGGTATTTGGGCATCCGGTTGGTGAAATGGGTATTTGGGCGATGGGTGTTTGTGATTCTTGCGATATTCGAGAAGAAATTAGGGTTTATGAAACAGGTTTTTCATGAAGAAATTAAAGACATGGTTTTTTTTTAAGGGGAGATGGTGAAAATGGAACGGAAATGGTGAATGAGTGATTGTGTTTTATTTAGGGCTAGGGTTTTAGAATATGTACTGAGTTGACTCGGTTTAACTCGTATACACAAGGGTTTTACTTTTTACGTACGATGTGTTTGGGGGGGGGGGAGAGAGAGATGGGTTATCAAATAAGGGAAATCAACATAAGTAACAAAGACTCTTCACTAGATAGGGAAAATCACTTAAAAATGTAGTTAACTTGGGCATCTGGGTGTTCTTCATTTGGGGTAATTAAAGATTCAATCTTTTCATAGTTACCTCTGGTGGGTCGGATCCGGGTCGGGTCAGTTGATGAAATGGGTATTTGGGCATCTGGTGTTCTTCATTTGGGTTTATTAAAGATTCAATCTTATGATGGTTAAGTCTGGTGCGTCGGATCCGGGTCGGGTCGGTTGGTGTAATGGGTATTTGGGCATCTCGGTGTTGGGTTGTTGATGTGCAAAAGAGGCTTAATGGGTTGAATCTGTGCTAGGTGTTTGTGATTCTTGCAAGATTTGAGAAGAAATTAGGGTGTATGAAATGGGTTTTGATGAAGAGATTAAAGACATGGTTTTTTAAGGGAAGATGGCGAAGATCGAACGGAAATGGTGAATGAGTGACTTTGTTTTATTTAGGGCTAGGGTTTTAGAATATGTACTGAGTTGACTCGGTTTAACTCGTACACACACGGTTTTTACTTTTTACGTACGATGTGTTTAGGGGGGAGAGAGAGAGATTGGTTATCAAATAAGGGAAATTAACCAAAGTAACAAAAACTCTTCACTAAATAGGGAAAATTACTTAAAAATATAGTTAACTTGGGCATCTAGGTGTTCTTCTTTTGGGTTTATTAAAGATTAAATCTTTTCATATTTACCTCTGGTGGGTCGGATTCGGGTCAGGTCAGTTGGTGAAATGGGTATTTGGGCATCTGGGTGTTGGGTTGTTGATGTGCAAAAGAGGCTTAATGGGTTGAATATGTGATGGGTGTTTGTGATTCTTGCGAGATTTGAGAAGAAATTAGGGTTTATGAAATGGGGTTTTGATGAAGAGATTAAAGACATGAATTTTTTAATGGGAGATGGTGAAGATGGAATGGAAATGGTGAATGAGTGACTGTGTTTTATTTAGGGCTAGGGTTTTAGAATATGTACTGAGTTGACTCGGTTTAACTCGTATACACAAGGTTTTTAGTTTTTACGTACGATGTGTTTGGGTGAGAGAGAGAGAGGGAGAGATGGGTTATAAAATAAGGGAAATTAACAAAAGTAACAAAGACTCTTCTCTAAGTAGGGAAAATCACTTAAAAATGTAGTTAACTTGGGCATCTAGGAGTTCTTCATTTAGGGTTATTAAAGATTCAATCTTTTCATGGTTACCTGGTGGGTCGGATCCGGGTCGGGTCGGTTGGTGAAATGGGTATATGGGCAGATTGGTGTTCTTCATTTGGGGTTATTAAAGATTCAATCTTTTCATGGTTACCTCTGGTGGGTCAGAACCGGGTCGGGTTGGTTGGTGAAATGGGTATTTGGGCATCCGGGTTTTGGGTTGTTAGGCTTAATGGGTTGAATGTGTGATGGGTGTTTGTGATTCTTGCGAGATTCGAGAAGAAATTAGGGTTTATGAAATGGGTTTTTGATGAAGAGATTAAAGACATGGTGTTTTTAAGGGGAGATGGTGCAGATGCAACGGAAATGGTGAATGAGTGACTGTGTTTTCTTTAGCGCTAGGGTTTTAGAAAATGTACTGAGTTGACTCAGTTTAACTCGTATACACAAGGTTTTTACTTTTTACGTACGATGTGTTTGGGGGAGAGAGAGAGAGATGGGTTATCAAATAAGGGAAATTAACAAAAGTACCAAAGACTCTTCACTTAATAGGGCAAATCACTTAAAAATGTAGTTAACTTGGGCATATGGGTGTTCTTCATTTGGGGTTATTAAAGATTCAATCTTTTCATGATTACCTCTGGTGGGTCGGATCCGGGTCGGGTCGGTTGGTGAAATAGGTATTTGGGCAGCTGGGTGTTCTTCATTTGGGGTTATTAAAGATTCAATCTTTTCATGGTTACCTCTGGTGGTTCGGATCCGGGTCGGGTCGGTTGGTGAAATGGGTATTTCAGCATCCGGGTGTTGGGTTGTTGATGTGCAAAAGAGGCTTCATGGTTTGAATCTGTGATGGGAGTTTGTGATTCTTGCGATATTTAAGAAGAAATTAGGGTTTATGAAATGGGTTTTTGATGAAGAGATTAAAGACATGGTTTTTTTAAGGGGAGTTGGTGCAGATGCAACGGAAATGGTGAATGAGTGACTGTGTTTTCTTTAGGGCTAGGGTTTTAGAATATGTACTGAGTTGACTCGGTTTAACTCGTACACACTCGGTTTTTACTTTTTACGTACGATGTGTTTAGGGGGGAGAGAGAGAGATTGGTTATCAAATAAGGGAAATTAACCAAAGTAACAAAAACTCTTCACTAAATAGGGAAAATTACTTAAAAATATAGTTAACTTGGGCATCTAGGTGTTCTTCTTTTGGGTTTATTAAAGATTAAATCTTTTCATATTTACCTCTGGTGGGTCGGATCTGGGTCAGGTCAGTTGGTGAAATGGGTATTTGGGCATCTGGGTGTTGGGTTGTTGATGTGCAAAAGAGGCTTAATGGGTTGAATATGTGATGGGTGTTTGTGATTCTTGCGAGATTTGAGAAGAAATTAGGGTTTATGAAATGGGGTTTTGATGAAGAGATTAAAGACATGAATTTTTTTAATGGGAGATGGTGAAGATGGAATGGAAATGGTGAATGAGTGACTGTGTTTTATTTAGGGCTAGGGTTTTAGAATATGTACTGAGTTGACTCGGTTTAACTCGTATACACAAGGTTTTTAGTTTTTACGTACGATGTGTTTGGGTGAGAGAGAGAGAGGGAGAGATGGGTTATAAAATAAGGGAAATTAACAAAAGTAACAAAGACTCATCTCTAAGTAGGGAAAATCACTTAAAAATGTAGTTAACTTGGGCATCTAGGAGTTCTTCATTTAGGGTTATTAAAGATTCAATCTTTTCATGGTTACCTGGTGGGTCGGATCCGGGTCGGGTCGGTTGGTGAAATGGGTATTTGGGCTGCTGGGTGTTCTTCATTTGGGGTTATTCAAGATTCAATCTTTTCATGGTTACCTCTGGTGGGTCGGAACCGGGTCCGGTCGGTTGGTGAAATGGGTATTTGGGCATCCGGGTGTTGGGTTGTTGATGTGCAAAAGAGGCTTAATGGGTATTTGGGCATCCGGTTGGTGAAATGGGTATTTGGGCGATGGGTGTTTGTGATTCTTGCGATATTCGAGAAGAAATTAGAGTTTATGAAACAGGTTTTTCATGAAGAAATTAAAGACATGGTTTTTTTTAAGGGGAGATGGTGAAAATGGAACGAAAATGGTGAATGAGTGATTGTGTTTTATTTAGGGCTAGGGTTTTAGAATATGTACTGAGTTGACTCGGTTTAACTCGTATACACAAGGGTTTTACTTTTTACGTACGATGTGTTTGGGGGGGGGGGAGAGAGAGATGGGTTATCAAATAAGGGAAATCAACATAAGTAACAAAGACTCTTCACTAGATAGGGAAAATCACTTAAAAATGTAGTTAACTTGGGCATCTGGGTGTTCTTCATTTGGGGTAATTAAAGATTCAATCTTTTCATAGTTACCTCTGGTGGGTCGGATCCGGGTCGGGTCAGTTGATGAAATGGGTATTTGGGCATCTGGTGTTCTTCATTTGGGTTTATTAAAGATTCAATCTTATGATGGTTAAGTCTGGTGCGTCGGATCCGGGTCGGGTCGGTTGGTGAAATGGGTATTTGGGCATCTCGGTGTTGGGTTGTTGATGTGCAAAAGAGGCTTAATGGGTTGAATCTGTGCTAGGTGTTTGTGATTCTTGCAAGATTTGAGAAGAAATTAGGGTGTATGAAATGGGTTTTGATGAAGAGATTAAAGACATGGTTTTTTAAGGGAAGATGGCGAAGATCGAACGGAAATGGTGAATGAGTGACTTTGTTTTATTTAGGGCTAGGGTTTTAGAATATGTACTGAGTTGACTCGGTTTAACTCGTACACACACGGTTTTTACTTTTTACGTACGATGTGTTTAGGGGGGAGAGAGAGAGATTGGTTATCAAATAAGGGAAATTAACCAAAGTAACAAAAACTCTTCACTAAATAGGGAAAATTACTTAAAAATATAGTTAACTTGGGCATCTAGGTGTTCTTCTTTTGGGTTTATTAAAGATTAAATCTTTTCATATTTACCTCTGGTGGGTCGGATCCGGGTCAGGTCAGTTGGTGAAATGGGTATTTGGGCATCTGGGTGTTGGGTTGTTGATGTGCAAAAGAGGCTTAATGGGTTGAATATGTGATGGGTGTTTGTGATTCTTGCGAGATTTGAGAAGAAATTAGGGTTTATGAAATGGGGTTTTGATGAAGAGATTAAAGACATGAATTTTTTTAATGGGAGATGGTGAAGATGGAATGGAAATGGTGAATGAGTGACTGTGTTTTATTTAGGGCTAGGGTTTTAGAATATGTACTGAGTTGACTCGGTTTAACTCGTATACACAAGGTTTTTAGTTTTTACGTACGATGTGTTTGGGTGAGAGAGAGAGAGGGAGAGATGGGTTATAAAATAAGGGAAATTAACAAAAGTAACAAAGACTCTTCTCTAAGTAGGGAAAATCACTTAAAAATGTAGTTAACTTGGGCATCTAGGAGTTCTTCATTTAGGGTTATTAAAGATTCAATCTTTTCATGGTTACCTGGTGGGTCGGATCCGGGTCGGGTCGGTTGGTGAAATGGGTATATGGGCAGATTGGTGTTCTTCATTTGGGGTTATTAAAGATTCAATCTTTTCATGGTTACCTCTGGTGGGTCAGAACCGGGTCGGGTTGGTTGGTGAAATGGGTATTTGGGCATCCGGGTTTTGGGTTGTTAGGCTTAATGGGTTGAATGTGTGATGGGTGTTTGTGATTCTTGCGAGATTCGAGAAGAAATTAGGGTTTATGAAATGGGTTTTTGATGAAGAGATTAAAGACATGGTGTTTTTAAGGGGAGATGGTGCAGATGCAACGGAAATGGTGAATGAGTGACTGTGTTTTCTTTAGCGCTAGGGTTTTAGAAAATGTACTGAGTTGACTCAGTTTAACTCGTATACACAAGGTTTTTACTTTTTACGTACGATGTGTTTGGGGGAGAGAGAGAGAGATGGGTTATCAAATAAGGGAAATTAACAAAAGTAACAAAGACTCTTCACTTAATAGGGCAAATCACTTAAAAATGTAGTTAACTTGGGCATATGGGTGTTCTTCATTTGGGGTTATTAAAGATTCAATCTTTTCATGATTACCTCTGGTGGGTCGGATCCGGGTCGGGTCGGTTGGTGAAATAGGTATTTGGGCAGCTGGGTGTTCTTCATTTGGGGTTATTAAAGATTCAATCTTTTCATGGTTACCTCTGGTGGTTCGGATCCGGGTCGGGTCGGTTGGTGAAATGGGTATTTCAGCATCCGGGTGTTGGGTTGTTGATGTGCAAAAGAGGCTTCATGGTTTGAATCTGTGATGGGAGTTTGTGATTCTTGCGATATTTAAGAAGAAATTAGGGTTTATGAAATGGGTTTTTGATGAAGAGATTAAAGACATGGTTTTTTTAAGGGGAGTTGGTGCAGATGCAACGGAAATGGTGAATGAGTGACTGTGTTTTCTTTAGGGCTAGGGTTTTAGAATATGTACTGAGTTGACTCGGTTTAACTCGTACACACTCGGTTTTTACTTTTTACGTACGATGTGTTTAGGGGGGAGAGAGAGAGATTGGTTATCAAATAAGGGAAATTAACCAAAGTAACAAAAACTCTTCACTAAATAGGGAAAATTACTTAAAAATATAGTTAACTTGGGCATCTAGGTGTTCTTCTTTTGGGTTTATTAAAGATTAAATCTTTTCATATTTACCTCTGGTGGGTCGGATCTGGGTCAGGTCAGTTGGTGAAATGGGTATTTGGGCATCTGGGTGTTGGGTTGTTGATGTGCAAAAGAGGCTTAATGGGTTGAATATGTGATGGGTGTTTGTGATTCTTGCGAGATTTGAGAAGAAATTAGGGTTTATGAAATGGGGTTTTGATGAAGAGATTAAAGACATGATTTTTTTTAATGGGAGATGGTGAAGATGGAATGGAAATGGTGAATGAGTGACTGTGTTTTATTTAGGGCTAGGGTTTTAGAATATGTACTGAGTTGACTCGGTTTAACTCGTATACACAAGGTTTTTAGTTTTTACGTACGATGTGTTTGGGTGAGAGAGAGAGAGGGAGAGATGGGTTATAAAATAAGGGAAATTAACAAAAGTAACAAAGACTCATCTCTAAGTAGGGAAAATCACTTAAAAATGTAGTTAACTTGGGCATCTACGAGTTCTTCATTTAGGGTTATTAAAGATTCAATCTTTTCATGGTTACCTGGTGGGTCGGATCCGGGTCGGGTCGGTTGGTGAAATGGGTATATGGGCAGATTGGTGTTCTTCATTTGGGGTTATTAAAGATTCAATCTTTTCATGGTTACCTCTGGTGGGTCAGAACCGGGTCGGGTTCGTTGGTGAAATGGGTATTTGGGCATCCGGGTTTTGGGTTGTTAGGCTTAATGGGTTGAATGTGTGATGGGTGTTTGTGATTCTTGCGAGATTCGAGAAGAAATTAGGGTTTATGAAATGGGTTTTTGATGAAGAGATTAAAGACATGGTGTTTTTAAGGGGAGATGGTGCAGATGCAACGGAAATGGTGAATGAGTGACTGTGTTTTCTTTAGCGCTAGGGTTTTAGAAAATGTACTGAGTTGACTCAGTTTAACTCGTATACACAAGGTTTTTACTTTTTACGTACGATGTGTTTGGGGGAGAGAGAGAGAGATGGGTTATCAAATAAGGGAAATTAACAAAAGTAACAAAGACTCTTCACTTAATAGGGCAAATCACTTAAAAATGTAGTTAACTTGGGCATATGGGTGTTCTTCATTTGGGGTTATTATAGATTCAATCTTTTCATGATTACCTCTGGTGGGTCGGATCCGGGTCGGGTCGGTTGGTGAAATGGGTATTTGGGCAGCTGGGTGTTCTTCATTTGGGGTTATTAAAGATTCAATCTTTTCATGGTTACCTCTGGTGGTTCGGATCCGGGTCGGGTCGGTTGGTGAAATGGGTATTTCAGCATCCGGGTGTTGGGTTGTTGATGTGCAAAAGAGGCTTAATGGTTTGAATCTGTGATGGGAGTTTGTGATTCTTGCGATATTTAAGAAGAAATTAGGGTTTATGAAAGGGGTTTTTGATGAAGAGATTAAAGACATGGTTTTTTTAATGGGAGATGGTGCAGATGCAACGGAAATGGTGAATGAGTGATTGTGTTTTCTTTAGGGCTAGGGTTTTAGAAAATGTACTGAGTTGACTCGGTTTCACTTGTATACACAAGGTTTTTACTTTTTACGTACGATGTGTTTGGGGGAGAGAGAGAGAGATGGGTTATCAAATAAGGGAAATTAACAAAAGTAACAAAGACTCTTCACTAAATAGGGCAAATCACTTAAAAATTTAGTTAACTTGCGCATCTAGGTGTTCTTCATTTAGGGTTATTAAAGATTCAATCTTTTCTTGGTTACCTCTGGTGGGTCGGATCCGGGTCGGGTCGGTCGGTGAAATGGGTATTTGGGCTGCTGGGTGTTCTTCATTTAGGGTTATTAAAGATTCAATCTTTTCAAGGTTACCTCTGGTGGGTCGGAACCGGGTCCGGTCGGTTGGTGAAATGGGTATTTGGGCACCCGGGTGTTGGGTTGTTGATGTGCAAAAGAGGCTTAATGGGTATTTGGGCATCCGGTTGGTGAAATGGGTATTTGGGCGATGGGTGTTTGTGATTCTTGCGATATTCGAGAAGAAATTAGGGTTTATGAAATAGGTTTTTGATGAAGAGATTAAAGACATGGTTTTTTTAAGGGGAGATGGTGAAAATGGAACGGAAATGGTGAATGAGTGATTGTGTTTTATTTAGGGCTAGGGTTTTAGAATTTATACTGAGTTGACTCGGTTTAACTCGTATACACAAGGGTTTTACTTTTTACGTACGATGTGTTTGGGGGGGGGGGAGAGAGAGATGGGTTATCAAATAAGGGAAATAAACAAAAGTAACAAAGACTCTTCACTAAATAGGGCAAATCACTTAAAAATGTAGTTAAATTGGGCATCTGGGTGTTCTTCATATCGGGTTATTAAAGATTCAATCTTTTCAAAGTTACCTCTGGTGGGTCGGATCCGGGTCGGGTCAGTTGGTGAAATGGGTATTTGGGCATCTGGGTGTTGGGTTGTGGATGTGCAAAAGAGGCTTAATGGGTTTTTGTAATTATTGCAAGATTTGAGAAGAAATTAGGGTTTATAAAATGGGGTTTTGATGAAGAGATTAAAGACATGGTTTTTTAAGGGGAGATGGTGAAGATGGAACGGAAATGGTGAATGAGTGATTGTGTTTTATTTAGGGCTAGGGTTTTAGAATATGTACTAAGTTGACTCTGTTTAACTCGTATACACAAGGTTTTCACATTTTACGTACGATGTGTTTGGGGTAGAGAGAGGGAGATGGGTTATCAAATAAGGGAAATTAACATAAGTAACAAAGACTCTTCACTAAATAGGGCAAATCACTTAAAAATGTAGTTAACTTGGGCATCTGGGTGTTCTTCGTTTGGGGTAATTAAAGATTCAATCTTTTCATGGTTACCTCTGGTGGGTCGGATCCAGGCCGGGTCGGTTGATGAAATGGGTATTTGGGCATCTGGTGTTCTTCATTTAGGTTTATTAAAGATTCAATCTTATGATGGTTAAGTCTGGTGCGTCGGATCCTGGTCAGGTCGGATGGTGAAATGGGTATTTGGGCATCTCGGTGTTGGGTTGTTGATGTGCAAAAGAGGCTTAATGGGTTGAATCTGTGCTAGGTGTTTCAGTTTAACTCGTATACACAAGGTTTTTACTTATTACGTACGATGTGTTTGGGGGAGAAAGAGAGAGATGGGTTATAAAATAAGGGAAATTTACGAAAGTAACAAAGACTCTTCACTAAATAGGGCAAATCACTTAAAAATATAGTTAACTTGGGCATCTGGGTGTTCTTCATTCGTGGTTATTAAAGATTCAATCTTTTCAAGGTTAGCTCTGTTGGTTCGGATCCGGGTCGGGTCGGTTGGTGAAATGGGTATTTGGGCAGCTGGGTGTTCTTCATTTGGGGTTATTAAAGATTCAATCTTTTCATGGCTACCACTGGTGGGTCGGAACCGGGTCAGGTCGGTTGGGGAAATGGGTATTTGGGCATCCGGGTGTTGGGTTGTTGATGTGCAAAATAGGCTTAATGGGTTGAATCTGTGATGGGTATTTGTGATTCTTGCGAGATTTGAGAAGAAATTAGGGTTTATGAAATGGGTTTTTAATGAAGAGATTAAAGACATGGTTTTTTTAAGGGGAGATGGTGAAGATGGAACGAAAATGGTGAATGAGTGACTGTCTTTTATTTAGGGCTAGGGTTTTAGAATATGTACTGAGTTGCTCGGTTTAACTCGTATACACAAGGTTTTTACTTTTTACGTACGATGTGTTTGGGGGAGAGAGAGAGATGGGTTATCAAATAAGGGAAATTAACAAAAGTAACAAAGACTCTTCACTAAATAGGGCAAATCACTTAAAAATGTAGTTAACTTGGGCATCTGGGTGTTCTTCATTTGGGGTTATTATAGATTCAATCTTTTCTTGGTTACCTCTGGTGGGTCGGATCCGGCTCGGGTCGGTTGGTGGAATGGGTATTTGGGCAGCTGGGTGTTCTTCATTTGGGGTTATTAAAGATTCAATCATTTCATTGTTACCTCTAGTGGTTCGGAGCCGGGTCGGGTCGGTTGGTGAAATGGGTATTTGGGCATCCGGGTGTTGGGTTGTTGATGTACAAAAGAGGATTAACGGGTTGAATGTGTGATGGGTGTTTGTGATTCTTGCAAGATTTGAGAAGAAATTAGGCTTTATGAAATGGGTTTTTGAAGAAGAGATTAAAGACATGGTTTTTTTAAGGGGAGATGGTGTAGATGGAACGGATATGGTGAATGAGTGACTGTGTTTTATTTAGGGCTAGGGTTTTAGAAAATGTATTGAGTTGACTCGGTTTAACTCGTATACACAAGGTTTTTACTTTTTACATACAATGTGTTTAGGGGAGAGAGAGAGAGAGAGATGGGTTATCAAATAAGGGAAATTAACAAAAGTAACAAAGACTCTTCACTAAATAGGGCAAATCACTTATAAATGTAGTTAACATGGGCATCTGGGTGTTCTTCATTTGGGGTTATTAAAGATTCAATCTTTTCATGGTTACCTCTGGTGGGTCGGATCCGAGTCGGGTCGGTTGGTGAAATGGGTATTTGGGCAGCTGGGTGTTCTTCATTTGGGGTTATTAAAGATTCAATCTTTTCATGGTTACCTCTGGTGGGTCGGAACCTGGTGGGTCGGTTGGTGAAATGGGTATTTGGGCATCCGGGTTATGGGTTGTTGATGTGCAAAAGAGGCTTAATAGGTTGAATCTGTGATGGGTGTTTGTGATTCTTGCGAGTTTTGAGAAGAAATTAGGGTTTATGAAATGGGTTTTTGATGAAGATATTAAAGACATGGTTTTTTTAAGGGGAGATGGTGAAGATGGAACGGAAATAGTGAATGAGTGACTGTGTTTTATTTTGGGCTAGGGTTTAAGAAAGTGTACTGAGTTGACTTGGTTTAACTCGTATACACAAGTTTTTACATTTTACGTACGATGTGTTTGGGGGAGAGAGAGGGAGATGGGTTATCAAATTAGGGAAATTAACATAAGTAACAAAGACTCTTCACTAAATAGGGCAAATCACTTAAAAATGTAGTTATCTTGGGCATCTGTGTGTTCTTTATTTAGGGTTATTAAAGATTTAGTCTTTTCATGGTCACCTCTGGTGGGTCGGATCTGGGTCGGGTCGGTTGGTGAAATGGGTATTTGGGCATCTGGGTGTTCTTCATTTGGGTTTATTAAAGATTTAATCTTTTGATGGTTACCTCTGGTGGGTCGGATCTGGGTAGGGGCGATTAGTGAAATGGGTATATAAACATCTGGGTGTTAGGTTGTTGATGTGCAAAAGAGGCTTAATGGGTTGAATCTGTGATGGGTGTTTGTGATTCTTGCGAGATTTGAGAAGAAATTAGGGTTTATGAAATGCGTTTTTAATGAAGAGATTAAAGACATGGTTTTTTTAAGGGGAGATGGTGAAGATGGAACGAAAATGGTGAATGAGTGACTGTCTTTTATTTAGGGCTAGGGTTTTAGAATATGTACTGAGTTGCCTCGGTTTAACTCGTATACACAAGGTTTTTACTTTTTACGTACGATGTGTTTGGGGGAGAGAGAGATGGGTTATCAAATAAGGGAAATTAACAAAAGTAACAAAGACTCTTCACTAAATTGGGCAAATCACTTAAAAATGTAGTTAACTTGGGCATCTGGGTGTTCTTCATTTGGGGTTATTATAGATTCAATCTTTTCTTGGTTACCTCTGGTGGGTCGGATCCGGCTCGGGTCGGTTGGTGAAATGGGTATTTGGGCAGCTGGGTGTTCTTCATTTGGGGTTATTAAAGATTCAATCATTTCATTGTTACCTCTAGTGGTTCGGAGCCGGGTCGGGTCGGTTGGTGAAATGGGTATTTGGGCATCCGGGTGTTGGGTTGTTGATGTACAAAAGAGGATTAACGGGTTGAATGTGTGATGGGTGTTTGTGATTCTTGCAAGATTTGAGAAGAAATTAGGCTTTATGAAATGGGTTTTTGAAGAAGAGATTAAAGACATGGTTTTTTTAAGGGGAGATGGTGTAGATGGAACGGATATGATGAATGAGTGACTGTGTTTTATTTAGGGCTAGGGTTTTAGAAAATGTATTGAGTTGACTCGGTTTAACTCGTATACACAAGGTTTTTACTTTTTACATACAATGTGTTTGGGGGAGAGAGAGAGAGAGAGATGGGTTATCAAATAAGGGAAATTAACAAAAGTAACAAAGACTCTTCACTAAATAGGGCAAATCACTTATAAATGTAGTTAACATAGGCATCTGGGTGTTCTTCATTTGGGGTTATTAAAGATTCAATCTTTTCATGGTTACCTCTGGTGGGTCGGATCCGAGTCGGGTCGGTTGGTGAAATGGGTATTTGGGCAGCTGGGTGTTCTTCATTTGGGGTTATTAAAGATTCAATCTTTTCATGGTTACCTCTGGTGGGTCGGAACCTGGTGGGTCGGTTGGTGAAATGGGTATTTGGGCATCCGGGTTATGGATTGTTGATGTGCAAAAGAGGCTTAATAGGTTGAATCTGTGATGGGTGTTTGTGATTCTTGCGAGTTTTGAGAAGAAATTAGGGTTTATGAAATGGGTTTTTGATGAAGATATTAAAGACATGGTTTTTTAAGGGGAGATGGTGAAGATGGAACGGAAATAGTGAATGAGTGACTGTGTTTTATTTTGGGCTAGGGTTTAAGAATGTGTACTGAGTTGACTTGGTTTAACTCGTATACACAAGTTTTTACATTTTACGTACGATGTGTTTGGGGGAGAGAGAGGGAGATGGGTTATCAAATTAGGGAAATTAACATAAGTAACAAAGACTCTTCACTAAATAGGGCAAATCACTTAAAAATGTAGTTATCTTGGGCATCTGTGTGTTCTTTATTTAGGGTTATTAAAGATTTAGTCTTTTCATGGTCACCTCTGGTGGGGCGGATCTGGGTCGGGTCGGTTGGTGAAATGGGTATTTGGGCATCTGGGTGTTCTTCATTTGGGTTTATTAAAGATTTAATCTTTTGATGGTTACCTCTGGTGGGTCGGATCTGGGTAGGGGCGATTAGTGAAATGGGTATATAAACATCTGGGTGTTGGGTTGTTGATGTGCAAAAGAGGCTTAATGGGTTGAATCTGTGATGGGTGTTTGTGATTCTTGCGAGATTTGAGAAGAAATTAGGGTTTATGAAATGGGTTTTTAATGAAGAGATTAAAGACATGGTTTTTTTTAAGGGGAGATGGTGAAGCTGGAACGGAAATGGTGAATGAGTGACTGTGTTTTATTTAGGGCTAGGGTTTTAGAAAAAGTACTGAGTTGACTCGGTTTAACTCGTATACACAAGGTTTTTACTTTTTACGTACGATGTGTTTGGGGGGAGAGAGAGATGGGTTATAAAATAAGGGAAATTAACAAAAGTAACAAAGACTCTTCACTAAATAGGGCAAATCACTTAAAAATGTAGATAACTTGGGCATCTGGGTGTTCTCCATTTGGGGTTATTATAGATTCAATCTTTTCTTGGTTACCTCTGGTGGGTCGGATCCGGCTCGGGTCGGTTGGTGAAATGGGTATTTGGGCAGCTGGGTGTTCTTCATTTGGGGTTATTAAAGATTCAATCATTTCACTGTTACCTCTAGTGGTTCGGAGCCGGGTCGGGTCGGTTGGTGAAATGGGTATTTGGGCATCCGGGTGTTGGGTTGTTGATGTACAAAAGAGGCTTAATGGGTTGAATGCGTGATGGGTGTTTGTGATTCTTGCAAGATTTGATAAGAAATTAGGGTTTATGAAATGGGTTTTTGAAGAAGAGATTAAAGACATGGTTTTTTTAAGGGGAGATGGTGTAGATGGAACGGATATGGTCAATGAGTGACTGTGTTTTATTTAGGGCTAGGGTTTTAGAAAATGTATTGAGTTGACTCGGTTTAACTCGTATACACAAGGTTTTTACTTTTTACGTACGATTTGTTTGGGAGAGAGAGAGAGATGGGTTATCAAATAAGGTAAATTAACAAAAGTAACAAAGACTCTTCACTAAATAGGGCAAATCACTTATAAATGTAGTTAACATGGGCATCTGGGTGTTCTTCATTTGGGGTTATTAAAGATTCAATCTTTTCATGGTTACCTCTGGTGGGTCGGATCCGAGTCGGGTCGGTTGGTGAAATGGGTATTTGGGCAGCTGGGTGTTCTTCATTTGGGGTTATTAAAGATTCAATCTTTTCATGGTTACCTCTGGTGGGTCGGAACCAGGTCGGGTCGGTTGGTGAAATGGGTATTTGGGCATCCGGGTGTTGGGTTGTTGATGTGCAAAAGAGGCTTAATAGGTTGAATCTGTGATGGGTGTTTGTGATTCTTGCGAGTTTTGAGAAGAAATCAGGGTTTATGAAATGGGTTTTTGATGAAGATATTAAAGACAAGGTTTTTTTAAAGGGAGATGGTGAAGATGGAACGGAAATAGTGAATGAGTGACTGTGTTTTATTTTGGGCTAGGGTTTTAGAATGTGTACTGAGTTGACTTGGTTTAACTCGTATACACAAGGTTTTTACATTTTACGTACGATGTGTTTGGGGGAGAGAGAGGGAGATGGGTTATCAAATTAGGGAAATTAACATAAGTAACAAAGACTCTTCACTAAATAGGGCAAATCACTTAAAAATGTAGTTATCTGGGGCATCTGGGTGTTCTTTATTTAGGGTTATTAAAGATTTAGTCTTTTCATTGTCACCTCTGGTGGGTCGGATCCGGGTCGGGTCGGTTGGTGAAATGGGTATTTGGGCATCTAGGTGTTCTTCATTTGGGTTTATTAAAGATTCAATCTTTTGATGGTTACCTCTGGTGGGTCGGATCCGGGTAGGGGCGGTTGGTGAAATGGGTATTTAAACATCTGGGTGTTGGGTTGTTGATGTGCAAAAGAGGCTCAATGGGTTGAATCTGTGATGGGTGTTTGTGATTCTTGTGAGATTTGAGAAGAAATTAGGGTTTATGAAATGGGTTTTTAATGAAGAGATTAAAGACATGGTTTTTTTAAGGGGAGATGGTGAAGATGGAACGGAAATGGTGAATGAGTGACTGTGTTTTATTTAGGGCTAGGGTTATAGAAAAAGTACTGAGTTGACTCGGTTTAACTCGTATACACAAGGTTTTTACTTTTTACGTACGATGAATTTGGGGGAGAAAGAAAGATATGGGTTATAAAATAAGGGAAATTAACAAAAGTAACAAAGACTCTTCACTAAATAGGGCAAATCACTTAAAAATGTAGTTAACTTGGGCATCTGGGTGTTCTTCATTTGGGGTTATTAAAGATTCAATCTTTTCATGGTTAGCTCTGGTGGTTCGGATCCGGGTCGGGTCGGTTGGTGAAATGGGTATTTGGGCAGCTGGGTGTTCTTCATTTGGGGTTATTAAATATTCAATCTTTTCATGGTTACCTCTGGTGGGTCAAACCGGGTCGGGTCGGTTGGTGAAATGGGTGTTTGGGCATCCGGGTGTTGGGTTGTTGATGTGCAAAAGAGGCTTAATGGGTTGAATCTGTGATGGGTATTTGTGATTCTTGCGAGATTTGAGAAGAAATTGGGGATTATGAAATGGGTTTTTGATGAAGAGATTAAAGACATGGTTTTTTTAAGGGGAGATGGTGAAGATGGAACGGAAATGGTGAATGAGTGACTGTGTTTTATTTAGGGCTAGGGTTTTAGAATATGTACTGATTTGCCTCGGTTTAACTCGTGTACACAAGGTGTTTACTTTTTACGTACGATGTGTTTAGGGGAGAGAGAGAGATGGGTTATCAAATAAGGGAAATTAACAAAAGTAACAAAGGCTCTTCACTAAATAGGGCGAATCACTTAAAAATGTAGTTAACTTGGGCATCTGGATGTTCTTCATTTGGGGTTATTAAAGATTCAATCTTTTCATGGTTACCTCTGGTGGGTCGGATCCGGGTCGGGTCGGTTCATGAAACATTCAATCTTTTCATGGTTATAAAACATTCAATCTTTTCATGGTTACCTCTGGTGGTTCGGAACCGGGTCGGGTCGGTTGGTGAAATGGGTATTTGGGCATCCAGGTGTTGGGTTGTTGATGTGCAAAAGAGGCTTAATGGGTTGAATCTGTGATGGGTGTTTGTGATTCTTGCGAGATTTGAGAAGAAATTAGGGTTTATGAAATGGGTTTTTGATGAAGAGATTAAAGACACGGTTTTTTAGGGGAGATGTTGCAGATGGAACGATAATGGTGAATGAGTGACTGTGTTTTATTTAGGGCTATGGTTTTAGAATATGTACTGAGTTGACTCGGGTTAACTCGTATACACAAGATTTTTACTTTTTACGTACGATGTGTTTGGGTGAGAGAGAGAGATAGAGATGGGTTATCAAATAAGGGAAGTTAACAAAAGTTACAAAGACTCTTCACTAAATAGAGCAAATCACTTAAAAATGTAGTTAACTTAGGCATCTGGGTGTTCTTAATTTAGGGTTACTAAAGATTCAATCTTTTCATGGTTACCTATGGTGGTTCAGAACCGGGTCGGGTCGGTTGGTGAAATGGGTATTTGGGCATCCGGGTGTTGGGTTGTTGATGTGCAAAAGAGGCTTAATGGGTTGAATCTGTGATGGGTGTTTGTGATTCTTGCGAGATTTGAGAAGAAATTAGGGTTTATGAAATGGGTTTTTGATGAAGAGAATAAAGACACGGTTTTTTTAGGGGAGATGGTGAAGATGGAACGGAAATGGTGAATGAGTGACTGTGTTTTATTTAGGGCTAGGGTTTTAGAAAATGTCTTGAGTTGACTTGGTTTAACTCGTATACACAAGGTTTTTACTTTTTACGTACGATGTGTTTGGGGGAGAGAGAGAGAGATGTGTTATCAAATAAGGGAAATCAACAAAAGTAACAAAGACTGTTCACTAAATAGGGCAAATCACTTAAAAATGTAGTTAACTTGGGCATTTGGGTGTTCTTCATTTGGGGTTATTAAAGATTCAATCTTTTCATGGTTACCTCTGGTGGGTCGGAACCGGGTCGGGTCGGTTGGTGAAATGGGTATTTGGGGATTGATGAGTGTCTAAATACTCATCATTTTTGTACAATATAAACTGCAAAATCATCTGAAAACACTCAGAAACACATCAAAATGATCAAAATATCACAAATCAGTGTTTTATGTGTTTTAAATGCAAAAATATCAAAATCAGATGAAAAACATATCAAATTTGCAAAAATTGCAGTTTTAGTCCCCCAAGTTTCAAAAGTTGTCAAAAACAGTCCCTGAGCACATAATTTCAAAAAGAAAAGTCACCAAAGGTCCTTTTAAAATCATAAGTTGTCAAATTTAGTCCTTTGGTGAAAAATATAAAAAGTTTTGAGAAAATTACAAGTTTGGTCCTCCAACTTTGAAATTTGGCAAAAATGGCCTCTGGAAAATTGGAAATTGTCAACTTTGGTCCTTGTACTTTTTATGATTGTCACTTATGGTCCTTGGAGCAACTTTGCATAAATGGCAGCATAGGTCCCTTAAATTTCAGATTTGGCACTTTAAGTCCTTATGTTTTAAACCTTTGAAAACCTTTAAACAATTTTGGACCCTTGAGCTATTTTGGACCCCTGTCACAACCTAATTTTGGACCCCCCTTGTATTAGTAATATCTGGTCAATCCATTTGGTCAAACTGGCACCTTTGGCGCCAATTTCTTCTCCTCCCCCACTTGATCTCTGCAATACCCTGCTACACTCAACCCCCCTCCATCACCTTATCCCTCCTTTGTCCCCCCACCAACACCTCAATCCAAACTTCATTTAATGCAACATTTCTCCTCACACTCAATCTCACAGCTGCCAAACTTCATTTCCCGCCAAAAGCCATCCAATGGCTACAATCAATCCAACTAATCCAAGGGTCATGATCAGAGGTGGGATTATCTCAAGAGAGAGAGAGAAAGCAACTGGGACTATAAAAGGAAGGGAAGAAAGAAGAAAGAAAAAGTAGTTAGTTTATAAAAATTTTACTTATGTCGTTTTTTTTCCATGTCTTAGTTTAATTACAATGTTGTAATTTCAGTTCATTTGTATTTCCTTTAAGTTAAAATACCATTGTACGCCACTTTTGAGCATCAATTCAAGTTTTCATATAATTTCCAAGTTTATGAGTTACTGTTGACAATCTCAGTTTTCAAATCCCATGATCAGGCTCTTAGTATCTGATTTTTAAGTTAAAACAAGCTTAAACAAGTTTTTCAAAGCTTTCTATAAGCTGACATTGTAGTTTTGAACAACATTGGATCATAGTCAACCAAAGTCAACTGTTAGGCTCAAATTGGAGTTGGAAATGGTTACTGGTGTTGCAGACCTCTGAAATGGGTTGGATTAGGTTCATTTAGTGTAGTAATGGGTTTTGTTTTAACCTGCAAACAATCTGGACACATGTAAGTTAGTTTATCAGTTTTCACATTTCTAGTCAATTTGCAGTTTTTTTTTGCTTATCTGTTATTTGTGGTCTTTATTAGTTTAAATGTGTTTGTTTAGTTGTATTAAACATAATTAAACTCAGTTCAATCAGTTAGATTATCTAGATCAGTAGTTTGTTTCATTTATATTGCTTATCAGTTATATAAAGGGTGTTTGGTTTAAGCTTATTTGTTGTCCAAAACTGTTTTTTTTACCCACTTTGACTCTCAAAGTCAAAATGGTTTAAGGTTTAAGCAAGATTGTAAAACAAGTTTAACTTAGATCCCAACATTTTTCAAGTTTGGTTTGAAACAAAAAAAAAGTCTCTTGTCTTTCTGTTCTGCACACAAACAGCAGCCTAGGCTGCTGTTTCAAGCCTTTTTCACAGCTTATTTTTAGTCAAAATCTCTTTCAAAATAGCTTTTCTCACATCCCAACATACCCACCTTTATATTTCAGTAGCTTGTTTGTACTTAGGATAATTTTATCTAGCTCAAAATTGCATTACAAATCTGTCCCAAACCCAATTCTGTCACTGTTTTGCAGCCCACTGCAGTCCCATTGCAGCCCATTTTTAGCTTATTTAGGTATCCTATTTTAGCTTATTTAGTGTACCTTAGTGCTTATTAGGTGACATAGATTAGGTGTACCAGTTTTTAGCTTATTTTATGCTTATTTAGTGCTTATATAGCTTGTTAGAATAGCTTATCATCTCCTTTTATGCTCATTTCCCTTTTAGCTTAAGATTTCCATTTAAGAACTGCTTATTGCTTCCCTCTTTTTGTGCTTACCTGCTGAACTCTAGCTTATCATGATTACCTTTTACATGTTTTAGCTTATTCCTAAGTCTAACTGCTTATCTTAGTTTTCTTTGTACTTAAATCTGTCAAAAGGGTGTTTGTTTTGGGCTTCTGTCCTAACTGATGGAAATAAGCAGTTGAGAAACTGCTTATTCCAAGTTTTTATAAAAAAGTTTTTCACAAAAAAGTTTAGTTTTAGTCTTACAATTAAGTTGCAAAAAGAAAATTTGAAAAAAAAAATAATAGCAAAAAGGTGCATAGCACCAGATTCGAACTCAACCCACCTGCTTCACAACCACACACTCAAACCAGTCGCCCTAGGGTCTTTTCAGGTTTAACTTTGCACTACTTAATATTTAAACACTCAAAACAGTTTTTAAGCTTGCTTGCTTATTTGCTTTTTATTAGCTTATTTCCTCAAGTAGTGCCAACCTTTTTTATTTTTCTTAAAATCAGTTAGGCTTAAAGTATTTTTAGTGAAATTTTCAGATTTTTCCAAAATCATTTAGTATTTTTAATTATTAAATTAGATTAAATTAGTTTTTAAATCATAATAAATAATTTAAGAGTCGAAAAAATACCCGGCTTTTTCCTAAAATTTTCTTTTATCATATAGTACGTAATAAAATTGTTTTTACACTTGTAGGACTTTTATTTCATAAATTTTACGTTTTGTCTTGCGCTCCAGCGTAATTTTCGTACATAACGCTCGTTTTAGTTTTAAGTAACGTTTTTAGATAATTTGAGTTTACGTTTTAGTTAATATAGTTTATTTAAATTATTTTATTTTATAAATCACAAAAACATCATTGTAAAAATAGTGATAGCGTTTATTTAATATCTTTTATCTTTTTAATTTTCTTAATTTGTATTTAAGTCGCTTTATTTTATAATCTTTTTCAGTAGTGTAATTATCCTATCCAAATCCTTTCCGATCACTATCATTAGTGATCATTCTATCGTCTGATCAAGTTTTGACACACCATTGAGTCTCCGTGGGACTTAACGACCCGGGAATTCACTATATTCTCCAGGACTTCATTGTATTCGTGCTTAGGCAGTTTTAAGCTGGTTACGGTCTGCCATTCACAAGTGGCAGGCTTGCGTGATTTAGCTTGACTGTCTGGCACGCATCAAAATTTTGGCGCCGCTGCCGGGGAGGCTTTAGCGTGTGTTTAGCCATTTTCAGACCCATTCTTGCACATAACCCATCTTTTGTAAAAAGTTTTTTGTAAAGTTTTCAAAAATCCAAAAAGTTCATTAACACTTTTCCTGAAGTGTTATCAACACCAAAAATATTTTCATTCTTTGTTTTTATAGCATGTTTTTCAAAAATCCAAAAATATCCATCCTTTATCCTCCAATCTGTTTAATTCTACATTTCTTTATCCTCAAAACCTGTTTAATTCTCCATTCCTTATCCTCTATAACCGTTTAATTCTTCATCTCTTATCCCTCTTATCTGTTTAATTCTTTATGTCATGGTATTTGACATGTTCCTGGTGTGGAGGTCCATTTAACGGTGGAAATTGTCGGCGATGTACCAATGTGAGTTTCGGAGACAAGTTTGTCGGTAATCCCGATCCCATTTCTAATAATGAAACACCCGATTTTTCCTACCTACCTCCACAGCCCCAATACGAATCCTACTCATGCGAGTATTGTGGGAATGATTCTCATTACGGTTTTGATTGTCCACCACGGGTCCCGCTTGTCTATGAGCCGGAACCGTGTTACAATCAGAACTTTGGTGAAAGTTATTTTCCCAATTATCTCTGTTGTGAGAATTGCGGGGGTCCTCATGAGACTTTTGAATGTCAACCGATGAATCAAAATTTTCAAAATTCCAATTCTCCCGGTTTTGACAATTTCCAACCCCCACAGTATTCCATCAGTCATCAGACTTCCGAGCCTTCACATCATTTCAATGATTACGAGGAGTGTAATCTTCCCCAAAGTTCTGAAGAAATACGCATTCGAAAGAAACTGCAAATGAAAAGAATGGTGTGTAAGCTTCAGCAGATGAATATAAGAATCAGATATGATGACGATGATGATGAGGATAGTATTCAAATGAAGGAATACTATGATTACGACGAGGAGAGTGTTATTCCTTTGAAAGATATCATTTCTCAACTCCCTCAGTCTATTGCTATCACACCTATCTTACCTATTATTGCTTCCAAAGACTCTCTCATAATGGAGGATGATCATCTCAGCACTATTTCGGAAACGGAATCATCAAGTGTTGAGGATCTTGTCCCAATCCCAAGTGAGTCTGAGGATATATCCGATAGTGATTGTGATTTGCCTTTTTGTGATTCTCTTGACATTTCTGAGGTTACTTCCGGGATTTTCTCAAATCCTCTTTTTGAATTTAATAATGACTACACTTTTGAGAAAGTAAATCCTCTTTTCGATGAAATGTCTGAGGCCGATACAGAGACCATCACGGAAGTGGTGGAAATTGCTAGCTCTCAGAGCACACCACTTGTACCACCTCTATATTCTATCTTATCTCTTCCATCATGTGATGATGATTCTATCCTCACTGATGAGATTCATGATCCAAAAATCATGAATTCTCCTTCTGATAATGAGGAATTAGTCATGATCATCATCATGATTCTCCTTCTTTTCTTCACATACGGTGTGACTTCTCCATGTCTTAACTCCTTCGGGAGTGAAGACATTATCTTTGACCCCGGCATTTTCATGTACCATCTGTGAGCCGGGTCTATCTCTTTCTCTCTATATCTCGTCGGTGTGGAACTTTCACGTGCTTCAATGTTTATCCAAACATCTTGAATGAAAGTCCGATGGAGATTGTTTCTTCCACTCAGTTTCCCCATGAACCAATGAATTCGGGGTCGAGTCAAGCTAGCGACTCGGTAACCAAAAACAGTAGCACACACTATATGGGTTTTCACCCATATTTCTGACTTCTTACCCCTTTCTACCACCTAAGTGTGGGGGTGATGCCCCACATGTTATATATATATATAAGTTTCAAAAAAAAAAAAAAAAAAAAAATCTTTTAAAATAATGGCCGTAGCATTTCCCTTTTACGTTCTTTGTTTCGGCATAACCGCCGGTACTTTGAATATTGAGGGCAATATTCATCTCTAAGTGTGGGGGGGAATTCGCACGAATTTCATATATTATCTACCCAATTCCCCCGTTTTTGGCCAATTTTTTTTTTGGAGTAAGTGTTTTTACACTTTCTCATTTGGTTATCAGTCCGCCTTGTCTAATAAACAAAAGGATTGGCTAATCCAGGAGCAAACGGCTCTTGGTAAAGATATCTCAAATCCGTTTACGGCTTGCAATTTGCCCAAAATTGTATGGTGTTCAGCTCACCATATCTTTAATTAGTAAAGAGTTGGCTAGCCCGCAAGATTATGGCTTGTGGTAAAGGCAGTGGAAAATCCATAATTGGTATTCAGCTCACCAAAGATAATATTGATAATTTATCTAAGAGTTGGCTAGTCCAGAGCAAACGGCTTCTGGTAAAGACTAATCAAATCCGTTTACAGCTTATGATTTGCTCAAAATCATTTGGTTATCAGTGTACCAAGGTTCTTACTTGAACTGAAACATTTGGCTACTCCAGAAGTAATGGCTTTTGGTAAAGAGATTAAAATCCATTATGTTTTCTCAAATCATTGCTAGGGACTAGCAATATCTCAGTGTGGGGGATTGATGAGTGTCTAAATACTCATCATTTTTGTACAATATAAACTGCAAAATCATCTGAAAACACTCAGAAACACATCAAAATGATCAAAATATCACAAATCAGTGTTTTATGTGTTTTAAATGCAAAAATATCAAAATCAGATGAAAAACATATCAAATTTGCAAAAATTGCAGTTTTAGTCCCCCAAGTTTCAAAAGTTGTCAAAAACAGTCCCTGAGCACATAATTTCAAAAAGAAAAGTCACCAAAGGTCCTTTTAAAATCATAAGTTGTCAAATTTAGTCCTTTGGTGAAAAATATAAAAAGTTTTGAGAAAATTACAAGTTTGGTCCTCCAACTTTGAAATTTGACAAAAATGGCCCCTGGAAAATTGGAAATTGTCAACTTTGGTCCTTGTACTTTTTATGATTGTCACTTATGGTCCTTGGAGCAACTTTGCATAAATGGCAGCATAGGTCCCTTAAATTTCAGATTTGGCACTTTAAGTCCTTATGTTTTAAACCTTTGAAAACCTTTAAACAATTTTGGACCCTTGAGCTATTTTGGACCCCTGTCACAACCTAATTTTGGACCCCCCTTGTATTAGTAATATCTGGTCAATCCATTTGGTCAAACTGGCACCTTTGGCGCCAATTTCTTCTCCTCCCCCACTTGATCTCTGCAATACCCTGCTACACTCAACCCCCCTCCATCACCTTATCCCTCCTTTGTCCCCCCACCAACACCTCAATCCAAACTTCATTTAATGCAACATTTCTCCTCACACTCAATCTCACAGCTGCCAAACTTCATTTCCCGCCAAAAGCCATCCAATGGCTACAATCAATCCAACTAATCCAAGGGTCATGATCAGAGGTGGGATTATCTCAAGAGAGAGAGAGAAAGCAACTGGGACTATAAAAGGAAGGGAAGAAAGAAGAAAGAAAAAGTAGTTAGTTTATAAAAATTTTACTTATGTCGTTTTTTTTCCATGTCTTAGTTTAATTACAATGTTGTAATTTCAGTTCATTTGTATTTCCTTTAAGTTAAAATACCATTGTAAGCCACTTTTGAGCATCAATTCAAGTTTTCATATAATTTCCAAGTTTATGAGTTACTGTTGACAATCTCAGTTTTCAAATCCCATGATCAGGCTCTTAGTATCTGATTTTTAAGTTAAAACAAGCTTAAACAAGTTTTTCAAAGCTTTCTATAAGCTGACATTGTAGTTTTGAACAACATTGGATCATAGTCAACCAAAGTCAACTGTTAGGCTCAAATTGGAGTTGGAAATGGTTACTGGTGTTGCAGACCTCTGAAATGGGTTGGATTAGGTTCATTTAGTGTAGTAATGGGTTTTGTTTTAACCTGTAAACAATCTGGACACATGTAAGTTAGTTTATCAGTTTTCACATTTCTAGTCAATTTGCAGTTTTTTTTGCTTATCTGTTATTTGTGGTCTTTATTAGTTTAAATGTGTTTGTTTAGTTGTATTAAACATAATTAAACTCAGTTCAATCAGTTAGATTATCTAGATCAGTAGTTTGTTTCATTTATATTGCTTATCAGTTATATAAAGGGTGTTTGGTTTAAGCTTATTTGTTGTCCAAAACTGTTTTTTTACCCACTTTGACTCTCAAAGTCAAAATGGTTTAAGGTTTAAGCAAGATTGTAAAACAAGTTTAACTTAGATCCCAAAATTTTTCAAGTTTGGTTTGAAACAAAAAAAAAGTCTCTTGTCTTTCTGTTCTGCACACAAACAGCAGCCTAGGCTGCTGTTTCAAGCCTTTTTCACAGCTTATTTTTAGTCAAAATCTCTTTCAAAATAGCTTTTCTCACATCCCAACATACCCACCTTTATATTTCAGTAGCTTGTTTGTACTTAGGATAATTTTATCTAGCTCAAAATTGCATTACAAATCTGTCCCAAACCCAATTCTGTCACTGTTTTGCAGCCCACTGCAGTCCCATTGCAACCCATTTTTAGCTTATTTAGGTATTCTATTTTAGCTTATTTAGTGTACCTTAGTGCTTATTAGGTGACATAGATTAGGTGTACCAGTTTTTAGCTTATTTTATGCTTATTTAGTGCTTATATAGCTTGTTAGAATAGCTTATCATCTCCTTTTATGCTCATTTCCCTTTTAGCTTAAGATTTCCATTTAAGAACTGCTTATTGCTTCCCTCTTTTTGTGCTTACCTGCTGAACTCTAGCTTATCATGATTACCTTTTACATGTTTTAGCTTATTCCTAAGTCTAACTGCTTATCTTAGTTTTCTTTGTACTTAAATCTGTCAAAAGGGTGTTTGTTTTGGGCTTCTGTCCTAACTGATGGAAATAAGCAGTTGAGAAACTGCTTATTCCAAGTTTTTATAAAAAAGTTTTTCACAAAAAAGTTTAGTTTTAGTCTTACAATTAAGTTGCAAAAAGAAAATTTGAAAAAAAAAAATAATAGCAAAAAGGTGCATAGCACCAGATTCGAACTCAACCCACCTGCTTCACAACCACACACTCAAACCAGTCGCCCTAGGGTCTTTTCAGGTTTAACTTTGCACTACTTAATATTTAAACACTCAAAACAGTTTTTAAGCTTGCTTGCTTATTTGCTTTTTATTAGCTTATTTCCTCAAGTAGTGCCAACCTTTTTTATTTTTCTTAAAATCAGTTAGGCTTAAAGTATTTTTAGTGAAATTTTCAGATTTTTCCAAAATCATTTAGTATTTTTAATTATTAAATTAGATTAAATTAGTTTTTAAATCATAATAAATAATTTAAGAGTCGAAAAAATACCCGGCTTTTTCCTAAAATTTTCTTTTATCATATAGTACGTAATAAAATTGTTTTTACACTTGTAGGACTTTTATTTCATAAATTTTACGTTTTGTCTTGCGCTCCAGCGTAATTTTCGTACATAACGCTCGTTTTAGTTTTAAGTAACGTTTTTAGATAATTTGAGTTTACGTTTTAGTTAATATAGTTTATTTAAATTATTTTATTTTATAAATCACAAAAACATCATTGTAAAAATAGTGATAGCGTTTATTTAATATCTTTTATCTTTTTAATTTTCTTAATTTGTATTTAAGTCGCTTTATTTTATAATCTTTTTCAGTAGTGTAATTATCCTATCCAAATCCTTTCCGATCACTATCATTAGTGATCATTCTATCGTCAGATCAAGTTTTGACACACCATTGAGTCTCCGTGGGACTTAACGACCCGGGAATTCACTATATTCTCCAGGACTTCATTGTATTCGTGCTTAGGCAGTTTTAAGCTGGTTACGGTCTGCCATTCACAAGTGGCAGGCTTGCGTGATTTAGCTTGACTGTCTGGCACGCATCAGGGATCCGGGTGTTGGGTTGTTGATGTGCAAAAGAGGCTTCATGGGTTGAATCTCTGATGGGTGTTTGTGACTCTTGCGAGATTTGAGAAGAAATTAGGGTTTATTAAATGGGTTTCTGATGAAGAGATTAAAGACATGGTTTTTTAAGGGGAGATGGTGAAGATGACACATAAATGGTGAATGAGTGACTGTGCTTTATTTAGGGCTAGGGTTTTAGAAAATGTACTGAGTTGACTCGGTATAACTCGTATACACAAGGTTTTTACTTTTTACGTACGATGTGTTTGGGGGAGAGAGAGAGAGAGATGGGTTATCAAATAAGGGAAATTAACAAAAATAACAAAGACTCTTCACTAAATAGGGCAAATCACTTAAAAATGTAGTTAACTTGGGCATATGGGTGTTCTTCATTTAGGGTTATTAAAGTTTCAATCTTTTCATGGTTACCTCTGGTGGGTCGGATCCGGGTCGGGTCGGTTGGTGAAATGGGTATTTGGGTAGCTGGGTGTTCTTCATTTGGGGTTATTAAAGATTCAATCTTTTCATGGTTACCTCTAGTGGGTCGGATCCGGGTCGGGTCGGTTGGTGAAATGGGAATTTGGGAATCCGGGTGTTGGGTTGTTGATGAGCAAAAGAGGCTTAATGGGTTGAATATGTGATAGGTGTTTGTGATTCTTGAGAGATTTGAGAAGAAATTAGGGTTTATGAAATGGGTTTTTGATGAAGAGATTAAAGATATGTGTTTTTTAAAGGGAGATGGCGAAGATGGAACGGAAATGGTGAATGAGTGACTGTGTTTTATTTAGGGCTAGGGTTTTAGAATATGTACTGAGTTGACTCGGTTTAACTCGTATACACAAGGTTTTTACTTTTTACGTACGATGTGTTTGGGGGAGAGAGAGAGAGATGGGTTATGAAATAAGGGAAATTAACAAAAGTAACAAAGACTCTTCACTAAATAGGGAAAATCACTTAAAAATGTAGTTAACTTGGGCATCTGGGTGTTTTTTATTTGGGGTTATTAAAGATTCAATCTTTTCATGGTTACCTCTGGTGGGTCGGATCCGGGTCGGGTCGGTTGGTGAAATGGGTATTTGGGCAGCCGGGTGTTCTTCATTTGGGGTTATTAAAGATGAAATATTTTCATGGTTACCTCTGGTGGGTCGGATCCGGGTCATGTCGGTTGGTGAAATGGGTATTTGGGCATCCGGGTGTTGGGTTGTTGATGTGCAAAAGAGGCTTAATGGGTTGAATCTGTGATGGGTGTTTGTTATTCTAGCGAGATTTGAGTAGAAATTAGGGATTATTAAATGGGTTTTTGATGAAGAGATTAAAGACATGGTTTTTTTAATGGGAGATGGTGAAGATGGAACGGAAATGGTGAATGAGTGACTGTGTTTTATTTAGGGCAACGGTTTTAGAATATGTACAGAGTTGACTCGGTTTAACTCGTATACACAAGGTTTTTACTTTTTACGTACGATGTGTTTGGGGGGGGGGGAGAGAGAGAGAGAGAGAGAGAGAGAGAGAGAGAGAGAGAGATGGGCTATAAAATAAGGGAAATTAACAAAAGTAACAAAGACTCTTCACTAAATAGGGAAAATCACTTAAAATGTAGTTAACTCTTTTCATAGTTATCTCTGGTGGGTCGGATCCGAGTCGGGTCAGTTGGTGAAATGGGTATTTGGGCATCTGGGTGTTGGATTGTTGATGTGCAAAAGAGGCTTCATGGGTTGAATATGTGATGGGTGTTTGTGATTCTTGCGAGATTTGAGAATAAATTAGGGATTATGAAATGGGGTTTTGATGAAGAGATTAAAGACATGTTTTTTCTAATGGGAGATGGTGAAGATGGAACGAAAGTGGTGAATGAGTGACTGTGTTTTATTTAGGGCTAAGGTTTTAGAATATGCACTGAATTGACTCGGTTAAACTCGTATACACAAGGTTTTTACTTTTTACGTACGATGTGTTTGGGGGAGAGAGAGGGAGATGGGTTATCAAATAAGGGAAATTAACAAAAGTAACAAAGACTCTTCACTAAATAGGGCAAATCACTTAAAAATGTAGTTAACTTGGGCATCTGGGTGTTCTTAATTTGGGGTTAATAAAGATTCAATCTTTTCATGGTTACCTCTGGTGGGTCGGATCAGGGTCGGGTCGGTTAGTGAAATGGGTATTTGGGCAGCCGGGTGTTCTTCATTTGGGGTTATTAAAGATTCAATATTTTCATGGTTACCTCTGGTGGGTCGGATCCGGGTCGGGTCGGTTGGTGAAATGGGTATTTGGGCATCCGGGTGTTGGGTTGTTGATGTGCAAAGGAGGCTTAACGGGTTGAATCTGATGGGTGTTTGTGATTCTTGCGAGATTTGAGAAGAAATTAGGGTTTATGAAATGGGTTTTTGAGGAAGAGATTAAAGACATGGTTTTTTTAATGGGAGATGGTGAAGATGGAACGGAAATGATGAATGAGTGACTGTGTTTTATTTAGGGCTAGGGTTTTAGAATATGTACTGAGTTGACTCGGTTTAACTCGTATACACAAGGTTTTTACTTTTTACGTACGATGTGTTTGGGGGAGAGAGAGAGAGAGATAGGCTGTAAAATAAGTGAAATTAACAAAAGTAACAAAGACTCTTCACTAAATAGGAAAAATCACTTAAAATGTAATTAACTTGGGCAACTGGGTGTTCTTCATTTGGGATTATTAAAGATTAAATCTTTTCATAGTTACCTCTGGTGGGTCGGATCCGGGTTGGGTCAGTTGGTGAAATGGGTATTTAGGCATCTGGGTGTTTGATTGTTGATGTGCAAAAGAGGCATCATGGGTTGAATATGTGATGGGTGTTTCTGATTCTTGCGAGATTTGAGAAGAAATTGGGGATTATGAAATGGGGTTTTGATGAAGAGATTAAAGACATGATTTTTTTAATGGTAGATGGTGAAGATGGAACGGAAATGGTGAATGAGTGACAGTGTTTTATTTAGGGCTAGGGCTTTAGAATATGTACTGAGTTGACTCGGTTTAACTCCCATACACAAGGTTTTTACTTTTTACGTATGATGTGTTTGGGGGGGAGAGAGAGAGAGAGAGAGAGAGAGAGAGAGAGAGAGAGAGATGGGCTATAAAATAAAGGAAATTAACAAAAGTAACAAAGACTCTTCACTAAATAGGGAAAATCACTTAAAATGTAGTTAACTTGGGCATCTGGGAGTTCTTCATTTGGGGTTATTAAAGATTCAATCTTTTCATTGTTATCTCTGGTGGGTTTGATCCGGGTCGGGTCGGTTGGTGAAATGGGTATTTGTGCAGCTGGGTGTTCTTCATTTGGGGTTATTAAAGATTCAATCTTTTCATGGTTACCTCTGGTGGGTCGGAACCGGGTCTGGTCGGTTGGTGAAATGGGTATTTGGGCATCCGGGTGTTGGGTTGTTGATGTGCAAAAGAGGCTTAATGGGTTGAATGTGTGATGGGTGTTTGTGATTCTTGCGAGATTTGAGAAGAAATTAGGGTTTATGAAATGGGTTTTTGATGAAGAGATTAAAGATATGGTTTTTTTTTAAGGGGAGTTGGTGAAGATGGAACGGAAATGGTGAATGAGTGACTGTGTTTTATTTAGGGCTAGGGTTTTAGAATATGTATTGAGTTGACTCGGTTTAACTCGTATACACAAGGTTTTTACTTTTTACGTACAATGTGTTTGGGGGAGAGAGAGAGATAGGTTAACAAATAAGGGAAATTAACAAAAGCAACAAAGACTCTTCACTAAATAGGGAAAATCACTTAAAAATGTAGTTAACTTGGGCATATGGGTGTTCTTCATTTGGGGTTATTAAATATTCAATCTTTTCATGGTTACCTCTGGTGGGTCGTATACGGGTCGGGTCGGTTGGTGAAATAGGTATTTGGGCAGCTGGGTTTTCTTCGTTTGGGGTTATTAAAGATTCAATCTTTTCATGGTTATCTCTGGTGGGTCGGATCCGGGTCGGGTCGGTTGGTGAAATGGGAATTTGGGCATCCGGGTGTTGGGTTGTTGATGTGCAAAAGAGGCTTAATGGGTTGAATTTGTGATGGGTGTTTGTGATTCTTGCGAGATTAGAGAAGAAATTAGGGTTTATGAAATGGGTTTTTGATGAAGAGATTAAGGACATGGTTTTTTTTTAAGGGGAGATGGTGAAGACGGAACGGAAATATTGAATGAGTGACTGTGTTTTATTTAAGGCTAGGGTTTTAGAATATGTACTGAGTTGACTCGGTTTAACTCGTATACACAAGGTTTTTACTTTTTACGTACGATGTGTTTGGGGGGGGAGAGAGAGAGATAGTTTATCAAATAAGGGAAATTAACAAAAGCAAAAAAGACTCTTCACTAAATAGGGAAAATCACTTAGAAATGTAGTTAACTTGGGCATATGGGTGTTCTTCATTTGGGGTTATTAAATATTCAATCTTTTCATGGTTACCTCTGGTGGGTCGGATCCGGGTCGGGTCGGTTGGTGAAATGGGTATTTGGGCAGCTGGGTGTTCTTCATTTGGGGTTATTAAAGATTCAATCTTTTCATGGTTACCTCTGGTGGGTCGGATCCGGGTCGGGTCGGTTGGTGAAATGGGAATTTGGGCATCCGGGTGTTTGGTTGTTGATGTGCAAAAGAGGCTTAATGGGTTGAATCTGTGATGGGTGTTTGTGATTCTTGCGAGATTTGAGAAGAATTTAGGGTTTATGAAATGGGTTTTTGATGAAGAGATTAAAGATATGGTTTTTTTAAGGGGAGATGGTGAAGATGGAACGGAAATGGTGAATGAGTGACTGTGTTTTATTTAGGGCTAGGGTTTTAGAATATGTTCTGAGTTGACTCGGTTTAACTCGTATACACAACGTTTTTATTTTTTACGTACGATGTGTTTGGGGGAGAGAGACAGAGATGGGTTATGAAATAAGGGAAATTAACAAAAGTAACAAAGACTCTTCACTAAATAGGGCAAATCACTTAAAAATGTAGTTAACTTGGGCATCTGGGTGTTCTTTATTTGGGGTTATTAAAGATTCAATCTTTTCATGGTTACCTCTGGTGGGTCGGATCCGGGTCGGGTAGGTTGGTGAAATGGGTATTTGGGCAGCCGGGTGTTCTTCATTTGGGGTTATTAAGGATTCTATCTTTTCATGGTTACCTCTGGTGTGTCGGATCCGGGTCGGGTCGGTTGGTGATATGGGTATTTGGGCATCCGGGTGTTGGGTTGTTGATGTGCAAAAGAGGCTTAATGGGTTGAATATGTGATGGGTGTTTGTGATTCTTGCGAGATTTGAGAAGAAATTAGGGTTTATGAAATGGGTGTTTGATGAAGAGATTAAAGACATGATTTTTTTTAAGGGGAGATCGTGAAGATGGAACGGAAATGGTGAATGAGTGACTGTGTTTTATTTAGTTCTAGGGTTTTAGAATATGTACTGAGTTGACTCGGTTTAACTCGTATACACAAGGTTTTTACTTTTTACGTACGATGTGTTTGGGGGAGAGAGAGAGAGATAGGTTATCAAATAAGGGAAATTAACAAAAGCAACAAAGACTCTTCACTAAATAGGGAAAATCACTTAAAAATGTAGTTAACTTGGGCATATGGGTGTTCTTCATTTGGGGTTATTAAATATTCAATCTTTTCATGGTTATTTCTGGTGGGACAGATCCGGGTCGGGTCGGTTGGTGAAATAGGTATTTGGGCAGCTGGGTGTTCTTCATTTGGGGTTATTAAAGATTCAATCTTTTCATGGTTACCTCTGGTGGGTCGGATCCGGGTCGGGTCGGTTGGTGAAATGGGAATTTGGGCATCCGGGTGTTGGGTTGTTGATGTGCAAAAGAGGCTTAATGGGTTGAATCTGTGATGGGTGTTTGTGATTCTTGCGAGATTTGAGAAGAAATTAGGGTTTATGAAATGGGTTTTTTATGAATAGATTAAAGATATGGTTTTTATTAAGGGGAGATGGTGAAGATGGAACGGATATGGTGAATGAGTGACAGTGTTTTATTTAGGGCTAGGGTTTTAGAATATGTACTGAGTTGACTCGGTTTAACTCGTATACACAACATTTTTAGTTTTTACGTACGATGTGCTTGGGGGAGAGAGAGAGAGATGGGTTATGAAATAAGAGAAATTAACAAAAGTAACAAAATACTCTTCACTAAATAGGGCAAATCACTTGAAAATGTAGTTAACGTGGGCATTTGGGTGTTCTTTATTTGGGGTTATTAAAGATTCAATCTTTTCATGGTTACCTCTGGTGGGTCGGATCTGGGTCGGGTCGATTGGTGAAATGGGTATTTGGGCAGCTGGGTGTTCTTCATTTGGGGTTATTAAAGATTCAATATCTTCATGGTTACCTCTGGTGGGTCGGTTGGTGAAATGGGTATTAGTGCAGTTGGGTGTTCTTCATTTGGGGTTATTAAAGATTCAATCTTTTCATGGTTACCTCGGGTAGGTCGGAACCAGGTCGGGTCGGTTGGTGAAATGGGTATTTGGGCATCCGGGTGTTGGGTTGTTGATGTGCAAAAGAGGCTTAATGGGTTGAATGTGTGATGGGTGTTTGTGATTCTTGCGCGATTTGAGAAGAAATTAGGGTTTATGAAATGGGTTTTTGATGAAGAGATTAATGATATGGTTTTTTTAAGGGGAGATGGTGAAGATGGAACGGAAATGGTGAATGAGTGACTGTGTTTTATTTAGGGCTAGGGTTTTAGAATATGTTCTGAGTTGACTCGGTTTAACTCGTATACACAATGTTTTTATTTTTTACGTACGATGTGTTTGGGGGAGAGAGAGAGAGATGATTTATGAAATAAGGGAAATTAACAAAAGTAACAAAGACTCTTCACTAAATAGGGCAAATCACTTAAAAATGTAGTTAACTTGGGCATCTGGGTGTTCTTTATTTGGGGTTATTAAAGATTCAATCTTTTCATGGTTACCTCTGGTGGGTCGGATCCGGGTCGGGTAGGTTGGTGAAATGGGTATTTGGGCAGCCGGGTGTTCTTCATTTGGGGTTATTAAGGATTCAATCTTTTTATGGTTACCTCTGGTGGGTCAGATCCGGGTCGGGTCGGTTGGTGATATGGGTATTTGGGCATCCGGGTGTTGGGTTGTTGATGTGCAAAAGAGGCTTAATGGGTTGAATCTGTGATGGGTGTTTGTGATTCTTGCGAGATTTGAGAAGAAATTAGGGTTTATGAAATGGGTGTTTGATGAAGAGATTAAAGACATGATTTTTTTTAAGGGGAGATCGTGAAGATGGAACGGAAATGGTGATTGAGTGACTGTGTTTTATTTAGGGCTAGGGTTTTAGAATATGTACTGAGTTGACTCGGTTTAACTCGTATACACAAGGTTTTTACTTTTTACGTACGATGTGTTTGGGGGAGAGAGAGAGAGAGATAGGTTATCAAATAAGGGAAATTAACAAAAGCAACAAAGACTCTTCACTAAATAGGGAAAATCACTTAAAAATGTAGTTAACTTGGGCATATGGGTGTTCTTCATTTGGGGTTATTAAATATTCAATCTTTTCATGGTTATTTCTGGTGGGACGGATCCGGGTCGGGTCGGTTGGTGAAATAGGTATTTGGGCAGCTGGGTGTTCTTCATTTGGGGTTATTAAAGATTCAATCTTTTCATGGTTACCTCTGGTGGGTCGGATCCGGGTCGGGTCGGTTGGTGAAATGGGAATTTGGGCATTCGGGTGTTGGGTTGTTGATGTGCAAAAGAGACTTAATGGGTTGAATCTGTGATGGGTGTTTGTGATTCTTGCGAGATTTGAGAAGAAATTAGGGTTTATGAAATAGGTTTTTGATGAATAGATTAAAGATATGGTTTTTATTAAGGGGAGATGGTGAAGATGGAACGGATATGGTGAATGAGTGACTGTGTTTTATTTAGGGCTAGGGTTTTAGAATATGTACTGAGTTGACTCGTTTTAACTCGTATACACAACGTTTTTATTTTTTACGTACGATGTGTTTGGGGGAGAGAGAGAGAGATGGGTTATGAAATAAGGGAAATTAACAAAAGTAACAAAAGACTCTTTACTAAATAGGGCAAATCACTTGAAAATGTAGTTAACTTGGGCATTTGGGTGTTCTTTATTTGGGGTTATTAAAGATTCAATCTTTTCATGGTTACCTCTGGTGGGTCGGATCCGGGTCGGGTCGGTTGGTGAAATGGGTATTTGGGCAGCTGGGTGTTCTTCATTTGGGGTTCTTAAAGATTCAATATCTTCATGGTTACCTCTGGTGGGTCGGTTGGTGAAATGGGTGTTAGTGCAGCTGGGTGTTCTTCATTTGGGGTTATTAAAGATTCAATCTTTTCATGGTTACCTCTGGTGGGTCGGAACCGGGTCGGGTCGGTTGGTGAAATGGGTATTTGGGCATCCGGGTGTTGGGTTGTTGATGTGCAAAAGAGGCTTAATGGGTTGAATGTGTGATGGGTGTTTGTGATTCTTGCGCGATTCGAGAAGAAATTAGGGTTTATGAAATGGGTTTTTGATGAAGAGATTAAAGATATGGTTTTTTTTAAGGGGAGATGGTGAAGATGGAACGGAAATGGTGAATGAGTGACTGTGTTTTATTTAGAGCTAGGGTTTTAGAATATGTACTGAGTTGGCTCGGTTTAACTCGTATACACAAGGTTTTTACTTTTTACGTACGATGTGTTTGGGCGAGAGAGAGAGAGATAGGTTAACAAATAAGGGAAACTAACAAAAGCAACAAAGACTCTTCACTAAATAGGGAAAATCTTTTAAAAATGTAGTTAACTTGGGCATATGGGTGTTCTTCATTTGGGGTTATTAAATATTCAATCTTTTCATGGTTACCTCTGGTGGGTCGGATCCGGGTCGGGTCGGTTGGTGTAATAGGTATTTGGGCAACTGGGTGTTCTTCGTTTGGGGTTATTAAAGATTCAATATTTTCATGGTTACCTCTGGTGGGTCGGCTCCGAGTCGGGTCGGTTGGTGAAATGGGAATTTGGGCATCCGGGTGTTGGGTTGTTGATGTGCAAAAGAGGCTTAATGGGTTGAATCTGTGATGGGTGTTCGTGATTCTTGCGAGATTAGAGAAGAAATTAGGGTTTATGAAATGGGTTTTTGATGAAGAGATTAAAGACATGGTTTTTTTTAAGGGGAGATGGTGAAGATGGAACGGAAATAGTGAATGAGTGACTGTGTTTTATTTAGGGCAAGGGTTTTAGAATATTTACTGAGTTGACTCGGTTTAACTCGTATACACAAGGTTTTTACTTTTTACGTACGATGTGTTTGGGGGAGAGAGAGAGAGAGATAGGTTAACAAATAAGGGAAACTAACAAAAGAAACAAAGACTTTTCACTAAATAGGGAAAATCACTTAAAAATGTAGTTAACTTGGGCATATGGGTGTTCTTCATTTGGCGTTATTAAATATTCAATCTTTTCATAGTTACCTCTGGTGGGTCGGATCCGGGTCGGGTCGGTTGGTGAAATAGGTATTTGGGTAGCTGCGTGTTCTTCGTTTGGGGTTATTAAAGATTCAATATTTTCATGGTTACCTCTGGTGGGTCGGCTTCGGGTCAGGTCGGCATGTGAAATGGTAATTTGGGCATCCGGGTGTCGGCTTGTTGATGTGCAAAAGAGGCTTAATGGGTTGAATTTTTGATGGGTGTTTGTGATTCTTGCGAGATTAGAGAAGAAATTAGGGATTATGAAATGGGTTTTTGATGAAGAGATTAAAGACATGGTTTTTTTTAAGGGGAGATGGTGAAGATGGAACGGAAATAGTGAATGAGTGACTGTGTTTTATTTAGGGCTAGGGTTTTAGAATATTTACTGAGTTGACTCGGTTTAACTCGTCACACAAGGTTTTTACTTTTTACGTACGATGTGTTTGGGGGGGGGGAGAGAGAGATAGGTTAACAAATAAGGGAAACTAACAAAAGCAACAAGGACTCTTCACTAAATAGGGAAAATCACTTAAAAATGTAGTTAACTTGGGCATATGGGTGTTCTTCATTTGGGGTTATTAAATATTCAATCTTTTCATGGTTAACTCTGGTGGGACGGATCCGGGTCGGGTCGGTTGGTGAAATAGGTATTTGGGCAACTGGGTGTTCTTCATTTGGGTTTATTAAAGATTCAATCTTTTCATGGTTACCTTTGGTGGGTCTGCTCCGGTTCTGGTCGGTTGGTGAAATGGGAATTTGGGCATCCGGGTGTTGGGTTGTTGATGTGCAAAAGAGGCTTAATGGGTTGAATCTGTGATGGGTGTTTGTGATTCTTGCGAGATTAGAGAAGAAATTAGGGTTTATGAAATGGGTTTTTGATGAAGAGATTAAAGACATGGTTTTTTTTAACGGGAGATGGTGAAGATGGAACGGAAATAGTGAATGAGTGACTGTGTTTTATTTAGGGCTAGGGTTTTAGAATATTTACTGAGTTGACTCGGTTTAACTAGTCACACAAGGTTTTTACTTTATACGTACGATGTGTTTGGGGGAGAGAGAGAGATAGGTTATCAAATAAGGGAAACTAACAAAAGCAACAAAGACTCTTCACTAAATAGGGAAAATCACTTAAAAATGTAGTTAACTTGGGCATATGGGTGTTCTTTATTTGGGGTTAATAAATATTCAATCTTTTCATGGTTAACTCTGGTGGGTCGGATCCGGGTCGGGTCGATTGGTGAAATAGGTATTTGGGCAGCTGGGTGTTCCTCATTTGGGGTTATTAAAGTTTCAATCTTTTCATGGTTACTTCTGGTGGGTCGGATCCGGGTCGGGTCGGTTGGTGAAATGGGTATTTTGGCATCCGGGTGTTGGGTTGTTGATGTGCAAAAGAGGCTTAATGGGTTGAATGTGTGATGGGTGTTTGTGATTCTTGCGCGATTCGAGAAGAAATTAGGGTTTATGATGAAGAGATTAAAGATATGGTTTTTTTAAGGGGAGATGGTGAACATGGAACGGAAATGGTGAATGAGTGACTGTGTTTTATTTAGGGCTAGGGTTTTAGAATATGTACTGAGTTGACTCGGTTTAACTCGTATACACAAGGTTTTCACTTTTTACGTACGATGTGTTTGGGGGAGAGAGAGAGAGAGGGAGAGATAGGTTAACAAATAAGGGAAACTAACAAAAGCAACAAAGACTTTTCACTAAATAGGGAAAATCACTTAAAAATGTAGTTAACTTGGGCATATGGGTGTTCTTCATTTGGCGTTATTAAATATTCAATCTTTTCATAGTTACCTATGGTGGGTCGGATCCGGGTCGGGTCGGTTGGTGAAATAGGTATTTGGGTAGCTGGGTGTTCTTCGTTTGGGGTTATTAAAGATTCAATATTTTCATGGTTACCTCTGGTGGGTCGGCTCCGGGTCGGGTCGGTATGTGAAATGGTAATTTGGGCATCCGGGTGTCGGCTTGTTGATGTGCAAAAGAGGCTTAATGGGTTGAATTTGTGATGGGTGTTTGTGATTCTTGCGAGATTAGGGAAGAAATTAGGGTTTATGAAATGGGTTTTTGATGAAGAGATTAAAGACATGGTTTTTTTTAAGGGGAGATGGTGAAGATGCAACGGAAATAGTGAATGAGTGACTGTGTTTTATTTAGGGCTAGGGTTTTAGAATATTTACTGAGTTGACTCGGTTTAACTCGTCACACAAGGTTTTTACTTTTTACGTACGATGTGTTTGGGAGGGAGAGAGAGAGATAGGTTAACAAATAAGGGAAACTAACAAAAGCAACAAGGACTCTTCACTAAATAGGGAAAATCACTTAAAAATGTAGTTAACTTGGGCATATGGGTGTTTTTCATTTGGGGTTATTAAATATTCAATCTTTTCATGGTTAACTCTGGTGGGTCGGATCCGGGTCGGGTCGGTTGGTGAAATAGGTATTTGGGCAACTGGGTGTTCTTCATTTGGGTTTATTAAAGATTCAATCTTTTCATGGTTACCTTTGGTGGGTCGGCTCCGGTTCGGGTCGGTTGGTGAAATGGGAATTTGGGCATCCGGGTGTTGGGTTGTTGATGTGCAAAAGAGGCTTAATGGGTTGAATCTGTGATGGGTGTTTGTGATTCTTGCGAGATTAGAGAAGAAATTAGGGTTTATGAAATGGGTTTTTGATGAAGAGATTAAAGACATGGTTTTTTTTAAGGGGAGATGGTGAAGATGGAACGTAAATAGTGAATGAGTGACTGTGTTTTATTTAGGGCTAGGGTTTTAGAATATTTACTGAGTTGACTCGGTTTAACTCCTCACACAAGGTTTTTACTTTTTACGTACGATGTGTTTGGGGGAGAGAGAGAGATAGGTTATCAAATAAGGGAAACTAACAAAAGCAACAAAGACTCTTCACTAAATAGGGAAAATCACATAAAAATGTAATTAACTTGGGTATATGGGTGTTCTTCATTTGGGGTTATTAAATATTCAATCTTTTCATGGTTAACTCTGGTGGGTCGGATCCGGGTCGGGTCGATTGGTGAAATAGGTATTTGGGCAGCTGGGTGTTCTTCATTTGGGGTTATTAAAGATTCAATCTTTTCATGGTTACCTCTGGTGGGTCGGATCCGGGTCGGGTCGGTTGGTGAAATGGGTATTTGGGCATCCGGGTGTTGGGTTGTTGATGTGCAAAAGAGGCTTAATGGGTTGAATGTATGATGGGTGTTTGTGATTCTTGCGCGATTCGAGAAGAAATTAGTGTTTATGAAATGGGTTTTTGATGAAGAGATTAAAGATATGGTTTTTTTAAGGGGAGATGGTGAAGATGGAACAGAAATGGTGAATGAGTGACTGTGTTTTATTTAGGGCTAGGGTTTTAGAATATGTACTGAGTTGACTCGGTTTAACTCGTATACACAAGGTTTTTACTTTTTACGTACGATGTGTTTGGGGGAGAGAGAGAGAGAGAGATAGGTTAACAAATAAGGGAAACTAACAAAAGCAACAAAGACTTTTCACTAAATAGGGAAAATCACTTAAAAATGTAGTTAACTTGGGCATACGGGTGTTCTTCATTTGGGGTTATTAAATATTCAATCTTTTCATAGTTACCTCTGGTGGGTCGGATCCGGGTCGGGTCGGTTGGTGAAATAGGTATTTGGGTAGCTGGGTGTTCTTCGTTTGGGGTTATTAAAGATTCAATATTTTCATGGTTACCTCTGGTGGGTAGGCTCCGGGTCGGGTCGGTATGTGAAATGGGAATTTGGGCATCCGGGTGTCGGGTTGTTGATGTGCAAAAGAGGCTTAATGGGTTGAATCTGTGATGGGTGTTTGTGATTCTTGCGAGATTAGAGAAGAAATTAGGGTTTATGAAATGGGTTTTTGATGAAGAGATTAAAGACATGGTTTTTTTTAAGGGAGATGGTGAAGATGGAACGGAAATAGTGAATGAGTGACTGTGTTTTATTTAGGGCTAGGGTTTTAGAATATTTACTGAGTTGACTCAGTTTAACTCGTCACACAAGGTTTTTACTTTTTACGTACGATGTGTTTGGGGGGAGAGAGAGAGATAGGTTAACAAATAAGGGAAACTAACAAAAGCAACAAAGACTCTTCACTAAATAGGGAAAATCACTTAAAAATGTAGTTAACTTGGGCATATGGGTGTTCTTCATTTGGGGTTATTAAATATTCAATCTTTTCATGGTTAACTCTGGTGGGTCGGATCCGGGTCGGGTCGATTGGTGAAATAGGTATTTGGGCAGCTGGGTGTTCTTCATTTGGGGTTATTAAAGATTCAATCTTTTCATGGTTACCTCTGGTGGGTCGGATCCGGGTCGGGTCGGTTGGTGAAATGGGTATTTGGGCATCCGGGTGTTAGGTTGTTGATGTGCAAAAGAGGCTTAATGGGTTGAATGTGTGATGGGTGTTTGTGATTCTTGCGCGATTCGAGAAGAAATTAGGGTTTATGAAATGGGTTTTTGATGAAGAGATTAAAGATGTTAGGAATTAGAAATTCCCAGTATTAAAGAGTCGGTCACCTCAAGTATACGTAATCGTTAGAAAGCTCGTAGTCGTAGTTCTTCTAAGTTAAGTGGTTATTTAGTTAAGTAACACCGTGGAGGACGGACGGGTCTTTACCCACTGTATGCCTGATCCACAGCCCAAAGTGTGGCGATTTGTGTAAGACTATAAATACTCTCTACCTTCCAAGGTAGAGAGTTGGAGCTCATAATAATATCTTTCACTTTCTCTCACTAAGTTCCCTAAACCTCTAACTTTCTCTCTCTATAATTCCATCTTATACGCCACCTTGTGTTATGGTTTGATGTGTATGTGAAAAGTTATATCTTACAATTGGTATCTAGAGCCATGGTTAGATCATATCTTGCACATCTTTGGATTTATAGTGGTTTTTAGGTGGTTTTTGAGTTTGAAAAAGTTTAGTGGTTTTTGCATCATTTGGTTGATCTCTAGTGTTAAAGTTTGAATTTTGTTGGTACTTTTGTGTTTAGAATCATCATAAGTGTTTAGGTTTTCATTTGGTAAGCTTGAATCATCTTGGTTGGGTTGTTTTTGGATTGAAAAGTGATGTTTATATGGTTTTTCATGGTAGCGAGTTAGTTCACGGATAACCTTTCTTCATAGCGACTTGCTTCATTATTTTGTAGCGACTTACAGTGTTAAAAGCTAGCGAGTTAGAGCTAGCGAGTTAAAGGACAAGTAGTGGACTCTCCACTACGGGTAGCGACTTGTGGTAGCGACTTGGTCAGTAGCGAGTTGCTCTTTAGCGACTTGTGTTTCTAGCGACTTGTGTAGCGAATTGCTGCCAAATTTTGGTTAGCGACTTGGTCCGTAGCGAGTTACTACTTAGCGACTTGTTTTTCTGTTAGCGACTTGGGATTCTAGCGACTTGGGTGTCTAGCGAATTAATTGGTAGCGACTTAGTGGATTTGTTTCTAGCGACTTAGAGCTTTATCATCTAGCGACTTGAGTGATTGTTTACGGTTTTCTCTTGATTTAGTAAAATCCCGTGAAAGAATCTATTTCCCGGTTTAATCATTGAGTTATAAAATCCCGTATAATCTGATAACATGTCCACCAACGCCCCTACTGTCATCTCCACTGTTGCCGAGGATGTACAAGCAGCTGGATCAGATACTCGTCCACCCATGCTTGACAGAACTGACTACGACTATTGGGCTCAACGAATCAGATTGTATTGCCTTGGAAAGGAAAATGGTGTCAATATTCTAAAATCCATTGATGAAGGACCATATCGAGTTGAAACGACTAGAGACATACTTGATACTAATGAAGATGGTACTCCTATTTACGGAATGGACAAACCTAAGATGTATGATGAGCTTGATGATAAGGAGAAAAAGAGATTTGATGCAGATATCAGGGCTTCAAACATTGTTCTTCAAGGTCTTCCTAAAGACATCTACAAGCTGATCAATCATAACACTGAAGCAAAGGCAGTTTGGGATAATGTTAAGATGCTTCTCTCTGGTTCAGAACTAACTATGGAAGACAGAGAATCCCAACTCTATGACGAATTTGAGCACTTCAAGATGAAACCAGATGAGAGTGTCTATGAGTACTATGTGAGATTTCATAAGTTAGTGAATGACATGAGGAACATCAGAATGACTATGCCCAACATTCAGTTGAACTCTAAATTTGTAAACAATATGAATCCCGAATGGCACAAATTTGTCACCTCTGTGAAACTCACTAAAGGATTGAAGGATACAAAGTATGAGCAACTCTATGCCTTCCTCCTTCAAAATGAGAGTCATGCCATGTTTGAAAAGGGAATTCTTGATCAGTTCAAAGGTCAGGGAGATACAAGGTCTACAAATGATTCAACTGCCTTCTTCACAAATGATGGGACTTCCAACAATGCTTCTCAAGCTGCACCCATGAATCATGATAATCACAAACCCATTTCTGATCCAAGGTTCAAGCAACCTGATGCAAATGCTGTCATGGAACATTTCATCACTCAACTAACACTCATGGTTAAAGAGAACAGGACACTTTCACCTCACACCAACAAACTCCACACCTGTAATGAGATCCGAACCGCCTCCAATCTTCACAATCATTCTTTGATAAGAGATGGGAAAATTATGGGGCAACCAGTTCAGGAAAGACAGTATGATCAAGGAAGGGGTGGTGCTGGTAGAGGATATGTGGGCAATCAGAATCGAGGAAGGAATGGTAACCAAGGTCAAGCTAAGCCGATCAAATGCTATAACTGTGGTGGTGAGGGTCACATTGCAAGGAACTGCACATCTCCAAAGCGTCCTCAGAATGCTGATTACTTCAGAGATAAGATGTTGCTGGCACAAGCTCAGGACAATGGTGCTGCGTTGGATGAAGAGGAATTGCTGTTTCTTGCTGAGGGCAATGCAAAGACCTATGATGCAGATGTGGATGAGCAGCCTATTCAGGAGATAGGTCACAATCATCAGAATGCCTTTCAAGTCGCTGACTGTGATGCTTACGACTCTGATGTAGATGATGGACCTACTGCACACACAATCTTTATGGCTAGCATCTCTCCAATGGTTTCTCCCAAGATCTCTTCCTCACCACAAGCTGGCACATCCAAGGACAAACTCATCTCTGAGGTATTAAAACTATACGATGATGCTGATGTGCAACAGATGCATGACAAAGTACAACCAACTGAAACTTTTGAATCAAATATTGAAAATATAGTTAATATCAATATTGTCCCATACGATCAATACGTGAAACAAAGTGAAAGTGAAATTGTACCAAGTGATGCATCTTCTGCAGTCAACAATGACTATGTCTTTGATGATTACACTACATGTGCTCCTAATGATTCCATAATTTCTGAACTAAATGCCTATAAGGAACGTGTTGCTATTTATGAACAACGGGCAAAATTTGAGTTGACCACTCGTGAGCAGGAAATGGATGTCCAAGTGAGTACAGTAATTAGAAAAAGTAAGTTTAGAGAAGAAGTATTGAAACAAGAACTAAATTCCTTGCAAGAAAAACTTTCTAAAACAGCTAAGCAAAAACAAGAACTTCAAGAAAATGTGAAAATGCTTAAGCAAGAATTTAATGCAAAGGAATCAAAACTCTTGAGAGATTTTTCTAATCTGAAAACTTTGAAAAACAAACTTGAAAACAAGTTGTATTTACAAGGAAACACCATTCAGACTGCTCACATGATCACTAAGCATAGAGTTCTAAGCGATAAACATAGCGTTCCCCTTGTAGAGGAACCAAATCCAGAGGTAATTAAAAAGGCTAGAAATGCTCATAAGGTAATTTATGATGGTAATGAAGTCCTTAAGCCTAGGCAGAAACCTAGTTGCGTTGAGTGCACTGAGGAAGATAAGATTTTAAATGAAATCACTAGGGAAAAAATGATTAAGAAGCAAGATAATCCCAAATGCAAAGAGAAAAACATAATCTTCTCTCCTCATGATTACAAGAAGGAAAACTGGATTGCCTTGAACAAGTTTAAGCCTCAGACTTTGTTGACTCCCGAACAAGTCTTCTGGAAAATGGATTTAGATAAGCAGAAAGCTGAAAATATTGTAGAAACAAACCCTCCCCTTCGGAAAATGCCTAGAGAAACTGTGTATCCTCCTAATACACCTATGCATCTTGTACCTAGAACAATTGCCACTAAAAGCAAGACATTAATTAGCCAATACGTTATATTCCAACTATTTGTTGATTTTGAGAAAACTTGCAAGAAAAGGATCACTCCCACTGGTATAACAGAAGGTGAAAGAGGTTTTGAACAAATGAAAGAATGTTATTTAACTGAGGTCATGCCCTTCTTTAAACTTCTAAAAGATCACTTTGAGAGTCTTAAAAAGGGGGTAGAAGCTGATATTAAAGGTATGGAAAAGGAATTTGATGCAATGGTTGCTGAAGTTAGTGATTATGAGCGTGCACTAAAATATAATGAGATTGAGAGAAAGAGTTTAAGGAAAAGGTATGGAAATTATAGTCGAAGATGGGGGAAAAATTCTGAGAGTTTCACTAGAAAATCTTCAAATTTCTTCCCGTACTGGAGTCAATTTATTGTAAGAAAGTAAACAAGTTTTGGAGAAAGTGGAAGACAATATGGTCACCCTCACTAGGAAAAGAACGTTCAAAAGAGTTTTAGTTGTTTATCAACCTTATATTGCATAACCGATTAATTACAGAACGAAAATCACCGTTAACAAGATCCATGTTCTACGTATCCACATAATCCTCCTATGTGTCAAAGAGATCCGTAAAAGGCTTCCCCTCCCAAACAAAGATGTTATAAAAGTCGAAAGACGAATAGATTTAGGTAAAAGGTCTTCTGAACAAGCCCTCAGTTGTTTCAGACTCCGAATTTGAACAAGTTCCGTTAGGTCAAAAGGAAGAACATTAGTACTCCTCTCTTCTAATACAAAAAGAGAAACGTAAACCCTAATAGAACGAAGAATTAGTAAAAAAGGGATCACTAAAGTAAATTTTA